>VXBP01006792.1:0-168353 GCA_013400115.1 Rhinopomastus cyanomelas
CGGGGTGGGGGGGAACAAAGGCATCAGGGATCCCCTTGTAGGGACACCAAGGGGGTGGGAGATTTCCCTGCTGTGGAGGGGCAATCCCTAAGCAGCGCTGAGAGACACTTCGGGACCCGCTGTGGGCGACGATGGTGACCAGCGGCTGTCGTGGTCTGGGGAAGAGGGAGGCGACCAGGCAGGACTCAGCCGAGCTCTGTTTAGACGCGGGGTCCCGGGGCTGGCTGTGGGCAGGGAGGAGTGGGAAATCCCGGGAAACTCGCCCTGGAAAGACCCAGCAGGAGCCAGTGAGAGCCTGAAGGAGC
The DNA here is from genome assembly GCA_013400115.1 of Rhinopomastus cyanomelas. Classification (NCBI taxonomy): domain Eukaryota; kingdom Metazoa; phylum Chordata; class Aves; order Bucerotiformes; family Rhinopomastidae; genus Rhinopomastus; species Rhinopomastus cyanomelas. The sequence continues at coordinate 306 of VXBP01006792.1, forward strand.
CGAGGCCGGGTGTGTTGAGCACCCACCAGCCCGCTCGTTCGTGGGTTTGAGTTTTATTGCGTTCTACTGACAATTCGTATTCTGGAGGGAGAGGGAAGAGAGAGCTGTTAGAAGTGGGGTTGAGAGAGGGAACAGAGGTCCCTGTGGCAGAAGGACCTGTAAGTGCAGAGCTAGGGCATCTCCTGCTCTGGAGATATTCAAAAGCCCCCTGGATGTGATCCTGTGTGCTTTGCTCTAAGTGACCCTGCTCTAGCAGGAGAGTTGGACTAGATAATCTTCAGAGGTCCCTTCCATCCCCCGCCAGTCTGTGATTCTATGGGTTAGAGTTTGTGGTTTTGGGAAATCCATCCCCAGTAGTTTCTCATCCTTTGGCCATCCAGTCCCCTATACTGATTATTTTTCATGGATATGTGTCCATGACATGGAGGACTTTCAAGAATAAGAACTGTGTTGTGAGGTGAGAGCAAACCCCTGCTATCTCCTTTCACTTTCAAATGAAGACCGAATACATTTCGGACAATTTGCTTTAGTTAAATACTAATTATGATTATAACACAGGACCAATGAGGTGGAAATGGTTATTACTAGGAGAACATGGTAGGCATTTCATAAAAGCTGTGTCTGTAATGGGCTTTTTTTCCCCTCAAAGTCATGTCCTTACACTGCAGTGAGTTCTGCATTAGTCAGACTTTAGATGTAGAAAATGTACACCAGGGTTTTAAATTAGTAGAGTCCTCATCTACATCTGCAAACTAAAAGAAGATGGTGGTTTGCAAATCATCAAATAAAGAGTTGAAGCACATGATGTATTTCTACTTGACCTACATATCTACTAATAGTAACACTGTTCTCCCCATAACAAAGAATGTTTTACCTTGTAGGGTTCTTGAAGAAATCTGGGTGAAATCATGGACGGTAAGGAAAATGTAGTCTTTTACTTTCAGTAGGAAAGTCACTTTCAGACCAATGCAGGTTCAAGTGTACAGAAAACTTGGTAAACATCTTAGCATAGGAAATTATGTTGCTCTGACTTCACTTGTGGAGGCCTTGATGTTACCCATTGCCTTCAATCTTGTCACTTTTCTGTGATGCTGCTATGCCCCTTTCCTGGTTTTGTTTCTTCAGCAGCAAAAGATAAATAAATTTATGGGTTTATTCTAAATTTCTTGTCTCTTCTTTCTGTCTTATTCCTCTCTGCCCCCTCTGGATTGGTTTTCTTTTTTCCATTATTTGTCTCTTTGTTCCATGTTTCTTTGCTTTCTACTCTTTCTTGAGCAAATCATGTCTTCTTGCCTGCTTTGTATCTTCTTCAGCTTCTATTGGCAAAGGCCGTGTGGGTATCTCTGTAGAGCTCAGGACTCCTATGGGTCCCAAGGCTTGTCTCTGCAGCAGTAGCTATTGTACAAGCAGCTGCATAGGAGGAATAGCCAGCACTAAGGAGCCTGTACATTTTCTGCTGACCAGACAGCTTGGGTCTTCAACTGAGAATGTCTTATAGGATGTTTATATCGTAGCAGATGTCAGGAAGCTGCGCTTTATCTTTCTTTAGCAAAAACCAAAGTAGTTTTTTAAGAATGCCACTTGCTGTTCTACCTTACCTTTGGCTGTTGTTATCTTGTTATTGGAGTGCCATGGATACTATTTGATTCTTTGGCAGCTTTCCTCCAACTGAAAAGAATTAACACTCAGTTTAATTTTTACCTTAGCTGATGATGACTTGGATCTGTTGGCCTCCCTTCTGGAAGAAAATGAGGCAACCGAGGAGAGGAATTCTCCTGAGGAGAAAGATGCCCCAGAAGATGAGATGGGAGAACCAGATGAATATGATGAGCTCTTTGATGCAGAGGATGACACATCCTACACTGAGGAGGCTGATACTGAAGACAGTGTGACTGACAAACAGGACAACCTGTCTGCGCTGTTTGGAGATGTAGATGACCTGCTGGAAGAAGAGGAGGCAGAAGAAACTCTTCCCAGTTCAGATCCCTGTCAGGCAAAAGAGAAGACCAACCAAGAACTGCAAGGTTTCTGTAACTGCATCTTTTATCTGTAACTGCATCTTTTACCTGTTGTATAAAACTTGTCTCTAGAGAGCTAACGGGCAGAAGGTAGGGTCTGCTGCTTCTCACTTTAGGGTTGTGCCCAGATGGGGAATGCAGAAAGTCCTTGTGAAAGTTTATGAGTCCAGTGTTCGGAGCTAAATGACCGAACTTACCAAACCTAAGAGGATTGAAGTAATCCAGGAAAACTAAACTAGATTCGTTGAGCAGGACAGAAGGTTGCCTCCACACATGTGCTAAGTCTAGTGAAGAGCAGTGTTGCTTCAGTCTTGAGGAGTGGCAGCCTGGCATCTTTCACAGCTCTCTCTTCCCCCTTAGGACTTACTGACATGAGGTTCTGCCAGAGTGTGGTGGAAGCACAGGTGGCCACTGAGCCTTCCTGCGTGCAGGCCACATATTTGATTATATCCGAAGCATTTCTTTACACTAAGTGAGCATGATAATCAGCTTTTTAAATTGTCTTCAGTCATGGTCAAGTGCTTTTATCAGAGAAGTCAGCTCCAGGCGGCATGGAAAAGTGTCACTTCACTGTAAGCTATGTAGAATCAAGTAAATCTGTATTATGACTCTAGTCTTTGCTTTTTAACTTCCTATGATGTAGTAAAACTGCCACCAGGGATCTCATAAATCCCTCTCTGCAATGAGTTCCTACTGTCCTCATTATTATTTTTTCTTTCCCAGATGAGCTGAGAAAATTGCAAGAACAGATGAAGACGTTACAGGAACAGTTGCAAAAGACTGCCCTTGGGCAGCAATCCAGTTCAGACCCTGAGAAGAAAATCCCCGGTAATGACACTAATTAAATGGGTTTATGATTTGTTGGCCTACCAACATGCAAATTACAGGCAAGACTCCAGATAATCCTAAAGTGGGCACTGAGCAGTGAGGACAAATGGTGGGTCTGGCATCTAGTGAAACAACACTAGTTTTCTGCAGCTACCGGCTAAATCAGTGAGATGCAGATTTGGTATCTGCATCTTGATTTGATTCCACACAGGACAGCTTTCATGACTGAAGTGCTCCAGGGTCTCCTGGAATTGTCCCTTCTTGTTGGCAGATGTTGGTATACCCAGAAAATTCAGCTGTTTGCTGCTGTAGCAATTGAGTATAGCAATAAGATTATATGGGGAAAATTTACTTGGGCTGGTTATTCAGATAATTACTTTAGTTTGGACCAGTTCTTAGTGTTTGAGCTCAGATCCTGCGTTCTTATGGTTTATTTGTTTCCTTGACCAGGTAAATCTCCCTGTGCACCCTTAAAGGAAAGAAAAGTTCAGAAGCTGCAAGAGTCACCCTGTTTCTCAGATCAGCTGGGTAGTCCTTTACCACCAGCCAAGCAAGGAATCCAGAAATCAAAAGCATCCTCAGCAGGTACCATTGTCTGCCTTTCCCTGAAGCACGCTGGGCTTCTGTGCAAAGCCTGACTAGCACGCAGCAGGCTTGTAGCCACATTCAGGATGGTTTAACGCTGGTCAGCATGCCAGTAGATGTTACAGCAGAGTTTATTAGAGCGTTAATTATATTATAGTGTGAGAGACCAGTCCAGTACAAATCAGACTATTTTACAGCTTGTTCTTAAGTGTGCTACACTAGAACCCTGTCTCTGGTCAAGTGTTAGTGTTAATTTTTTAGAAATTTTCCTTTATTATCAAGATTCTTTTTTTCTTGCTTTTCTTTTCTGATAAAGAGAACAAGGCTCCTCCTCCACAGCAAGTCCTCAGCCTGGCATTCCAACCTCTCAAGACTGCCACAGGGAATACACCCAGTAAGGTGACCAGAGAGAAAACCCCTCGCACAACTACATGCTCCAGTGCAATGACTCAGCCGGTGTCTGTGGAAACCTTCTCAGGACTGAGATTAAGGTCAGCAGCTCATCACTGAGCTTTGTCTGGGGACATCATATTGCCATAATAGGAGAGGAAACACAATCGGTCCAGCGTCCTGTGATGCTGCTCACACACATGGTGTGTGGGGGACTGTATTTATGATTTGTTGTATATGTCCTTTAACCACGTCAGATAGGCAGCATTAGGGTACAGAGCCACAGCATTGGCTGGCTAATTGCTAGATAAGTAACAGTGACTTTTGCCTTAGAACTGTGCTTGTGTTTCTATTTCCACCTTTGCTCTTTTCTAACAAAAAAACCCCCATCATTTCATTAGTGCTGCCTTACCTGGGGTGTCCTCAGTGGTGGAGGAGAGAAGCAGTGAGTATGAGCAAAGCCCCTCTAAGCTCCAATTGAGTACCCCACCAAGAAGCCTCTAGAGCCACTCACTCAGTGTGGCCACAAGAGGTCTCTGAATACTCACTCACAGTCTCTTTCCTCACCAGCGACCATGCTGGGTTTCCAATCGAGCTCAGTCAGTCTATTCACTCATTCCTGAAATCAGCAGAACTAATGCAGGCTTGGGGCTAAGTTTTGGTGCAGCTATTTGGATAAAGAACAGTGTGAGCAGGAGCTTTCGATACTTGTACAGTATTGTGAACCAAGGGGTTTTATTTCTAGTGACCTCAGGGTGATACAAGACAAAAATAAAGCAGCTCTACCTATGAGAGTTGGATGGTTTTGATTGTCTCTGTTGCTTGATCTAGAAAACCTCGAGTGTCTTCAGCTGAGATGGACAGGAAAATGGCGAACCGGAAGCTCATCCGACTGTCCCAGCTGAAGACCAAACTTGCTACAGAAAATCTGGAGGAGGTAGACTGGGTGACATTTGGAGTCATAGTGAAGAAGGTCACTCCTCAGAGCACAAGTAATGTGAGTAACTTTGTTGTATCTCTTCGTCGGTTCAAGTGAAATGCTGAGAAATTGGTTAGATCTATAATTTAATCAGCCAGCTGAGGTAGCTTTTCATTAACTGCATCTATTAAAGGTCTTGGCTCATCTTGGCACCATCTGTTCTAGATGGTCTGTGTGTCCTATAGAAAGTTGCTGATGACACGTAGATCTGGATATGCTTTGGTTTTGTTCAGTGGGGTAAAAACCTCCTGTATTCAGCAAGTAAAAGCGCTGTCCATCTGGAGTATCAGGAAGGTTGCAGGCAGCAGTTTCATTATGCTTTTTCGGTCTTCCAAATCCTGGAACTGGCTAGTGGCGTGGCTGGAGAGACTGTATCCAACATCTGCTGAGGTTACAAATTATGCTTTTCTAAACCAGGAAAACCTTGGTGGAACAGGGAGGTATGGGGTGCTGGAATAAGACCAACTCTTTAAAAGTGGCAGTAAGAGAGGATGCAATTGGTGTCCTTGTATTGAGAGCTGAAATGAAAATGAATGTCTGTTCCAGGGCAGGACCTTCAGTATCTGGCGGCTGAATGACCTGCGGGATCTCAGTCAGTGTGTCTCACTCTTCTTGTTTGGTGATGTCCACAAAGAGCACTGGAAGACAGACCAAGGCACAGTCATCGGCCTGCTCAATGCTAATCCTATGAAACCTAAAGAAGGCTCAGATGAGGTGAGTTTTTCATCTGCCCCTTGGCTGTAGATAAAAACCCGTCAGCTGAGCTTTTTCACTGGAGAGAATTCTGCCCAGAGTCACTGGGTCATAACGATCAGGGCAGTGGAGCATCTGCCTTATGAGAAGGCTGAGACAGCTGGGGCTGTTTAGCCTGCAAAGGAGGAGACTGGGGGGAGATCTAATAAATGCTTACAAGTATCTAAAGAGTGAGTGTCAGGATGATGAAATCAGGCTCTTCTCAGTGGTGTCCAGCAATAGGACATGGGGCAGTGGGCAGAAGCTGCAACACAGGAGATTCAGCTTGAACGTAAGGAAAACCTTCTTCACAGTGAGGGTAACTGAACACTGGAACAGGCTACCTGGACAGGTTGTGGAGTCTCCTGCTCTGGAGACATTCAAATCCTACCTGGACACATTCCAATGGTTGTAATGGCAATGGTTGTAAGCTGGAACATAGGAGGTTCCACATCAACCTGAGAAGGAACTTCTTCACGGTGAGGGTGACGGAGCACTGGAACAGGCTGCCCAGGGGGGTTGTGGAGTCTCCCTCACTGGAGATGTTCAAGATCCGACTGGACGGGTTCCTGTGTGACTTGGTTTAGGTGATCCTGCTGTTGCAGGCGGATTGGACTGGATGATCTTTCGAGGTCCCTTCTGATCCGTAATGATTCTATGATTCCTGTGTAATCTTCTCTAGCAGATCCTGCTGTAGCACGGGGGTTGCACTAGATGATCTCCAGAGGTCCCTTCCAACCCCTACCATTCTGTGATTCTATATAAGCTAAAGATTTAGTGTTTTAGTGTGTGTTAAGGCTGAAATTACAGCACTTTGCCTGAAGAGTTTGAATTGCATTCAGGTGTGTTTGCTCCTGGCCTTCTGGAAGGCTGAAATTTAAGATGTTCTATTTAAGATGTTCTAAGAACCCAGTTTGTTCAGGTGTTTAATCTGCTCTCGGTAGCCGTCAACCCTTCCATCATCACAGGGAGTGTATTTTCATTTTGGTTTGTTCAGCTGCTTCAGTGTAATGCCTGTTTCAGTCTTGAGATCTCTCAAAGCTGAAAAAGGTGGGGAGGCTCCTTTCTCTCTTCTAATTTAAGCATGAGATGTGATTGCAAAATGTTTCCTGGTTCAAAAATTATGACTGAGAAGAAGCAATATTTGATTTATTAAACAAATGGCATATTGTGTTTATTAAGTTCATATGTAGTTGTTTGTTTAATCAATTACGTATAAATGTAAAACACGATGAACTACTTTTGTGTGTCAAAACACTTAAAATGGCTTAATTTTGCTAATAGATTTCTTTAATAGTTTTTTACTTGCATCAGAATGGAAGCTTTTTTTTCTGAGTTCTGTCAAGGAAGATTTCAATCCAGTAGCTGGTGATGTAGTAAATTCTCCAAATGTGAAAATTAGAAATCTCATTAGTTGTCTATTAAGCTATATAATTGCTTAAATTAAGATGAGTAGGTGGTAGAATGTCCTGTGGTGAGTAGAAAGGCACAGCAGAGTGAGGGCTGCATTTAGCTGTCATGAGTGGCTCTTCCTAGCTAAAATGTATGCATTTAAAATTCCTTTAAAACTGGCTTCTCAAAGTGTTTCTTGCCTGCAGACAACTTCTGGTATCTTAGGTGTGTGAAGCAGACACTCTTCTTGCACAGGAGTTGGTTTTGATTTGACCTAGTCATGGTGAGAAGGGCAGGAAGCTCTAGTCCATGGTCCCATTCACTGCCAAATGTGGTTCCCATGGTAGTGTCTGTGCCAAGCAGTGGTACAGGACCATCATCTACAGCACAACTAGATTTGCCTTTGGTTTTTTGTTTCCTGAGGCCCTGACCATAGAAATCCAATGTTTTTCAGCTCTTCGTAAGATGAAATTTACTTTTTTTAGTTAAGCCTGTTCTCAATCTGAACAGGACACGTGGCTTTCTTAAACCCAGACCTACATTTTAAAGCTGCATTGTTAGCATCAGCAGTACCAAACGGGACCAGTGCCAAGTCAGTGACATCTAGAGAGGCCCATCTACTCCTTCTCAAGGCATGTTGTAATTTACTGTTTTTTGCTAGGTATGTTTGTCTGTTGACCATCCCCAGAAGATCCTCCTCATGGGTGAAGCTCTGGACATGGGCACCTGCAAAGCCAGGAAGAAGAACGGTGATCCTTGTGCACAGATTGTGAACCTGGTCTGTATCTCAATAGTGAGGACATCTTAAGCAGTCTGTAACGATGTAGCTGCTGGTTTTGTTTGGATGCCCTGACCCTATGACTTGTATCTTGATCTTGACTTGTACCTAACTAGAAAGTGCATGGGGAAACTAAGAAATGCAACTCAGAACTACAGGGCTAGTTCGGAGACAGCTTTAACCCATTTAACCAGTTTCCTCATCCAGTGTACCTGCAAGCTGCAAGAGTATTTATGCCTGCATGTGGGGCATTTAGCAGGGTAGCACTTGGATGTGAAAATGAAGGCATGAAAAACTGAGGAGGAATTCACAAGTGTGTGGAATGGGAGGAAGACAAACAGAAGGTATTTGTAGCAAAACAAGGCTGTGACTTCAGACACGCTCCAGGAGGTGGCTCTGTACAAGGCTTTCAGTGTCGGTGAGATGTTCCAGTGCCTCTCAGAGCAAATGGTAGACAGAGGATGTCTGACTGAAGATCATGAAGGAATTTGGTGTTTGCTTAACTGATGACAAAATATTTGATTGTGGGGTAGCTGTAATTTTATACAACTCTGGGGCAGGTAAGTATCAATGAGAATGGAGTTACTCTTCTTCGTTAAAGAATACTCTGGTGTGTTTAGGGCACTGCTGCCTGATTTAGATTAGAACTTAGGATAAAACTTCTCACTACGAGGGTGCTGTGGCACTGAAACAGGTTGTCCAGAGAAGATGTGAATGCCCCCTCCCTGGAAGTGTTCAAAGACAGGTTGGATGGGGCTCTGAAAACCCTGGTCTAATGAGAGGTGTCCCTGTCGATGGCAGGGGTTGGTACTAGATGATCTTAAATGTCCCCTCTAAAATAAACCACTCTTTGATTCTGTGACTGGTGGGCTCTTCAGTTTTTGAAGAAATCTTCAGTTCTAAACTCCCTCAGGTTATTTAATTTCAAATGAGTACATGAAATATCTTGCTGTGGTGTTAATTTTCCTTCGTGTTCCTACCAGTAGGAAAATTCCATCTATCTCAGTCATGTGTTTAGAATTTGGGAAGGAAGACCTAGGACATCAGTTGGCTTGAGCCAAGTAATAACCTTAAAATTCCTTGAGGCACAGTTGGGTCATATGGGGGGAGGGTTAGCAATTAATTTTTTCGTTTTGTTTGTTCATTGCTGCAGCATGAGTCTGTGTTTGCTGAGATAGTCAGATGCTGGAGTACTAGGGTAGAGTTGCTAGTTCTGTTTAGCCACAGAAGTGTGGGTTAGAGGAATGAAGTAAATTGTGATTGCTAGTGTTCGCCAACAGGCTTCTCTCATTTCATTTCAGAATGACTGCGACTACTGTCAGTATCACGTACAATCGCAGTACAAGAAGCTCAGCTCGAAGCGAGCGGATCTGCAGTCCACCTTCTCTGGAGGCCGCGTTCGCAAAAGAGTCGGTCGGAAAAATCCAAGTTTGAAGGAGAGGCTCTGTCAGGATGGGTTTTACTATGGAGGTGTCTCTTCAACAGCATATGCAGCCTCAGTGTAAGAGGAACCACTTCTTTCCCTTGCTATTGAACAGAATTTCTTTGTTTTATACAAAATGGAGCCTGGAGCTATCTTTAAGGGAGTTTATTCAGTTAGAGATACCTACCTTTGACATACCTACATTCACCAATGAGGAATAAATGCCTCACATGGCATTTATTCATGGCTCATTGTGTTTAATCCCAGGCTCAATGTAGTCTGTATTTCTTCCCCCCCTCTTCCCTGACTGAAATAATACAGGTTACCTGGATGTAAGGAAGAGACACTGGTACTCTGTGTGTTGTTAAGTTACCTGGATTAGTAGATCAGTACACATCTCAGACCTAGCATGGAGGGGCCAAGTCCTTCATCCTAGTCCCCCAGCAGACAGGTGAGGAAAGACTTGAGTCCCATCTGGATTAAGCTCTGTGCTTGCACACAGCTTATTCCCTTACCACTGCCCTCTGATAACTGGTATGATTCCACAGAAGCAAGTCCAGCCTCCTCTCCATCCCTAGAACTAGCTGTAAGCTAAGCTTAGGTATTACCTACATTTAGTTTTTCCTCAATGCATGGGAAATGCATATCTCAATCCAGAGAGAAACAGGAAATGCTAAACACTGTGCTAGAACTTGGATTTAGATCCACAGCCTTCCCAAAGCCAGACAGATGACTGGAGAGATGCACCCTTTAGTGAGGCTGGAGCTTTGTTGAGTCACTGGGTAGAGTGTTCAAGTTCCTGTTCTTGATTTAAGTATGGGAAAACCTGCATTTTCATTTTGTTTCCTTTTTCTAGTGCAGCAGCTGCAGTGCCAAAAAAGAAGATTCAGACCACTCTCTCCAATCTGGTTGTGAGAGGAACTGCTGAAATTCTCCAGGAAACCAAGGAGAAAATTGGTACCTTGAAAATTACCCATGTGGTCCCTTCACTCCCCAGATATTTCCAGTGCAATGTGTCCTGGAATCCTGCTACTTAGACTGAATCTAGCAATTGGTTTGCTATAGAGATAGCTGTTTGCAGGCTGCTTTCTCAGTTGATCCAAACTCCTCTTCACCCTTGAGACTGCAGCAGCAAGGCAAATGTAACAAAGCTGTGTGGCCCCATGCATCTTTTTTTTCATCAGTACCCCAAATTAAGTCTCCTGTTTCTGTCTTTGGACAGTGACAGAAGATCTTTGCCAGATTGATAGGAATTGGAAATTTTAAGATCTTTGAACCAGGGAATTTATTTTGTTTGATTAAAATAAGTTACTTCTGTCAACCTTGAAAGCTTCCAAGGAATATCAAGTATAAAGCAGTGTTGGGTCTGCAGTGTGGGAGATCTGAGTACCCAGCCTATTTCACACTGCAGAGAAGCCAGGCTGCAGCACCTCAGCAGAAGGGTAGGGGTTGCCCAAATCTTGATATTCAGCAGAGGCCAGGAACTAGACAGAACTTTGCTTTTGTGGAAGGCAATGCTGTTCTGCTTGTTTCTCCATGCACCCCAAGCCCTCCACATAAAGAATTGGTCTAGATGATCCTTGAGGTCCCTTCTAACCTGGTGTTCTAGTGCTTTTTTTTCTGTCTTTAAAGCATGTTCTGTACATAGCCTTTGGGATGCCACCCATCATCTTTGCCTCCATTTCCTTCCTGTATAGCAGTTAGTATTGTGTCCTTTTCGTACTTGGTAGAGAGCAGATGACAGGCTATTCAGCCTGTGTGCTCTAGGTTTCTTAGGTATCTTATTAACATCTTTCAGTTCCCTCAGTTGCCTCTATTTTAGACAATACTGTCTGTGTCCAGTATTTAGCTGCTCTTAATTCCCCAGAGACAAGATGTTGTGGCATAAGGGCTTTCAAGCATTTTAAAATTTGGAACAGTGGGAGCACCACAGATAGCCAGGGCTAATAAGGAACTGATTGAAATTACTGAAGGAGTAGACGTGTCATTGTGTTGTGCTCTTTGAGGACAATGCAGTGGGCAACCAAATACAATGTAGAAAATGGCTTTGCTTTGGGAGGGGGTTCACTTGGGTGACCTGCAGAAATTTCTTCTACCCTAGACTATCCTACATCTCTTAAGCGCAGGCCTGCTTCTCCTCCTGGCTCCAAATCTGTCTCTTACCCTCTAGGTGCAGCAAAGAGACCCATGCAGTGTTCTGAGGAATTCAAGGAACTACTGGCACAACCAACTTTTGGAGCACGAAACCTCTGCAAACACTGGACCAAAACAGGTATTGTCCTTATGCCTGAAAGAAAACCCTCACTCCTGAAAACACTGCTTCCTTCTGGGCAAGTATCCGTGGGTTTTGATTTGGGTTTGGTTTTCTTCCCCCCCAGATGCTGAAAAGAAGCAAGGGGCCTCTTTCCAATCTGTCTCTGCTTCAGCACTGCTCAAGCAACAGAAGCAGAAATTGCTGGAGGCCAGAAAAAGGAGATCTGAAGAGATTCAGAGGAGGTAATACAGGTTACTTCCATAGGGCTTAACTGTGGAAGGTGTTTTGTGGTTTTAATAAAAACTTCACTTAAATGGAATTCAATGAAGAACCAAATACTCCAGAGGAGTGCCCAGCATAAAGTGGAAGGCAGAATCTTAAAAGCATTTTGGCTGGAAAAGGCCTTGAAGATCATCAAGTCCAACCATTAATCTTTAGTCTTTTTGAACTGTGGCCCTATTTCAATGGATTATTCTTGTTTTACAAGGTTTCTCCAGAGCACAAGTAAAGCCAGCAGCCCTGCTTTGCCGTCTTCCTCCAGACAGTCCTCAGTCCATTCCCCAATGCCTGGGGCAGAGTTTCCCAAATCTGCAAAAATGTCGACTCCTCAAAGACCTAGGCTAGGCACAGGCTTCTCAGAAGGAGAAGATATCCTCTTCTTTGACAGGTCTCCACCTCCAACACCAAAGCTAGACAGCTTGGCAGAAGCCAAAAAGGTAACAGCTCTTTGAATCTGTCAAGTAGTACAAAGGGAAGGTTATGAGAAGTTGGATTTGTGTTAGTGAAGAATCTTTGGATCAGGTAGAGGCCAACTCAGTTCTGATGTTTGTGAATTTTCTGATTTGTGGGATCAGACTTACCTGTATTACAGTACACAAGAAACCTGTGGTTCCTGACAGCTGTTAGTACCAAGCTGTTAGTCTTGCCTGTAGTCAGCTTCCAAAGCAGTGGAACAGCTCCTGTCTGTGTGACATTTGGCCACTTGAGCTAGTATCATAATCTGCTGGAACTGGCCAGAAGGGAGTTGTTCTGCTCTGTCTCAAGTGTGTGATGCTCAGGAGCTCGCTCACTGTCTTCTCTGAGGCAAAATTCACTGCAGTCACAGACACAACTGGCAATTTCAGCAAATGCTGAAGTAGGAACAGTTGATGGGGAGACAGGGCATCTCCTTTAGGTCATGAACCTGATGCTCAGCTTTTTCACAGAATCACAACTCTTTGCTAAAGAAATGTTTCTTTACACATGCTGACAGCTCCTCTGAGTAGAGGTGATAGAGTAGCTGTGGCTGTCCCTGTTCTCTGTTCTTCATGCAGGTAGGACAGAGCTTCTCTGTCCACCAGTGGGGTACTCTTTTTGCTCTTCAGTTTTGGGGATTTGGGACATCTTACAGCATCAGGTTGTGGACCAGGATGAGACACACTGAAGTGTTTTTTACAGAAGACAGGAGAGCAATGGTTGTAAAACAACCAGTAGTGACAAGCCTGGAAAGAGCAGGGGATTTGTGCAGAGCTTCTGGAGTGCTAAGCTGTGCATGTTTGTTCTTTGACATTGCTGGTACAGTGTATTGTGAGTGTTGCCTGTTTGCCGGGTACGCAACAGTGAACTAAATTAGTTCATTCCCTGAGGTTTGGATAATTTTGGTTTCTAACCAGAACAGACGGTGTCTCCTTAGCACAAATCTGTTCATGTGTTTGTTAAGGAAACTCCTATCTTTCAACAAAGTAGGAGTCCTGCTGTTCTGGGAGTATGGAAGAAAATAGCTGTACATTATTTTTTGTTAGTTCCAAATTACTATTTCAAATTGATTTGTAAATATCAAGTTGATTCCTCTGGAAAATATACTGACTTGTGAAGTAGTTTAAGTACAGCTGCAAAGATCTTAAGCCTGGTAACAGCCCTAGAGGAGTAATTTATGGTTTGGGGAGTCATGAGACTTTGGATGATATGGTGGATTAGATGTACAGCAAAGCTGGGGATTTTGTTGGACCTCTCTTCTTGCCAGTTGCATGCTCAGGCCAGTGGATCTTGTCTTCTCCATTGACAAATTTCCTCTGCTACTTCTGGAAGTAAGAACCTGGGAGCTGGATTGATCACCTACATATTCACTGTTCTTTCCTGTTTTCTAGCTGGCAGCAATACACAGGCTACGAGCAAAAGGCCAGATTCTTGCTAAAAGTGACCCAAACTGCATGAAGCGGAAAAGAGCTGATGTTGATGATGTCCTAGAAATTGTTGAAAGAGTTGAGAAAAACGTTGCTCAGACACAAGCTACAGAAGCAGAGAATGGTATGTAACACTGCTTCTGCAACAGACAAAAACGCTCCTAGGTCCTGCTGAATGAAGCACTACTGCAGAGTTAAGGATTTAATTGCTGTGCCACAGAGAGGCCAGGTTAGGTCTCTAACAGTAAGTAAAAGGTTTGTTGCAAAGGTTAAACCATCTCTAATGTTATCAAAAGAGTGTGATGTGATCTCTCATAGCACTTCACCTCTGTTCCCTTTCTTCTGACACTTGAGTGTCTGCAATGCTTGCCTGTCTTAGCCAAGAGAAACAAAGGAATAGTCCACCTGGGAAGGTACCTGAGTTGTCTGTGGGAACTTGTTTTGCATGTTAGTGATTTACTATGATCTTGGATGAATTGCTTAATTCTCTTGAAAGCTTCTGCACCAATCAGGGAGAGAACACTGCTTATTCCCTTGGGAGCAATGTGTACAGTACAGTGCTTGGAGAGAGAAGAAGCAGTGTTATTTTAAAAAGCATTTTTATTTTTTCTGAAGCCATATCTGAACTTTGCTTCCTATTCTCCTAATCTATGAAAGGCTGCATGAACATGTGCCTGAGAGACCTGAAGCTTCACAAGTCTCATGCAGTGATTATGTGCAAAGATCACAACCTTGTTTTGAACTTAGTCCCTGAGCCTTTTTAATCTCCCTAGATGTGTATGAACTGGAGCCTGCCCAAAAGAAACAGCGTGTGCAGCTCGCTTATCTGGAGTCAGAAGAGTTCCAGAAAATCCTGAATGCCAAGTCCAGGCACACAGATGTCCTGAAAGAGGTATGGCCTCAGTCCACTTGTGGCAGAGAGCTCAGAAGTAGGGAGCTGTCTGGACTCCTCATAATTATTTCAGCACCCAAACCTGTCACAGGCACCAAATTGTCCTGATGAAAAGGGCTGGGTTCTCTGAGCTCACAGAGCACAGTGGCTGCAAGTCAGTGTGACTGCCATAGCTGTGGAAGGGTCACATTGCCATTAGGTTTTTTCCTGTTTATTTGGAAGTACCAGTGAAGCTTCCTGGTTAGTGGATGATCAAAGGTAATTCTTCTGCCACAGAAACATATTAACTGCATGCCTATTTATTTTGTCCTTCATTTCTTGACATCTTGACCACATAATGTCCCTTCATCTGGGACTCACATTAAGTTGTGGAGCCTGAAAAATGCCAGCAGTTGCCCTGAGATGCTCAGAGGTTGGGTTTCTCCCACTGGAGTCTTTGAGCATGTTCCCAGGGAACAGGCACTTTTCTTGAACGCATTGTATTGGTAGTCTTAGTTTTTTTAAGATCTGAAGAGCAGTAGGAGAAACATTTTGGCTAACAGCCAGTTCTATTCATTACATCTCCATGCATTGTCCTCCTCAGTACGTGCTTATTTCAGTAGCACGTGGTCTTGACAAACCTTCCACTTGTACATCTCAGAGGTTCATTTCAGTGTTGGTGAAGCACAGCACATGCATTATAGGGATTTTTAATTTTTTTTTTAAGCAAGAGATACTTGGTGTTTGGTTCCCAGTTTACTTCAAGCAATAATTTACCCTAAAGCCATTTCTGGAGTGGCTTCTCACATCTTTGTCTCCCCACAACCCTTTTTATGTGCTCTATCAGGTTGAGGCTGAACTGCAGGAGCAATACTTTCATCCTCTGGTGAAAAAGGAAGAAATGGAAGAGAAGATGAGGAGCATTAAAGAAGTGAAATGTAGAGTTGTAACATGTAAAACAGTGAGTAAAGGGGAACCAAGGTGACAGCAGGGTTGTGGGGTATGGATTGTACAAAATGGTGCTGGACCATCCAGCATGTTTCGTGTGAGTTGCTCTCTTGGCCGTAGCCCAGTATGGGGACCAAATGGAGATAGTTTTGTTCCTTATGCCTGTTGAGTAACTCACGCCCTGATTGACATGAAGACACCATCAGGGCAACTTTAGTGCTGTGCTGAACATCTCAGCTTGATGTGTGGATGCCTTTGGGTGTTGGTACCCTGCAAATATCTGATCAGTTTCTTCCCTGAAGTACTTTGTACCAGGACTCTCAGTTCCCCATATTAGATGACAAAATAAACAAAGTGTCTTGAAAATGTAGTTGTGGCTGCAGTTCCTCCATCTGGATTTCCAGGGACTTGCTACTGTGTGCTAAGAGTGAGGGAGGAGTTATCTCTCACTCCCAGAATTTCAGCCTCTGCTGGACTTTACTGCTCAGTGTCTTTACCTGTTTGGGGTGGTGTACCTTTTGAAGAGCAGGGCCACAATATGGTGGCAGAGAGGGGTGGATGGCAGTAAAAGGAGCAGTGACAGAGCCTGGGGTGATGAGCTCTCAGACTGATAGGCTTCTCAGCATCAGATAATACACCAATGCTTTGCCCTAGATGTTCCGCTGTCACCAGTCCACAGAACAGGTCCCTCATGCTGGTGAAGTGCTCAAAGCTCTCTTTCTCTTCCCTGACAGTGTAATTACACCTATTTCAAGCCTTTGGAGACATGTGTGCAGGACAACCATGACTACCACTGGCATGAAGCCATCAAGCGATTTTTCAAGTGTCCTTGTGGAAACCGAGCTATTGCCCTAGACAGACTCCCAAAAAAGCCCTGCAGGTAAGAAACAAGTCTCAAGAAAACATGACTTGGGGCTTTAGTGCTGTCCATTCATAAGTAATGTAATGTGAGTCACACAACCGTGACCTAAAATGGGGATGTTAGCCCTTGCAAGTCTAAGCAGTGTGGGAAACGCGTGGGGCTGGTTTTGAACACACTCATACCATGTAGCAAATAGCCATCCTCACCTGCCATCTTCATCTTTCAGTACCTGCGGCCTCTTCAAGTGGGAGCGAGACGGGATGCTAAAGGTAAGGCTGAGCCCATACTTTCTGAGCACCTTGGCACCCTGGTTGCTTCTCTGGGTACTTTTTTTTCATGCTTTGCTTCAGTCCCCTTAGTTGCTCCCAGCAAATCCAAGCAGCTCTGCGTTCTGTCAGGTAGACAGAGGTACCTGCAGGCTGTGCTTTTGTGGACTTTGCTTGCTGTTCTTGGAGCTTTCTTTTATTTAACTGTGAGGAATGTGCTTTTGGCCAACCAGCATTGTAAGAGTTCAGAATGTCCAAGTTCCTGCAGTGTCTGTCAGTATTTCACAGAATCACAGGATTATTGAGGCTAGAAAAGACTTCTAAGATCATCAAGTCCAGCCTGATTGGATACCTTAGCCCTATCACAACTTCTGTCAAATAAATGTTTGGAGACATCTTCCTGCACATTTAACTTCTATGGTTTGTGTTTCTAGGAGAAAAAAGGTCCGAAGATTGGTGGAGAAACACTTTTACCAAGAGGAGAGGAACAACCAAAATTTCTTAATAGTCTTAAGTGATGCTAAGTTGTGTTTTTTTTTTCACAAGGACAAATTTCTAAGTCTGAAACACTTTTTTACTGGAATGCCAAGAGGATTCTGATTTTAGGGATGAATGAGCAGAGGAGACAATTCCTGATGAGGATATCCAAAAAGTCTCCACCAGGCCGCTGTGGATATTCAGCTTGATCTTTTAAAATTGACTGAATAGGGCTGCATGTGAAATACATGTTCATGCCTGTTCTTTCTTACTAACAGCCTGTTTACAAGATTTAACCTAGAAAGATACATCTAGAAGAGAATTTGTCCCAAGAAATCCTTAGAGATCCCACCACCAGTGTCGGAACGGCTGGTGCACAGTGACCCACCAGAATTTTCAGTGACAAATCATGAACTGGGAGGACTGTACACTCCATAAGCACTTGTGAAGTTAATATTATAGTGCATTGTCAGCCTGACAAGGTTTTTCAGCCTTGCAAGAAGATTGTAGTCACAATCAAGTCAAACAGTTCTGAGCTGTCTTCTTGGCTCGTGTGTTTAAAAAAAATCCTTCAGTGGCTTTGGCATTGCAAGCCCACGGTGCTTGCACTGTAGGCTCTTGGGAGCTCTTCTGAAAGCCCTTACCCCAATTCCCAGCCAACACAAGGTTCCCAGCACCATGTACACTGCCACACTTTTATGGCTACAAGCCTGCAGCTCCCAGTTTGAAACTCTGGCACCAATTTTTTGAGTGGTTTTAAAGAACTGAGCCGTTACATTTCATATGTTTTACCCTTTTTCTGACACTTTAAACTTTCCTGGAATCATTCCTAACCATCAGTGTGTCAACCTTGGCTGCCAGCACAGCTGTCTGGGGGACAGTAGCTGTCTCAGACCAAGCAGGATGAGGTCTCCATGGGGTATTTACTGAGCAGCACTGTCTTCATACAGGCATTTTCTGGAAGCATGTCGTTGTAGGGGTGCCCGTGGCATTTGGCTGCCTTTCCCTGGACCTGCCCCTAATGCTGATCTGACGCCCAGTAGGATCACAATGTGATCTGAAGTGTCTAAAACCACTAGTACCTCAATGACTTGGTGAAACTGCCACCACCAGTCTCACATGTCCCAGTGGCTTCATTGGTATGTCTTGTTTGCTTGCACAAGGGCTGGAGGACAACCAAGATACTTCATTTGAAGCAGCTGGACAGACTTACCTCAGTATTCCACAGCCCTCATCTGGTGCTTTTGCTGGGCAGCTGTGCTCAGCTGTTACATTTCAGTCTCACATCAATATCATTTGATGGGTGGGCTCACTGGTAGGTGACTGTACGTTTGTCACTGTGACATTGCTAGGCACTGTCTGCTGTTGGTTCCTCATTCAGAATAAATAGTTTGCATTAAAATGCTCCCTGGGTTTGCATGGTGTCATGCCTCTGAGGAAGAGGATGAGTTGCTTGCTCAACATCTTCAATTGCCCAAGCTGGTGCTGAATCAGCAGAAGAAATTGGTCTAGCTTCAGCTGCTGTGCAGTTTTGTAATTCAAACCAGCAGAAGTTTCTCAGCTGGAGCCCACAAAACCAGCATGAAATTCCACATCAGTATCAGCCTTCAGTCAGCTGGTAGAAGGCTTCAGGTCTTTTTCCAGTTTCTATCTCCTTAGCCAATGAAAAGGAGATTTCTGCAGAAATGAAAAGTTGAAGATAGAGTAATGTTTTATTTTCATAGATGCTCCCAGGACTCTGATATGTAGGAAGGCTGTGTGCCTTTGTAGGGGCAGAAGAATCAGAGCAATGCTTATCAGAGCCAAGCATATGTCCAGCTAAGAGCCTGACCACGTGCCTACAAATCTTCCTGTTTCGAGCCAAATGAGGACATGGATGATGAGCAAAGTACATCAGAGGCATGTCTACACTGGGCAAAAAACACTTACCTGGCTACCCAGAATCTGATGTTCAGGCACATGTTCCATCCTGGTCTTCAGAGACTTCTGCCTTCAAAGATTAATTTCTTCCTTGCATGACCTTTATTCACTTCTAAACATCCTGCATTTAAAAAAACCCAACAAACAAAACCAAACCAAAAGACCCCAACCCCTTGAATTAATCATCTTTGACTATAATGTTTCCTACATACTCCTGTCATGAACTTGCTATTTGAAATAAGCCAGAAGGCTTGTTGGGTTGGTGTGGTATGCAGAGAAGACACCACAGACGGGTGCTGTATGAACTATGCCCTCCTGTTCTTGCACATTCACTTAGGATCATCTAGACAACTGTGGGTGTAGTTTAGCCTGAGCTGGGCTGATCTGCACTGAAAGACAGCAAGGTATGTGGATGAAACCCATTTTGGTGGCACAGACGTGGAAATGGTGATGAGCAGAGTTCTCCAGGTATGTCAGAGGGCTGCCTGGAAAGCAAGGGCATTTCTCCAGCAAACGCAGTGTGAAGAAGCCTTGTCAGGAAAGTGGACAGTATCTTGTAGTTACAAGGTCATAATTTAAGATTACTGCAAGGTTGAAGCAGAAGTTGCTTTATATTTTGTGTGTCCAAATTCAAACACTTCTTTCTCAGCTGTTCTTGGATTGTGCTCTTAGTATCAATGGAAGTAGCACACAGAGCTGGCGAAATGACAGCTTATACCTATGGCATGAGGAAACTGGACATCACTGCACCACCACATCAATCAC
Organism: Rhinopomastus cyanomelas; assembly: GCA_013400115.1. Taxonomy (NCBI): domain Eukaryota; kingdom Metazoa; phylum Chordata; class Aves; order Bucerotiformes; family Rhinopomastidae; genus Rhinopomastus; species Rhinopomastus cyanomelas. Next base: position 19,956 of record VXBP01006792.1, read on the forward strand.
AGATGGAAAAAACACATCATGGATTGTTGCCACACACAACCTAAAGCAACACTTCATCTGCTTGAGCTCAGATTACCAGCAATCAGAGAAGTCAAGTCTGAGCAGATACGTGTTCACAAAGGTTCTTACTCTAACTCAGACAGTCGTATCAACCCACTGAGTTTGTAATTATTTAAGGAGACTTTGATAGCATTCAGCAGCTGTGGCAGCAGTATCTACAGGTGCTTTCCTACCTTTCACAGAGCTGATGTCTTGTTTGCTCCAAAGCCATGAATGAGCAAGCGGATGAAAGAACACTGCATCTCCCTTCTCTGTGACAAGGTGAACCCTGGGACTCGTAAGAAGCCAGCAGCCCTGAAAGAGAACCTGAAAGGGTCCTTAAATAGACCATGACTCCAAGGGTGACTTGTGCTGGAGCACTTTGTCACTGAGAGAATCACAGCCCGCAGGAGACCCCCATGCTAGTTCATGGAGGACTGTGTCTTGTGAGACATTGCATTGCACAGGAGAGGACCCAAGAAGGAAGAAGACTGACCACCATCCAAACCCCATGTCTCTCTGCTGCTGGAGGAGGTAAGAGGTAGCAGAACTTGCGTCAGGGAAGAAGAGGGAGGTGGAGAAAAGGTGCATGTAAGAACCACTGCTATCTCTCACTGTAATTGGTGGTGGGTTGTTTAAATTAAATTGATTTTTGTTTTCAATGGACTTTTTTTGTACAAGTCCTGGCTTGGATCAGGAATAATGTGGCGTGGAGTACTGGGTTCAGTTTTGGGCACCTCAATATAAGAGAGACATTGAGGTGCTTGAGAGGGTCCAAGGAAGGGCAACAAGGCTGGTAAAGACTCTGGAGAACAAACCTTGTGAGGAGCGACTAAGGGAGCTGGGGCTGGTTAGTCTGCAGTAAAAAGGGCTGAGGAGAGACCTTATTGCTGTCTACAAGTACCTGAAATTCAGGAGGTTGTAGAGAGGTGGAGGCTGGTTTCTTATCACAAGTAACAAGCCACAGGACATGAGGAAAGGGCCTCAAGTTGCACCAGGGGAAATTTAGGTTATTCCTGAAAAACTTGCTCATGGAAAGGGTCATCAGGCTTTGGGACTGGCTGCCCAGGGAGGGGGTTGAAAAGGAAGCTTAATTCAGTAGTTTTTTCCAACTTGCTTTGACTTTTTCTCATGGGTTAAATGCAGCCCAACAAAGCAGCTGATACAAACCTACACCTGGAGCAAGAAAAGGTACAACAAAAAGCATAAGGATCAAGGCAAAGGACAGGGAGGGCTCACTCACCAGTCTTGGGCAAGAGACTAGACTTAGACAGAATTGTTTAGGTTGGAGACCTTTTAAGGTTATCAAGTCTAACCATTAACCCAATTGTGCACAGCCCACTGCTAAACCCTGTCCCTAAGCTCCTTACCAGGAATTTCACTAGTAGAATTTCTTCCTTGTCCTGTCACTAGGTGCCCTCATAAAAAGTCCCTCTCCAGCTTTACTGTAGCCCCCTTCAGGTACTGGAAGGCTGCTATAAGGTTCCCCTCTGAGCCTTCTCCAGACTGAACAGCCCCAAAAATCCTGAGGTACTGCACCCATGGGTGTTTGCTTTGCTGAGACAGGGCCAAGAAATCCTGCTGGATCTGATTCTGCCCAGTCATTTGGGCTGACTGGCACTGCTGGGACACAGCTGAGCTGGCATTGCACACACTCGAGGGGAACTTGCCTAAGGTTAGTCCTCCCTGGCTCTGGACCTGGTGTTGTAGGAGGGAATAAGGACATGAGTCTTTCACCAGGTGGGACAACTGCTGAGTTTAGATGACCTGCAAAGTCATGGGTTTGTTCTTACGAACATGAAACCCAAAGATGGGTTTGTTCTTAGGAAAGAAGAAACTGAAGCCTAAATCCATAGGTGGAGATGTGCAGACTTTTAAAAACAAAGTTAAAGCTGGTCTTTTTCTTGTCTCTTACAGTTGAGGTAAAATACATTCAGTCCAGAAACTAGGAATCAGACACCTGTAGCTCTTCTCTGGGGTCACAGCTCCCTCTACAGTCAACACAGCTACACCAGTAACACCAGTGAAGTCTCCATGAATCCCAAGTTGTAAACCAGACTGAACTTTACATCTTCAAAAAAGCAGACCCTAGATCCTCACAAAAATCCCAAGTTGAGGACAAGCTAAATTGTGAGCCAGAGCTCAGCAAAGCCAACTCATCACCAGAATCTCTGAGCAGTGGAAGTAACACAACACAGCCCTCAAACACAGTTTTGCTCTGATTTAATCTGTATTTCAAAGCATTGTAAAAGGCGAGTGGGTCATTTCAGTGCCCATCACTCCACCAGCACATCCTGAGGAACGTTCAACCACCTCCCTGAGCTGGCAGCACCAGAAGGCCCCTATTCCCAAACCCACAACTGTGAGGAGGACTGTCATTTCACACAGCCATGGATCAGTTGTGCAAGGCCAACAAGAGGCTCATTTGCTGCCCCAGTAGCTCCCACCCACATCAGACAGGGTTACTGGAGAAGGAAAGATGCCACATCAGACTATGTACCAGCAACTCTACCAGTGACCAGCCCATCAATCCCACTTATGTACGTGAGCAGTTGCTGCTTCCTCTTCCTCCAGTTCCTTACACCACTGATTCTGCTGGTATCAGTATCTTCATCTTCCTCTGCTGTATTAATTAATTCCTCTGTCAGCCCATACAGAGAAGGTTTGCAGGAAACGGATTCCTTTTCGTTCTTTTGCACAGAAAAGGAAGTTGGGAGATTAAGAAAACATAACCCAGCACAAATTATTGCCTAAAATCCTATGTTAGTGTGGCATCACTGCAAAGGGGTGTCACAAGAGGAAATTCTGAAAAACAAGAAGGAAAGCATCAAGAAAAACAAGATGTTCTCTCAAAACCTTAATTCATTGATTGTCTAAGTTAACCACAGCAAATCTTGGCTTCTCTAGATTAGGTCTGATGTACATCAGCTGTTCAACCTCAGTGCAATTATTCTGTATTAGCTTCAAATCATTTTGCAGGGTGGCACTTGGCTAAGTCACCAACAGAGAGATCAAGAAGGCATAAAGTTCTTCCTGTCGAGGCAGGGTCTGCACTCTCCAATCAGAACAGCTCATTTTTCACTCTGCTCTTCAGAGGCTAATTCTTTCCCCTTTCACAAGCCGTGCTCGGAAGTTCCAAATATCCTTCAAAACAAAAGTGAGACAAAGGAAAAGCCTTAAGGGCCAGCAAGAACGGTACCAGGTAGCAGAGACAGAAGTAGATGGAATGTTCTCAGCTCTAACCACAGAAACACACCAAGACATTTGCTGCGTATCACTTCAAATACCCAGTATCACGAACAAAAGTACAATGGGCTGAGTTACAGTATGATGTGGCTACTGGATTTAAAAGTGAAATCCAGCTGCCATTGGACAAGCACTGAATTTACTGCAGGTTGAGTGCTGAGGATTCAAACAAGGACACTGCACTTTCTCCTGCAAAGTCAGGGCAAGGAATGACCACCTCTCCCTACTTACACTGTGCCGTGCAAACATAACACAACCACCATTAACCAGGAGATGCAGTCAAAGGCAAAGCTTGCACAGACTTGACCTTATTCCTGCCTTGCCACAGTAGCCCTCTCCACTGCTACCCACTAGGTCCGAGCCCAGACCCCCTCAAGTGGTGCAAGATGGGCATGTGAGTAGTCTCAGAACTATGAAGACAGCAGAGTCCAGGGCTCCCTCTTAGTGAAGCTGTTACAGCAGCTGCGTGATGAAGCGCTGAACTAATCTGCACCGAGTCAGCACTGGAAGGCATCAAGACAAACTCACAAAGCCCATTTTGACAAGCAGAGCTGGAGGAGAAACATTGAGAGCTCAAGAGATGTGAAGGTGCTGCCCAGAGAAGAAGGATACTTCCCCAGCATTAGAAAGCAGCAACCCTACAAGTAAAAATGTGCCCAAGTCTGTGGGATTTCCTCTGAACACCAGGTCTTCTATTCTGCCAAACATCTCTACTGGGTACAGCAGGATCTGCCAAACTGGGAGTAGGAAAAAGCACAGATCCATCACAAGAGGGAGACTTAGGAAAGGGAATGTACCTGGACTGCAACAAAGGGCACAGAGCCAAGTCTTACCTTGAGTTCCACGGAGGTCGCACTGTATTTCTTGTGAACCATTTCTACCAATTCCTTCTCCAGGTCCTCTTGGGTTGTGTTCTTGACGTCAATGTAGTAGCACTCTGAGCTGGCAAAGTGACAGCTTATACTCTGCATGAGGAAATTCACAAGTTTGGAAAGGCCAGGGACAGTTTGATCAGTTTTACAAAATCAAAAATTGCAAAACCTGTATCAAGAGATGGATTCCTACCTTCCGGAAACCTGCTGTCCTATTGATTCCAGAGCCATGAATGAGCAGAGGATGGAAGAACACTGTGTCTCCCTTCTCCATGACAAGGTGAACCTTAGGAATCTTCTGTTCCTCCTCAAGCAGCCCATGGAAAAGTTTGTTGGTTTTACCCTAGAACAAAAGGCTGAGTTGAAATTAGAGCAAATGCTGACTCTCAGTGTGGGGGACAGCAGGGACTAGTCTGGGCAAAGCATGTATACAACCTGACCACTTGCCTACATATCTTTGTAGTTCAAGCCTGAGGAACAGCAAAATAACACCTTTTCTATTTTCTGAAACTGAATTCAGATAATTTAGAAGATTTCTCGGCCAGAGAATCCCACAGGTATGGCTTGCTGCCACTGCCTGCGTCCAGCAGAACCATCACCAATGCCAGGCCAGGGCAGGAAACATCTGTTCTTCAGAGGAAGATATCACTTGATATTTAATGGCACCCAGTTATTTACTATCTCACGTCTTCTCTTCAGGACTGCATACCACCAGCTCACCAGTGAGGGACAAATTCACAGACAGAGTCCTCAGACCTGGCAAGGGCAGTGCAAAACAGCTGCATGTGTTTATCCCACTACGCCAGGACATGTTGGACAGCTTCTAGGTGAAGGTGAGCAAAACCACAAATCCACCCTGGTTACATCGAGTAAGGCCAACCAAGGAACTGTCTCCCAAAGCCACAAGTCAGCGCTTGCACGAGCAGAAAAGCCACATTTGTAAACCCGTTTTGAGCTGTGCAGCATCTATCCATGGTGATCTTTTCCAGCCAAAACACGGTCCACCTCATGCACGCCCTTTCCAAGCCCCCTGTGATACTCTACCTCCCAGTTCGGATAGCCATGAGGCTTCAGGGGCAGCTTGTGTGTCCCTGGCTGCACAACCAGGCAGCCATTGTCCTGGTCAGCCCTCTCCATGGCGGTCCAGGAGCACACGATGCGATCCGCAGGGCGGAAGGGGAAATAGTGCAGGTCCTGATGCATGGGATGGAGAAAAGTCTGTTGATCTGCAACACAGGTTAAACATCTTTAACCTCCTCAAATGTGACAGTGTCATTTCCATCCTGTTAAACCATTGCACTTGTAAAGTGTCCTAAGAAGCTGCTCCTTGCCACCTTGTACTCAGTTGTCTACTCCAGCCCACCACTAAGCCAAATGGGTTAGCTTAGACCACATCCCAACGTGGTCTAAGAGCACAGTGACTCTTAGGTGAGCAGTGGCATGGGGACATGGTGAAGGCTGGGAGATGCCTGGCTGTGCGATCCTTCAGAAGACTCCTTTTGGTGGCCTTCACCACCAACAATCTCTGCTTCTCCAGTCTTGAAGCAGTATGGTGTTGCACCAACCTTTCTGAGTAGAGACTTGGAGACAGCCGCCACTCTCTGTAGTCACTGTGATGATCTAGCACCGTGTTACAAGCAGAATGAACCCTGGCTGTGCTGCCACAAACACGTTTGTTCAGCCCTCTTTTGAAAGGAAATAAAATCTCACATTATGGACCACAGCCTCTCGAGACAGGTAGCCAGCACTCTTATCAGCCTTTGCCTTACAGGCTTTTTATCCATGAACTCTACACACAAGTATCTCTTTCTGAAGCTTCGTGTGTTCTTTTCCCACTAGGAAAACTGAAACATCACCCACACCAGAACCAGCCTATATATTATGGTTTTATATATTATTTGTCTGTTTATTACAGTTCAGTTTTGGACAGATAGTAGATATTTTGGACAGATATTTGGACAAATAGCATGTGTCCATTTTCCACTTATCCAAGTTTTTCTTACCAGAATCTGGAAGTTTATTTATCAGCATGGTATGCATTGCCATGATGTTTGGCCCCGTGAAGCACTCAACGTATCTGAGGACCTACAAAAGGAGAAAACATTAGAAACAAGGTTTATGAGCAGCTGAGGGAGCTTGGGCTGGCTAGTCTGAAGAACAGGAGGCTGAGGGGAGAACTTATTGCTACCTACAACTGCCTGAAAGGAAGGTGTAGAGAGGTGGGGGTTGGTATCTTCTCGCAACAAGCCACAGGACAAAAGGAAATGGCCAGAGCCAGAGAAAGTTGAGATTAGACATCAGGGAAAACTTCTTCATGGAAAGGGTCATCAGGCCTTGAAACAGGCTGCCCATGAAGAGGTTGAACTACCATCCGTGGATGTGTTTAGAAGTCTTGTAGATCTGGAGCTTAGGGACAGGGTTTATCAGTGGGCAAGCTTGGTACAGCGGGGTTAATGGCTGGACTTGATGATCCTGAAGGCCTTTTGCAACCTTAGCAGTTTTATTATCCTATGATTCTATGATACACAGGGGCTCTAAGAGATAAAGGACATAGCTTAGCAGAACCAGAAAAGTTTCTTCATGAATGTTTCATTTTTTAATTTTACCTCTGGCAGAGTGCAGTATCTGAACAGCTCTTTGTCCTCCTGGAAGTCCTGTACTTTATTAACTACATTTTCAGACTGACCATACTGGGATCTCAGGGCCTCATTTTTCATAATCATAGCTCCTGGTGGCCTCACTTCTCTTTTGCAGATCCTCACAAACTCCTTCCTGCAAAGCAGAATGAATATGAAAATCTGTTGGGAGAGTCCAGCTTCCTGTAGCTTCCCAGAGCTCCTTCAGGATGCAGCTGCACTCATGACCCCCCTGACAGCCCTCAGGATCCCCCGTACCTTAGGTAAGCACCCTGTACCTGAAGCGCTCAATGTCTTCATCAGAAACGAGCTTCTTAATGAGCAGATACCCGTTGTCTTCATAGAACTGCCTTTGCTCTGTGGTGAGGACATTGTTGTCCACGGTATAGCTGAGACACAGAGGAGAAACATTTTAGTAAGGTCAGGCAGAACCACAGGAGCAGCCTTAGCGAGACCTGTCAAGAAGGCAGCGGCACACGAGGTATCAGCGGCTGCTGGGGAAAACCAGAGAGAAACCTGCCCCACTTGCACATCCACCCTGGCTCTGCAGCCGGACACAATCTCCCATGCCCCAGCAGAACCAGCTCAGTGTGTTCCTATCTGTGCAGCATTTCTGCCCACAGCCACCCACTTCTGCAGCAGAATCCAAAGCACCTCGCTGACACCCTCCGAAAGTGGAGAAGCAAGCAGGAAAGCTGGTAATGGCCCTCAGCAGCTTTGCTCTCACAGAGATCCTGAAGGACACAGGCACAGTCCCTGCAGTCAGACCATTCTCTCAGGCATTTGCAAAGCATGTGGTTAAGCTTTCTCTTCAACTAGAGTTAAATAGATGGGAACAGACCCTTGCAAAATGACAGGGGGCACAATGTCTAGTGATCAACCCACAGCCAGAGTGGGTCAAAGACCTGAGTTCTTTGGGTTATTTTTCTCCTACATCTCTGCAAAGGAAGACACAGCTTACCAAAACGTCCGCGGCTGAGGAACGGCACTGATTTGAGCTGAAGCAGGAACGCCTGTCTGGGATGGAAATTAAGGAACATACACTCAAGCACAACAGAGTAGCAGAACATCTATGCATATGTGTCCTGAGTCCTGCAATAGAGGTTCATCCTACAGGTAAGTGCTGAGCTGGATGTTCTTGTTACTTTTGCTTCTCAAAAAGCCTGTCCCCACTTTGGAGTAGCATGTCTGGCAGAGAAGTAAAACATAACAGCCCAGTGCAGCCTTGGCCACACATACAGAGAAGGCAGTACAAAATGCTTGAGACTCTGGAGTAGTCCACAGACCTAGATTAATCTCCCAGAACATCAAGACACTCAATTAGATGCTCAGGGGTGATATTTTCTTGCCCAGTTTCCCTTCCTGTGCCCCAGAGAGCAACTGGACCTACTCAAACGCTCAAACAGCGTTTCTGCTAACATCAGTGTGCCAGATTCAGTCAGAAGTCACACAGGGTGAACCCAGACCTTCACATTCCCATGTGGTGGTGCAAACCCTCATCATCTCTCCAGAAGATTAATGTGTAGATTTGGTTTCTCCCAAACACTACAATAAGAGCCCAAAGGGAGGTGAGCTGTGGGCTTGTCCTCTACCTCGACTAATTTCAGCCGGAATCCCCAGCTGCTAATGAAGCCTCTCAACAGCTTTGTGCCATCACTCACGGGCAACAACCATTTCCATGAAGATCCCTGGGTGTGCACAATCCTGTGTGGTGAGCCCTGTGCTTCAGGGATTTACATAAACCAGATTTTCCCCTACTGCTCACCACTACCTTTTAAATGTGCCACAAAAACATGTGTCCTTCTGGAATTAGTTTTCATCTCAGCTATTGTGTCCATAGTCCCCATATCAGGAAGCTGGTCAAGAGTCACATATGGTGTGAGGAGGAACATGACACATGCAGAAACATGTAGCATGAAACGATGAGCCAGTGGGAGAAACTGGATAGAAATGAGAGGACATGGGGAGAGCAGGTGGAAACCACTACAGCGCATCACAGTCGGAGACAACTGAGGGCACTACTGCTCCACACAACACATTTCTGGGCAAATCTCAGTGAAAATGGGACTCCTGGCTGTTAAGGCTACTAAATGTCCACAGACAGCTGATGGAGACCAAGGCACTGGTGGAACCCCAACTATGATGCCTTCCTTAGCACAACTCCATCTCCCAAAACAGTTTGACAGCAGACAAATCCACTGAGCACTGGATTACATTTGAACACCCTCCTCCCAAGCTTTGCAGCACTTCTTCACAAAATCACCTAGCTTGGAAAAGACCTTCGAGATCCTGGAGTCCAACCATTAACCCAACAGTGGCAAGTCCTGAACTACACCATACCCCTAAGCACTACGTCTGCACTGTCCACTGCTCTTAAGTATCTCCAGAGAAGGGGATTCCACTTGTGAGTGGGTGGACAGCTGCCAGGGACATTTCCTTTCAGGTAACTGTGAACAGCAATAAGGTCTCCCCTCATCCTTCCTCTTCTCCAGGCTAAACAACCACAGATTGCTCAGTTGCTTCTCAGAGGACTTGGGCTCCAGACCCTTCAACATCTTTGCAGACACATTCTAGTGTCTTTCTTGTATTAAGATGCCCAAAACTGAACCCAGTACTCAAGGTGTGGCCTCACCAGGGCTGAGGACAGAAGTAAGAGCACTTCCCTGGTTCTACTGGCTACACTATGCCTAACACAAGCCAGGACTGCATTGGCCTTGGCTACCTGAACACACTGCTGGCTCATATTCAGCCAATGACCAATCAATACCCCTGGGTCTCTTTCTGTCAGTTTTCCAGACACTCTCCCCATAGCCTGTGACAACCACAACTGTACCAGGTGGTTGTGACTCAGGTGCAGAACCCAGCATTTGGCCTCACTGAACTTTATGCAACTGGCCTTGGCCCATCAATCCAGCCTGTTCTGATCAATTTGCAGAGCCTCTCCACCCTCAAGCTTATCAATGCTCCCCACCCAACTTTGCATTGTCTGCAAACTTATGGAGGGTGCACTCAATCCCCTCATCCAGAGATCACCAAGAAGTTAAACAGAAGTGGCCTCAGTACTAAGCCCTGAGGAACACCACTTGTGACCAGTTGCCAACTGGATCTAACTTCCTTCACCAGCACTCTTGGATCCGACTGTCCAGCCAGTGTCCAGCCAGCAGAGCATAGCCTGTCCTAGCCAGGACAGACAGTTTTTCCACAGGAATGCAGCAGGAATAAGTGTCAAAGGCTTTACTAAAGTCCAGGAAGACAATGTCCACAGCCTTTCCCTCATCCATGAGATGTGTCATCTTGTCTTTGAAAGTCTGGTTCATCAAGGAGGACCTGCCTTTCATGAACCCATCACCTGACTGTCCTGCACATACTGTTTGATGGTCCCTCAAGATGATCTGGTCCATCAGCTTCCCTGGCACCAAGGTCTCACTCACACACTGTAGTTTCCTGGATCCTGGTTCTGGCCCTTCTGATAGATGACCGTCGCACTGGCGAACTTCCACCCTGCTGATCAGGCAGGACTACTGACACACGATGGAAAGCAGCTCACTTTGGGGAGGACATGGAATATTTAAGAGTTTTTCTTCTCCCCACACACACCCTTTTGGGAACTATATATTCACAGACCTGTTGGCCAACTGTGCAAGCACTGCACAGGGACTTGGGACCACCAAGAAGCAACCAAATGATTCTGCAGAGATCAAAATGCAGGCACAGCAATGCTCAATATCCCCAGCAGCTTTTCCAAAGCATCTCCCCACAGACCCTCATGGGATGGTGCAAACTCCTGCATATCTAAGACAGACACAATAAACTTGTGAAAACTTGTCTCAAGAGACATCTGGTGAGACGGTCCTGATTCATCAAGCAGCCAGCAATCTGCCAGCAGCATCACGATTTGACCTGAAGAAGCCAAAACAGTGAAGTCCTTCAAGAGACTGGTTGTCTTCTGAATCTCCCCATTTGCACATTAAACTCTCTTTTCCAGGCTGGGAAGGTTGGAGCCTGGGCTAGGCAGGTGCACAAAGCAAGAGGTGGGTGCACAGAGCTGCACCCCAGCAGGGCAGCACAGGGACCCTGCATCTTCAGGTGGTTTCACATCCTGAGCCTCTGGTGGTGACTGGTACGGCTGTATTCCTCCTGTTGTAAAAGGAGAGATGTTTTCTGGGAGGAAAAGTGACCGCTCTACCCAAACCACCAAAGGCAGAGATGAAAACCAGAGCAGCACACTGTTGTAGGAGATCACACTATTCTCACCGCGCTCCTTCTCCACATCCCTTGCTGCCCCAGCCCAGTTCAGCTGTACTTTTGTCCAAAGCTCTTTGCATCAAGTCTGTTGTGGCAAGATTTAAAAACCAAACAGCTTGTGCAGCCCCTCCCCTTCTTACAATCTCTTTACAACCAGGGTGCTTTTCTCATTTACAACTTTGTGCTACTACTTGCACCTTCATCTTAGGCAGTGTGAGCTGACCACTACCCACCCGTCTTTATTGTGACCACAGCTCTCCAACAATTTATTGTCATTCAGAAGGAACCTGTCAGAATTCAGGCAACTGAATTCAATCTCACTGGCCATCAGCAGCCTTTTTGTTTTTTAAAAGCACCACTTCTAGCAGCAGCTTTAAAAATACGATCAGCAAGCAGCTCTCATTTAACCTGTGGAAACACGGGGCAGACCAATGAGAAAACTTGTGTCTGTCCTGGTTTCCAATCACAGTATCACAGTATCACAGTATCACCAAGGTTGGAAGAGACCTCATAGATCATCAAGTCATCTCGGATCCATCACAAAGGTGGCAGCCTCCACCTCATTTCACACTCACAAATCAAACCTTCCTGGTTTCCAGACTGCAGCTGTACCAGCCAAGCCGCAACCTCTCCGCAGCGCCAGAGCTCCCATGAGCTGCCGAGCCCTGCGGAGTCATCTCCCTCCAGCCCACCAGTCCCCAGGAGGAAAATTCGCTGCAGGTACAGGGTGGCGGGGGTCAGCCAGCGGGGCAAGGGATGGCCAGCCCCGCACCCAGCACCCCACGGGAGGCAGGGCCTGAAGCCCCGGGGGTGCTGCCGGGAGGCGGCTCTGCCCTGCTGCACCGCCGCTCGCTGAGAGGCTGCCCGGGACACGGCCCCTGCGCGTCACCGCCCCGAAAGCAGGGCACAGGCCGGGGACTGGAACTGTGCCCTTCCCAAGCAGGGTGTCCTCGGGGGGCAGGCGCCACCCAATCCTTCCTCGGTCCCCATACGGCAGGCAAAAGCACACGGGCTGTGGGGAGCGACGGCAAAGCTTGTTGGAGTGGGGCAACCAGAGTCCTGACCCCAGCGGCTCCAACACCCCGCTGCCTCCCTGCCCGACCCCATGCCCGAAAGGATACGAGAGCAGGAGCCGCTCCCAGCCGCGGGGAGAGGTGCCGCAGGATGACGTCCAGCCGGCCCGCCGGCCCCGACCGCTTCCCCAGCTGCTCCATCGCGCCCGGCCCGAGCCTGTGGGCCCCGCGGGGCGGAGCAGCGGCCCTGGGCCGCGGCCGCACATGCGCCAGGGCCGCGCAGGCTCAGAGAGGCCGCGGGCGCCCAGCCAGCAGCCCGGGCCTGCGGGAGGCTTAGTCGTGCCGGGGGGGGGGGGCTGAGCTCCGGCGTCTGCGTGTCCTCCCACCACCCTTGCACTTCCCTTCCTTCTTGCCAGCGGTTACAGAGCTGCGAGGGTGTCCTCGGGCACTGCCCGTGGGTGGCCAGCGCCGGTGTTTTATTGGTCTCCTGCCTCTGAGGAGACTGACCAGAGTTTGCCTCATCCCTCCTTGAATCACTTTGGAGAGATTTCACCGTGAGAGTGAAACAGGCTGCCAAGGGGAGCGCTGGATTCCTCAGCTTTAGACATTTCTAAGGCTCGGCTTGACAGGGTGCTGGGACGTCCCATTTGAACCGTGTTTCTTCGGCTTAAAGGCTGCACTAGGTGATCCTCGAGGCCCCTTCCAACCTGGGATACTGTGATTTTTGGTGGCACCTGGCTGGTGTCAGGGCCGCTCATCTGTGTGGACAGATCCATGCAGCTGCCTGGGCCAGCTCTGGTGCTCTGGAGTGAGACAGGACAGGAAGGAGCCAAAGGACTGAGGAGGTGGGAAGGGAGAAAAAAAGCCCAAAACACAGAAAGGAAAACCTGGGGGAGGGAGGGAAGGGAGCAGCAAAGAAGCATAGAATTGGTCAGCTGTAAATGAAACTGGACAGCTGTGAATAGAGGTTGCAAAAAACAAGTCGCAGGGGCTTGGTGTTCCTCCAAACTCAGGACGTGCTGACAAGTGGCCTGTCCAGTGTATGAAGCGTCGCGCTACACGTCAGCGGAAGCCAAGGTGCTTCGGAAGGTAACGTGTGTGCTCAGCGATGGTTCCCCTGACTCACTGGCCAAACTCCTGGTGGTTTAAGTCAAGATGTAGCAGAGCCAGGATTTGCAGACTCCCTGCAGCAGCTGCCTGGGTTGGGCTCTGTTCCTCTTTAAGCTGTCATGGTCAGTGGTTCCACATACACTCCCTGGAGCTGCTCCCTTCAGGGGCTACAACAAAACACAGGCTGTTCACAAGAACGAGACAAAACGGGTTAGGAACCCAGAGAAAAACCTCTCAAAATAACCTTGTGTAGTCACAGAGGCACCTGAGGCACCAAGAAGGGGGACACAGCAGTGACAGCACCCAGCCCTTCACTGCCAACAAAGTCACACCTTTGACCCTTGAGCTGTAGGAAACCTCTTCATCACAGGGAAACTGAAAGTTCATACAAGTCCCTGAAATAAAATTCAAGTGAGAGGGAACGGAAAGAAAAAGAAGGCATCTAGAGTGAGAGTTTTATTACTTAAATCCTAATTATAACTGCCCTGAAAGTTCTATTGATCATTCAGATCCGTGCCTTTGCGATCCAAACTGAAACAGGAACCTCAGTAAATCTTCATCCGTTTCAAAGTTCAGAGTCCTACTGAAAGCACAACAGCAGCGCACGTGCCAAGTGTGACGCAGACCTGTTTGCAATGGAGGTCTCTCTTCCACTGGTGTGTGTTTGACAGGGTCTTGAGCACAAGTGTCTTTCATACCTCAAAATAAAAGGCCATAGAGTCGTAAAGTGGGAGGACACCTCCAAGACCATCAAGTCTAACCATCAACCCAGGGCCACCATACCCACTAAACCATGTTTTCAAGCACCAGATCTACATGTTTTTTGAACAGCTCCAGGGACAGTGACTCCACCACCTCCCTGGGCAGCCTGTTCCAACACCTGACCACTCTTTCAGCGGAGACATTTGCCCTAATGTCTAATCTAAACCTCCCTGGCACAACTCGTCATTAGTGATTTTGCTGCCCTAACTTGGGAGTCTGAGGACTCGGATGCTTTTCCATAATCCCAGTACACCCTGACGTGTGCACACACGCAGATATACAGGTGCATTTTAAACAAGAGGACCCTCTGAATCTCTCTGTGCATTGAGTAGAACCTGTGCTTTTTCATCCAGACTTGGCAATAGTGGCTTCTGCAATAACTCCCATGCTGCTGGAGCAGCGTGTGTCACCACACCCCAGAAAGCACAAAGAGAGAAGCATCAACAGGAGTAAGGACAGTGCTCGTGGAATAGCCTCAGGCGAGTGATACACCACACACCAAGAACATGCTGCCACCACTGCCTGGCCGCTGCTTGGAGCTTTCTCCAGCCACCTCACCTCTTAGATACACGGCATGACATCAGTGTGGGCTCAGATATACCATTGGCTGGCACAGATATACCAGTTCAGGTTGGCCATCAAGAATTTGGCTATCCAGGGAGGTCCCAGTGGATTGGAGACTAGGAGATGTGATGCCCATCTACAACAAGGGACAGAAGGAGGATCTGAGGAACTGCAGGCCTGAGTCTGACCTCAGTGCTAGGGAAGGCTGTGGAGCAAATCACCATGAGTGCCATAACGCACCATTTACAGGAGAACCAGGGTCCAATGGATGGCAGAAAGGCTGTGGATGTTGTCTTCTTGAATTTCAGTAAAGCCTTTGACACTGCTCCCCACAGCATTCTTGTGGAAAACCTGTCTGCCCGTGGCTTGGACACTCTGCTGGGTTAAACGCTGGCTGGACGGTCAGACCCAAAGAGTGCTGGTGAATGCAGTTACATCCAGTTGGCAACTGGTCACAAGTGGTGTTCTCCAGGGCTTGGTACTGAGGCCACTTCTGTTTAACCTCATTATTCATGGTCTGGACAAGGGGATCGAGCGCATCATCGGTGAGTTAGCAGATAACACCGAGCCGGGCGGGAGTGTTGTTCTGCTGGAGGGTAGAGAGGCTCTGCAGATCGATCAGGATGGGCTGGAACGATGAGTCAGGGTGTACGGCCTTCAACAAGGCCAAGCGCTGGGTCCTGCCCCTGGGTCACAACCACCCAGTGCAGTGGTACAGGCTTGGGGGAGAGTGGCTGGAGAACTGCTCCACAGAAACTCACAGCGAGGGTGACAGAGCGCTGGAACAGGCTGCCCAGGGGGCTTGTGGAGTCTCCTTCTCTGGGGACGTTTAAAACCCTTCTGGACATGTTCCTGTGCGACTTGGTCTATGTGATCCTGCTGTAGTAGATGATCTGTCAAGGTCCCTTCCAGTCCCTGATGTTCTGTGATTCTGTGAAACAGACATGGGAGTATTGGTTGTTCAGTTGAACATGAGCCAGCAGTATGCTCAGGTGGCCAAGAAGGCCAGTGGCATCTTGGTTTGTGTCAAGAATAGTGTGGCCAGGAGGAGCAGGGAAGTGACTGACCCCACCCTGTACTCAGCACTGGTGAGGCCACACCTCAAGTACTGGGTTCAGTTTTGGGCATCTCAGTACAAGAGAGATGCTGAGGTGCTGGAGAAGGTGCAGAGGAGGGCAACAAGGTAGGAGATGGGTCTGGAGAAGCAGCCTTGTGAGGAGCAGCTCCAAGAACTGTAGTTGTTTAGCCTGAAGAAGGCTAAGAGGGGACCTTATTGCTGTTTACAACTACCAGAAAGGAGGTTGTAAAGAGGTGGGTGTTGGTCTCCTCTCCCAAGTGACAAGGGATATGACAAGAAGAGATGGCCTCAAGCTGTGTTAAGCTTAGGCACCTGGTTTAGGGATGGCTTGGTAGAGTGAAGTTAGACTTGATGATCTTGAAAGGCCTTTCCAACCTGAATGATTGTAGATTATATGATCCTAGCTGAGGCCTGGCCCCTCTCAGCTCGTGGTGAAAACTAACCCTATCCTAGCTGAACCCAGGACATCTTTGCATCTTAATCTGATTTTATAAAACAGACCAAATGGGAATCCAAACCACTTGGGAGTGAATGTTTTTGAGATCTGTTGATAACCTTCACTAAAGTACAGAGCAAATCTCACAGACTCAGGAAAATAAACGAGGGAGAATTGTTATTTGTTAGAAAAGCTGGTGGTGGCATTCGTCTTTTTATTCCAATTTATGGTATCGAGGAGGAGCTGTGTCTCTGCAAAGTGTTTTCGCAGCTCTGCCTGTCAGTTCTGGAATTTTATAGAACGTTTTTGTATGGCTGCTCTGCATTTGGCTTTTAGTTTTAATGGTTCCTGTTCACTAAATCACAAAACTAATAAAAACCTAAATGATCGCGATTTCTCCCGCAGCCCAGGAACGGTGTCGATGCTCAGTGTTACCATTTCAGAAGCATCTCAAATGACTATTAGAAGCCACGCTGTGATCAGAACTGTCATTCCAACGATCAGGTCTTTGGAAAGCTTCATTTACTGTGGTGGGAAGCAGCAGCTGCTCCAGCTCAGCAAAATTAGCTTTTTAAACTTAGATGCCAGGGAAAACAGATGCACAAGAGACAACAGCAAGAACAACAAAATCCACCACCAACGCGTGGGTTCATTTCTCATCACCAGAAGATTCAAGAAGTGGCTTCTACAGCAGCGACAGGAAGGCAGAGGAAAATGTGGACCCTTTGGAGAACAAAATAGGGAGCTCAGGTCCTCACAAAAGGCAAGAAAATGGTCCTGGGGACCTTGGTTTTGAAATGGTTATGGAGTGAAGTCCTTCTCTGTGTCCCATGACTGGGAACACAGCTGGCTGCATTGGCATGACCGTGACCAGAGGGTCAAGGGAAGAGGTTCTTCCTCTCTGTGAGGCAGTTTCTGAGATGACATCTGGACACGGTCTAGTTTTGGGCTCCTCAGGACAATGACATCCTGGAGGGAGTTCCAGGAGAGCCACTAAAATGAGGGGGCTGAAGCACGTGATGCACAAGGAAAGGCTGAGAAAGTAGCTCAGCTAGGAGAAGGCTCCAGGGGGATCCTTCAGCTGTCTGCCAGTACCCAGTGGGGGAGGCAGAGACAGCCAAACTCTGCTTTGGAGTGTACAGGGCACAAACTGCAGCAACAAAAAGTCTTGTTAGATGTAAAGAGAAAATTCTGCAGAAGGGGGATGGCCAAATGCTGAAACAGGGCTGCAGAAGGACCGTGAAATTTCTGTCCTTTGGGATATGCAAAACCTGACTGCGAACAGGTCTGAGCAAGCCAGTGTGGCCTCACATTTGTCCCTGCACTGGACCAGGTGGCTTCAAGACATCTGTTCCAAACGAAATTACTTTGTGAGCTCAGCTGCGGTGACAGGAGCGTTCCCCAGCCGACCGGCTACAGCGAGGACTGAGCATCTGAGCGTTGTTTTTACCTTCGAGATATCCAGACCACTTCGCTGTTGGGACTGTTTCCCCTTCACTGAGGGCTGGAGATGTAGAGCAACAGCAGCAGCTTTTTGGTGCCTTAAAACAACCACAACAGAAAATACATCAGCATTACAAAACAGACCACAAACCAGCACCGCCTGAACGTAACTGTGTCTGAGCGACGGGAGGCAAAGCGTAGTGCCAGGGCAGGCAGAGGTACGTACCTGGGATCAAGTGCACTGCTGCACAGCCTGTGCTGAAGAGCTGATGTGTAAACTGCTGCTTCTGGACGCAGTGAGCCAGATTAAGGGTTGTTTATCCATTTGTTCATAGAACACCAGGTTGGAAGGGACCTCCAGGATCATCTAGACCAATTCTCCACGTGGAGGACTTGGGGCGCATGGAGAAACAAGCTGAAGAGCATCGTCTTCCGCAAAAGCAAAGTTCTGTCTAGTTCCTGGCCTCTGCTGAATATCAAGATTTGGGCAACCCCTACCCTTCTGCTGAGGTGCTGCAGCCTGGCTTCTCTGCAGTGTGGAACAGGGGCTAGCAGTCCCCAGCTTCTGAGCTGTGGCTGCCCCACCACCCATAGAGACACCTTGAAAGTGCCTTCAGGAGGGCCAGAGACAGCTGGATCCATCACAACCACTCAGAGCACTGAAAGCTGAAAACTCCTCAAGCTCTTCCTTCTTGCAGTACTAGCTGAGCTCAACAGCCCATCCAGGTGGCTCTTCCCAGCTTTCACCAGACACACAGTTAAAACTCAGCAAAGCAGTTGAGTACTGGCCATGGTCCCCTTCCTTCACTCCCCCGTCCCAGTCACTGAGGTTTGCTGCCCTCCCACAGCAGCACTCACAGTAATTCTCCAAAGTAGAGAAGGATCAGCCCTGAGTTTCTAGCAAAATATGAAACAGAAACTGTACCTAATGAAGGTTTTCCCAATCTCTTTTCTGCTTCAGGTGGTTTTGGGGTGTTTTTCCCTGCAAGGTTGGGGGATCCAAAAGGCTGGGGAAGCCAACATAAAAGGGAGCCCACTGCAGCTTTCCAAGAATCTGTAAACGTGTTGCACTGCCAGTCGAGTCAGGGCAAGCTCCCACTACTGCTTTCTCTTTTAATCTCCTCACAACGTTGAAAGAGTTTTACAAACAGCCTTCTGCAGACTGAGGGACAGACACTGGTGCCTACAGAGGTGCCTGTGAACGACAGCACATTGCGGTTGTGGCTGGTACAAACAGCTGCTCATTGTTGCTGGCTCAAAGCTTTTCAATGCCAACAGCTCTAACGACTTTGTGTAAAAGGTGACCTCGCTTAGAGCTGGCCCAGTACCACACTCCTTGCCACAGCTCTTGTTTCGTCTGTGGTCTCTCATGTAGCAAAGCAAATCATACAACCTCTCACACAAATCACTGCAGTCCTTACCGGTGACGTGATGCTGACAGAGGACTTCCTAACCCGACACCACTCAGGCGCACCGTTCACCCAGATGAGCCTGGAAGCACTTGGGGATGTAGACCCCAGCCCTCAGGAAACATCAGAGACTCCAGCCCCAGGTTCACCTCTGAGGGGTTCTGCTCAGAGCCAACAGCTGTAGCTGCACCAGGTGATTTTCTTCTCGAAGTTCAACAGTTCTTGCAGTAGAAGGTGGGTGTGACGGCTGTGAACGTCCACTCACCTAGCTGGAGCATCAACCTTCCTCCACACTCTTCCTCTTGGAGAGGAGCTTTCTACCACTCTAGGCCGGTCTCAGGAGGGAGAAGGGCTGGTTTCACCTGGCTGATGAACTCATCAGTGTAACAAGTGAAGAAAACCCCAGTGTCACTCCAACCGTTACCAGTCATCCTGCTCAGGGGGATCTTCCACCACACACGTAGCACCATGAGAAACCACAGCAGGTCATTGCAACAAGGACTTCCACACAGGATTCCTTTGGTCTGGTTCCAGATGTCCTGGCAGCCTTGTCCGTGGGCAGAGACAAGGAGCAGGAGCCCTGCAGTTTTGCACCAGGGTAAAGAACAAACTCCACACAACAGCAGAAAGAAAGAGGAAGTAACTCAGTTCGGTTTGCACAGAGAACAGGGTTGTGATGCTTTATTTTCAGAACTGCTGGGAAAAACCTGACAATTTCTTTTCCCAAAGCAAAATCCAAAACTCAGCAACTGCTTTGAGGTTCTGTGGTGAACATGCAACTTGCAGACTTTTCTGGCAGGAAAAGGAGCAGGAGGTTCTCTGTGGTTTGGGCTACTCACAAAAGAAACCAACCAGAAAGGATTCCAGCTTTGCCCAGGGTCTGTCAGAGCAGCACCGAGGACAAAGCACATGAGCTGAGTTTTGCCACAGCCATCACTAGGAGCCAGACTGGACACTGAAACCTGGTGTGATGCACAAGGGGCGTTTTTTCACAGACAGAAGCGTTTGCGACTCATGCTGCCAGCAGTAACCATTAGCCATCGTTTTCTTCTTCCTGGTCTGACTTTCAGGGAGTGAATTAAGCAACCTGGGAAAAGGCTACGAAGCGCTGGGTGCAGTGAAGCACGGCCAGCCCTGCTCTGCAGAAGGGCTCTGCTGTGTGTCCGGGCGGAGCAGAGGCAGCTCTGAGCCCACTGCAGCAGGGCAGCTCCCGCGCACACGGCAAGAGACGGGTTTTGGCTCCCACGGCTGCTCAGGAACCCGCATCCAGCTCACAGCAGGCAGCGCCAGGAGACTCGCGGAGGAAACAATTCAAACCCATTGCATGCTTTGTGCTGATAAGTAAAATAAACAAAACAAAGCGGATAATACACTTGAGATAACCTGTTTGCCCCTGACTTTGGTAGCCAGGCAGAGGGATTCTAAATTAGCACTGGACATCACAGCTTGCAGGACTGATCAAAGGAGCATTAAAAAGAGCTGCCAGTGTAATTACGTTTGCAATAAAACAGAAAACAACAACCCCACGGATCTCTCCTCTTTCCAGTTGGTTAGTTCAGCTAGGAATCAAAAAGGTTCATGCACTTCTACAAGAGCAATAAAAAAATTAAATATTTATTTTGAATAACAAGCTGAAGTTCAGGCTGCACCGTTGGCAAAGTGGATTTTAAACACAGAACACAAAAGCGTGCGGAGAAATGTATCTGAGCGAGGGACAAGGTAATGCTAAGAGTTCTACTAAACAGCTGCTGATCTTAAAGAAACAAAGAAGTGCCTGTAATCACTATACAAAATATAAAATGTATTAAACACTACCATCCACAGAACAGAGGCTTAGTTTAGTTTGGTTATAGGTAAAAATCATCTGTGTAGTTATTTATAGAGTGAGCTGTAAATGGGTGTCGTACAGTAACCTCCTTTTGGTCTGCAAACCCTTAGTTGCACTGCAGCACATCCCATCACATTGCAGCCGAAAGAAAAAGAAGAGACTTGCTTTTCCTTACTATCAATAAAGAAAACAATCGTTGATAATGCGGTAAATATTGTCAGGTCTACAAAGAATGAAGTTACAAAATGACTCCTTCGACTCTGAAGCGCTTCCCATGCAAAGTCAGCACCTGCGCGTTAAACAGAGCGCGCCCCCAAGCCACGTCCAGGGTCGTACGCGATGCTCTCGGTAAGACTAAACCTTACAAAAAGATAAGTTTTAAAAATAATAATAAAAAACAAATCAAAAGATTGAATGTAGTCATGCAACCCTCTTACTACTGGGTGTACCCACTGTGTCGCTGATGGATTTATTGCCTTCCCGGGATGTCGCTCAAGGCATCGTAATGAGACATGATAAATATACAGGTAATGGAAGGACACCAACTGCTAGTCGACACTACTACCGGTAATGTCTGTGCTACGTGAAAGCACCTTTAAAAAGAGCCTATGCGGCAAGAGATAAGTGTCTAAAGATTCAAAATGAATCAACAGTATTGGATAACAATATAATTCTCAACTCAGAAGCTGCCTCAAGATTAGGTGCATCTTCAGTTAATGTAACAGGAAAAAAAGGCAATGGATTTTATTTCATTAATTGTATCCACTCATGAACTGACCTAAGGCCACCAGATGTGCAGACACAAGTTTTCTTCTCTTTTTACAGTTCTTTAAATCGTAGGATGATAAAGGAATAGATCTATTTAAAAACAAACAGCTATTTCATCTACATTAAGAGGTGGCTCCGGGCGTCGGGTTCACGTTCTGAGTGGCCACCTGTGGTGCGACTTCGATGATTCGAGGTTTGTCTATAATTCTGGCCGTGCGGTTGCCCTTCTCTACGATGCCGATAATCCACGCTTGGTGGCCTTCGCCGTACTTCGGGGACTTGATCTCTGCACAGAAACGTGCTGCCTGTTCCCGTGGTAAACAGATGAGGAGGCCTCCTGCAAAGAGAAACAGCAGAGCATCGAAACATCTGACCGCAAGGCATCTCAACCTCGACCTGCCAAACCCCTACTTGGAGAAGCCTTGGTGACCTCAGTGGATTCTGAGGATCTCCAAAGGCTCAGCGAGAAGGGACGGTGGAGGTCTGAGCCGCTGCTGTACACAAAGCAGTCTGTGCCCGCATTCAGCGTTGAGCGGGTATGTAAATGAAGCCGAGCACACACAAAGGACGCTGGCAGGAGGACATCATGCCGCCGCCAACAAATGACATACTGGAACAACACCAGCATTGTAAACTCCAGAGGACTGCAAAGTGCCTCTGCACAGAAACCTTTTGGATAAAGGTCACATTCAGATACCTATAACCACATATTGGGAGCAGCTGGTTCTCCAAGTAACCCCACTGCCTGCCATGAAACCATCTCGCAGCAGGGACCCAAAACACTGACCGCAGGCTCGATCCAGTGCTCCCTGCAGCAGTCCCTCTGCCCCTTTGAGAACTTCCTGAGTGGTAACTGGAAGACATTGTATTTACTAATGAACGCTTCTCAGGAACAGCACAACAAGCTGTTCACAAGCTCCCTCTTCAGTTATTTGGCCTAAGAAGCCCAAAGCTTGAGAAAGGTGGCCTGGTGAGTGAACTACCAGAGTGAGTTGGACTGCCAGCTCAGCTACAGATTTCCAGGAAGCTCATTAAGTACTTTGGTTCTACCCTTTATTACTCACGTTTTTTAGGTCCCTTATCTTGTTCACGTTTACACCTTTTTGTAAAGGTGCTGAGCAGCGCACGTGGCAGCAAACTCACCTGCTGGCGCCTAGTTAAACCGCCAAGAGCGCAGGCTACGTGCGGCCTCCGCAGCTCCCACCTGGACGCTGTGTTGTACCTGACACAGAGCGGCCTCTCTGAGGGATGGGAAAATGCCATTTCCTCTTGGAGATGATAGGGAAAGGAGTACACTTGGGCAAACAGGAAATATGGGCATATGTTGAGGCTTGCTTACTCTTTAAGAGTTATTTGACCCAAAGCCTTCTCATGCGGGCAAAGGGCATCAGCCAGCAGCAAAAGTTGTGCCACTGGATCCCAGTCAACCCTGTGGGAAGGGCCACCTGCCCAGCCAGCCAGCCACCCCGGGCTTGGTGCCATCCCCTCCTCCACTGCCCTCGAACAGCTTCTCAGCACCTCGGGCACATTTTCCCAGCACGCAGCCCTCTCAGTAGTGACTGAAGACAACTTTGAGTGGTGAGGAAGAGGCAGCTCCTGAACACGAGGAACGATGCACAAGGATACAGACGCGTGAAGGCTGTGAGGCTCTGCATGAAGCACACCAGCGTGTCACCCAGAAAAACACCCACCCCTCTCAGATGTTCTGGAACATAACAGCCAGGTACCTCCACCAAAAACAACCAAAAAAAGCCCCAGAAGCTTGACAGACAGTGTTTAAACTACTCCAGACACAACCGATAAATCAGCTGCAAAGGAACTATGCACCATTCCCATGGAAGGCTCCAAGTCAAACTGAACAGAAACTTTCATCATGGTGCAAGTGCATCAGGGAAGAGGTTTACAGGCAGTAGCAAGGAGAACGTGTTAACTAACCAGAAAGGAGAAGTGTGGTGAAAAAGGCAGTAAGAATGAGCACAAGAACAATCTTCAGTCTGTTCTGTCTTTGCCACAAGCTCTGACTTTGCACCCCTGGCACATGCAAAGCCTGTTCACTTTCTTTAGCAAAATCAGGAAAAAAATTGAAGTACAAATCTCTGTGTCCAACAAACAAAATTGCTTCCCACCTGCTGGCTGCATCCCACAGTCCGATCAGTAGACCCTGCAGAGGCGACAGACTACTCCTGATCAGTAGCAGGATCTGGAGCTTAGGGACATGGTCTAGCAGTGGGCTTGGGACAGTCAATGGTTGGACTTGATGATCTTAGAAGAATTTGGAATTGACAATCTTGAAGCTCTCTTCTAACCGAAGATACTCTGATTCCTTGACACTGTATCTGTGCTAGCTTCCCTTTCTCAAAATCTAAGGGGTTTTTTTGGTTGAAGGTTTTGAAGATCCACGTGTTTAACTGTTCTAGCACAAACAGGGAACCAGGCAGAGAACTTCAAAAGTGGATTAGGCAAAGCTTTGTCATTACGAGCAGAGATACAGTTTATGAACCGAAACCAAGTGTCCTTGCTCCTGCTGATGGTTTTCTCCCACAATGACTAACAGAAGCATGAGGTCATTAGCCTTGCCTCTAGTCAGGCACTAACACAGCCCTCCTTTTCTAACAATTTCCTATTTCCACTAAATTCACACAAACCTCATGCTGCCTCTGCTACGATGGAAAAGCTGTCTGACACCAGAGAACAGTTAACTAGATGACTACTGCCCAAAGGATGATACCCATGCAGGGGGTTCCCATGCAGAGTAACCCTGTAACTTGTTTCTGCCAACAGCCAGTCTACCACACTGAGTTACACCTTTCTGAACCTGCCTGGCTGCAACCTTAACCTCTACCAAAGTGTTACCTGAAGGAGAAGGCAAAACCACGGAAAACTGCAATTTTAAGAGAACACACCATAGCAGGAGTGCCTGGAGGATGGAACAGATGACACAATAGGTCTTTCCAACACTGACTTCTGTCAGCAGGTGCTCAGCAAATGTGCACTGGAAAAAACCCAACAGTCTTAAAACCTACTCAAATAATTTTCCAGTAAATTTCTCACTGCTTGCCCGCTCTGCTGAAAAACATCTGCTCAGATGCAGCTACAGACAGTGCACTTCTGGAAGTTTGAGCAGAGAAAGAGCGTATCTGTGTTACGGCACGAACAGCCGCCGAAGGCATCCTCACCCCGAGATACACAGCATGGCTGATGCTTGCCGTCAGCACAGGGAGCACGCCAACATCCCGGGCCTAAACGCCAAGGAACCGTCCCGGCACATCGCGTCCTGGCTAAGGGACACTGCTGCAATGGGTCAGGCTATCTGGCGTAAGGCTGAAGCTTGCGGGACTGCAGCTATACAGCTGTCAGACCACAGCTATTGCATCCGTGTGGCCATGGATCTAACATTTGGCAGTCGCTGCTCCGTAACAAACCCCTACAGCTGTGATGAAGTCAAGCAAATGTGTCTTGAGGCACCCAAAGCTCACAAATAACTGATCTGCCTTGCTGGTTTTTCCATCATTCTCTGTATTGATGCAAAAGCCATTACAGTGTTTCAAAGACACCTCTAGTCCCCCAGAAGGGACTCTGCAGTCGACACTTCCAAGCCCTCTCACAGCAGTTTTAAAATTCCTTTGGTGAAAAGGCAGAACTGGATATCCCCAAGGTGCAGGATGGGCAGCTCTGAAGACTCCAGCCTCAGTTTGCAGCTAAACCATTCCCATACCAACGGCTACACAAACCTTTGCCACAGCACTAACCTGAAAGAGCATCCTGTAGTTCCAGCTGTGTCCACCCTGTATTTTGGACTGCTACTAGCATCTGTTGTACTTTGGACTCTGGTTATGTGGACTCTTGGGTCCTAAGAACCTGTCTGGTGCTACCAACCTTACTGACAGAGCCTGCCAAACTGCCACCAGATATTTCTGGTCTTCGCTGACTGATGCTGAATTTGAACTCCTGAAAGGGTTCATGTCCCATATCCTATTACACATCTGAGCCACGCAGCCCCTGTAGGACACAGCTCTGTTCAGCAGATCGTGGTGAGTTGTGTATTCACTAGGGGAAAAGTTTACGGCTCTTACTGCGATGTCTTTCCAGATCTTGAAACTGTTTTGCTTCAAGGGGCCCCCTCTCTTGTGAACTGCAGAGAACTTGGACAATCCTTTTGCAGCAGGAAGACGGTGGAGAAACGAGATAAGACAGATTTGCTGCTGCATCTCCACTTCCCAAAGAGAAAGAACAGTCAGATGAAAGAAGAAAAAAGTGAACAGAAGATACAGAGAGAAACGAAGTACAGAAACTTCTAGTGGATGATAGCGATCATGCCAGCCAGCAGAGTGATCTATGCTGCATGACAAAGCAACCTGCAAACATCAGAAGTTCTCACCACCTGCTGACTGTCCAAATGCTTATCTGAAATAAACACAGTGTCCATAACCCCATCTCAGTACATGTCTGCTGTATCCACTGTCCCTGCAAGTGGCAGCTTTATTAAATAGAGAATTCAAGTAATGAATGGGTCACAGAGCCAAGTATCTCTCTGGTTTTGGTGCAGGTCACAGCCCCTCACCTCAGATTTTATGTATGTAAGGGAGAAAACCTATATGCTGGTTTGTCTGTGTGCTGTGGCCTCAGTCACTGAGATGAACCCATTCAGCACTGAACTTCACATATGTTCATGAAGAGAATCCAAACACCACTGGTTCACTGGCAAACCTCATGCAGGTGGCTTTATCTTCGAGACACCTTTGGGATATTCACATACTCACTGATCTGGAGCTAACAGCTATGAGAAAAATAGGTTTGAAAGGAATTCAGAGTCATCACTAACTTCTAACTGCAAGAGACCCTCAGTGCAGCGAGGGATCCTGTAACAGAGTCTCATAAGGAAGTAAAGCAGCTCGGAATAGGCCTGTGGTTTGGAAGTACAGCTGAAGGAATTAATTGTGAGCTGATGCTCATTAGCTTGGCTCCGTGCCACAGCAGCGGTGATCTGAATGCAGAGCACAGGATTCATACACTGAAGACGTGATTAAATCTGAGCGCGGAGGAAGAGGGTCGTAACAACTGTCACCTACCTGAGGTCTCTGGACAAGTCCCGTGCATGAGACCAAACATATTGCCGCAAGCTTTGCTGACAGCAGCCATCTTAGCAAGGACAGGAAGGTTATGAATAACAAAGGACACCTCGTTTCGCTGCTGCTTGGCAAGGTTTTGTGCATGCCCCAGGATTCCAAATCCTGTGATGTCTGTAGCTGCATGTGCATTGAAAGTGTGCATGAGTCCGGCAGCTGCAGGACAGGGAGGGAGGAGAAAAACCCAACAACACAAATCAGGAGAAACCAATTAGCAGGAAGAGCTGTGCTGTGATACTGTGCAGTTTGAATGAAACTGCATACTTTTAAATTTGAATCATGCTGGGTTACTGGTTTTTTTTTTAATAAATCCTGCTTGAAGGGAACTGGCATTCACCAATACTGCACTATAACACTTAAAAATGCAAGTTGTATGCAAGGTATTAAATCATTTGGTGCTGAAAATCCAGCACCAAAGCTGTATTTATGAGCATGGGCTGTTAGACATGTGCTACTAATTTATATTAGCAGTCTAAGAAACTGGAGTTTGCTCCAGATGCAGACTTCCCCAAGCTGAGAGCCAAAGAGGTTCTGAACTCAGCTTTGCTTTATTAAGAGCAAGGACCAGAGAAACTGACCGGGGTTAGTTTTCTCTCTTCTCTTCCCCCACCACTCCACAAAACTCACATCAGTTCTGGACACTTAAACTTTAAGAGCTTCAGAACAAAGCCTGCAGGTTGTGGGGGAAGGGCCCAGCCTCCCCACCTGCGCATTCATGACATTCTTGGGCATTTGCATCTGCAGAGCCCCGGGTGGGAGAAGGGCACCTCTGCAAGCAGAACAATAGCTCCACTGCAGAATATTTAAGTGTGGTTAAAGGTGCCTGATAGGGGTGATCGGGGAGAAACAAAACCGAGAAAGCTTTGCCCTTCTTTGGTGCTTCCCAATACACTAGCTGGGCCCAAGGTCTTCTCCACAACACAATTCTGGGCATTCATTTTTCCTGGAAAATGTAAGAATGGCAAACCAGTGGGATGACATAACCAGCATCACATGAAAACTGAATAGTGAGAAAGGGATATTTAACTCTCTCTTACTTCCACTGAAAAGTAAGGAAACGTCTAATTTTGTTTCTGTGTTCCTCCAAACACACTTTGGACAAAGAAAGGAGACTCTGGGTTAAAATTTCTAGAGCAAAACCAGAACTTTCTCCCTACCAAAATTAAAAACCCCCAAAACCCAAACAAAAATAACACCAAAGCCACAAAACAGGAAAAAAATAGGTAGACAATGTGCTACACAGTCTGCACTGCAGATGACAAAAATTAAAAAGGCAAGATTTTCTGTTGTAGCACACAAAAGCAAAGAGTTCTCTGTTCTTTACTGCATTTGGGGATTTTTAACCTTACCACCAGTCAAGCCCTCATGAATTCTCTAGGTGTAGAAGGAACAAACTCATTTCCCTTTAAAACACCCTCTTACTGGGAATTTACTCATGAGTCATAACCATCTCCAGCAGCATTTGTATTTTTGCTGTATAATTAGGAGAGGGTGTTTGATTTTAATTTGCTTCACAAAGCCTGAACAGCAGGAAGATGGGACGGAAGAAGGGATGAAGTGGCTGTGTCACATTTCCCCACTGGCAGTGAAATGAAATCAAGTATGGAACTGGAAAACCCATAACACACACATCTCTTCTCACCTGTTCTGTTCAGCCGTGCCATGTTCATCATTGCTTCCTGGTACGCTAGTTCTACATCTTCTTGTGTTACCACTAGCTTGATTTTATTCCACTTTTCTGGCTAATGGATGAAACAAAGATGACTTGTTTAGATTTTCAGCAGCAGATTTTAAAACACATCTATATCACTTTAAAAAAAATCCTTCATACAAGAGGCACCCTTGTGCTTTTGTCTTTTTTACTCGGTTAAGAAGGGCCAAAAGGTGCAAAAGACAGAGTTGTGTGCCCTACTCTGCTGTAGGAAGCGAAGATCTTTGGCATCAAGAACCTCACATCTTGCTTTGAGCATGACAGCGGAGTGGAATAATCCACCCTCAGGCAAAGAACTCCTTCAAGGTATCTATCTGGCTTGAACTCAGCAGCCAAGTCAAAAGAAATCGGTTGCTGGATGTTTAAGGTTTGCAATATCTGGCTTCTTATTTTAAGAGAAAATTCTTGATTTCACAAGTGGACATTCTGATGAAGAAAGGCCACCGATATCCACACGTGCAGGTCTAAGGCACGATGCAACCATCCAGTGAGTTTGAGTTAAGGCTGCTTCAGAAGCTTCCACCTGTTTGCCAGTGTCTTGTATGGACCCATGTTCCCATCACACATTTTTCATCCCCAAAAGGTTTCAGAAAAATTTAGGAAATGGTACCTCTATGAAGGGCAACTGTTTCATTCAATGCTGCAAGTTAATTCCAGATAGAGAATGAAACAAAGCTAACATGGACTAGATGATCTTTCGAGGTCCCTTCCAATCCCTAATGATTCTACGTAGCAACACTACAAAGTGGTTTAGTCTTCTTCCTTTTTTTGCAATGGATATAAAATTATGGAGAACCAAGGATTTTTGAAGCCAGCGTGCCAACACAGCCATTCCATGGAATAAGCCCATTCAGCACACTTCTGGCTAAATCCAGGTACAAAAACTACTAAGAACTGGTCTATGATGCTGCATCTTGGCAAAGAGGCTCTTGTGCTCAACAAGAGCACTGACCTTGATGGGTGTAGGAGAGAATCCAGTAATGTCAAAGAGCTAGGAAGTACAGCAGTGAGGTCAGAGCTGCTCAAATTAGGTTCAACTGGGTCTGACCAACTAAGAGTGAGCAAGTAAACCCCCCCCCCCCAAAAAGCAGAGGCCAGTAGAAGCAGGTATGACTGTGGGTCATATACTGCAGGTTTGACTGTCATTCTGCCTTAATTTAAAAACACCCACAGTTCTGAGGCTGATCATGCGATGGGAACTGGTTTGACAGTGGCAATGGAAACCACTAATGAGGTGGAAGCAGAACGCAAAGCTGTGTCTGGACGGGCCACAAACACAGGTAGGGTAAAAATTAGGTATAAATTCCTCTCCAGTATAGCCATCAGACACTAGGGTGAGCAGACAGGAAGATCACAGAAATCCCCAAGCAACTTTTAAAGACAAGCTTGCATTTGCAGATGGCAAGGGTCTGTAGGCAAGAGCAAAGGCTGAGAAAGCCCCTTGTGAAGGGGCACATCACAGCAAAGCCTTTCAGCTGGAAGAGTTAACGGCAAAGGGATGCTGATTCCCAGCTGTGAACCAGCATGGTCAGCCCACATCACTGAGCAGGGCCCCAGCTCCCAGCAGACCCTTTGCAGTCTCTTCCTTTGCACCCTACAGCAGCAGCTGCCAACAGCAAAGCTGGGACTTGGCTGCAACAGTCCTGGCAGCAACCAAGGAAGGAGTGGGCAAATTTTGCCTCCATTTAGATCTTCCCTTCACTTGTTACCAGGGACTCATTGACTACTGCTCTGCTTAAACCTCAGCTTTTAGATTGAGTTAGTTTGGATGGTTTTTTTTAAATTGTTCTTCAGCCACATCTCTGTACTGAGTTTTCCTGTCTTGCCTCTGTGTGTAAATCTGCCCTACTATGTGCCTTCTCCCACATACTTTTCAAAACAAACTCCCTACTGAAATTTGACTTATGGGTGGCTTTGTGATGGGTAATTCAAGTTTCACTTTCCCTACTCTTTCACAAAACAAAGCTGAAGAAAAGGCAGCACAGCTACTCAGAAATTTTCCTGCCACAATCAAAGATATATGCTGTTTGCACAAAATACGATGATTGATTTCCTTGCTGTTCTCATTTTTCAGACCAGAAAGTGTTCTGGTTGACAGTCAAGGAAATGAGAAGTACTTGAAATATGCAGAAATTCAGAATATCTTTAATTTACAAGTCTGTTTGTCAGTACAGTAGTAGATGCATTAAGAAATAAGATTGTGGCCAGAAAATATGTGATGAAATTGTTGTCATTTTGCTTAATTTTCCTATCAAGATTACCTGAGGCCCTGATCCTTCTATCTAATGGGAAAACTCAGTATTCTGCAGAAGCCACAATTACTAGGCCAGACCCTATGAGAAGGAGATAAAAATAATTGTTTCTTGTTGCTTCATACTCCAGTGAAGGTTTATGTTGGTTCTCTCCCACTTCTGCTCACACAGGCTTTGTAATTAGAATTTATCTGACAATGCAGTGACCAGCATCCAAGACGAAGTAGATCACGGCTCACTTCTTTGCCAGTCTATTGGCTCAGTAGTCCCAAACGTGGAAAAGATGCATCTTTTTAAAGTGAAAACTGAGCAGTTATAATTCTGAAGACATTCTGGGAGCCAGACACCATAAGCAGATGCCAATTTTGCAGTCACTTATCAGTTCAGCAGTTACATTTTTGCCTGAAGGACCAGATGGAAGTGTGTCTACGTTCACAATGCTGCTAGAACTATTCTCGCTGCATGCACGGGGTGCTACATGTGAAACACAGATCTATTTCCACGAACACCAGCAGAAAGCCCATGAAGGCAGGCAGCAGTCTTGGCCGCCGTTCCATCAGTGAGTAGATGCCAATTACTTTGGCAGGTGGAGCAGGGCATAATTTTACCCAGGGTGCTAAATGTTGCTCTGATGGTAAACAATTTTGTTTATTACAGCAATGCCTCAGAACTAACTAAGAATTAGATCCAATTAAGATGGGCTCACTAAACACAAAATACTAAACTGCAACTCCAAATGGGTTTTGCATGTAAGCAGGTGAAGACCAACACATCAAAGGAGAAGTGACCTCCCACTTCTCCCTCCCACTCAGCCCTCAGCGTGTTTATTACATTGCTGAACTTGGTCCCTTTGAGGGAACGAGGAAGGTCACCTTTAACTGCTGTAAGTTGTGCCAGGGGAGGTTTAGGCTGGATATTGGGAAGAATTTCTTCACTGAAAGGGTCACTGGGCAACAGAACAGGTGCCTAGGAGCAGCCGTGGAGTCACCACACCTGGAGGTTATTTAAACATGTGTGGACCTGGAGCCCAGAGGCATCACTTAGTGGCGACACAGCAGTGCTGGGTCAATGGTTGGACATGATGATCTTAAAGGTTCCTTCCAACCAAAGAAATTCTTTGACTCTGTGAACTTGCACCCGTCTTCCCTGTTGGTTTTTTTGTTTGCGGGGTACTCACAATATCTAGCCACTGGTGGACAGCTACAGCCACTTGTGTTCCCAAGGGTTTAGTTAAAACAAGCACATCTCCTGGCACTGCATTGTCTGGCCTGAAAGCAAAGAATTCATATATTAATTACACAGTGAGATTCACACACATTAGTAGAAATGAGATACAAACCCATGTATCTTGTTGCACAGTTAAAAAACCCCAAATTATTGCAGAATTACCCTCTGGGATTCACTGCCATGGGATATTATTGAGCAAAATGCTGCAAATGTATTTAAAAGGGCTAATCTCCTTTCTTGGAATATAACTATGCCTGCAGTCACAAAAAATTACATCTTTTCTTTCAATTTATTGGAGAAATAAAGCGGGGGGGGGGGGGAAAACTTGGCCTTTGTTACTTCAGGCCACAAGATAAGCATCACTAGGACCAAGACCAAATTCGTTCGTACAGTGTGATGTGCCACAGTGGGACATCCAAAACCAGCTACTGGACAGAATGCTGTAAAGACAGTAATTCTGTAGTTGTCTGGGGCCATTAACAGGATAACCAGGAGACAGGTTTTAAAATGTATGTGTAAATATGACAGACATTTATGCTGCAAAACAATCTTTTAATACCTTTAAAGGTTACAAGCTTAAGTCTCCTGTCAAAAGAATAGCATCCAAAGATACTGGCAGGTGGGGAGAAGTAAAAGGACATCCTGTTTAAAAAAGCAAATGTGTACAAAAGGGATGTGACATCTGTTGAGTGCTAAGGACAAAAGCAAGCAGGAGAAAGTACTGCTTTATCCATCAGAAGAGAGACCACCAGGTCACCACACGGTATTTAAAGGATTTTCTGCTGTATCACTTCAGACCAGAGCCTTTGATTACTTAGCGATTTAACTTACATTATAAATTCATTAGGCTGACAGACTGTCGTGGCCACTCCTCCTAAAACAATCCAGGGATTTAACACTGTTTGGCCACCAGTAACAGATGTTCCTGCCTCTTCTGCTGCATCTTTGAAACCCTGGATAATTAGAGGCATCACTTTGTCTCTTTCCTAGAGATCAAAACAGAAGTCAGAGTTCTGTACACAGCAGTACTAGGCATTTCAAGACCAGCCCAGGGCTTTTAGTCACTCAAGCCAATTACCCTCATGGCAAATATTCCTGAGGAAAAGTCAGCCTTAGGAAGAGCTTAGCCACCTGAAAGGTGCACGCTGTCCCACAGAGCTGTGGGTTTCCAGCTCATTTACAGAAGAGGTGCAGACACATTCTTACACTGAAGAAACATCCCATAGGATTATATAAAAAGAAATCTGAGCTCTGGAAACCCAGAACTGTCCTGCTGTTGTAGTGAGGCACAGCCACAGCAGTACTTCACTACAACAAGCTGGCCTCCGCTGATGTGGAAGGCTTCATCTTACACCCTTCTAAGAATAAACACCTTTTATTTTGTGAGAGCCAAACAAGCACACATGCTGGTCACTTCCACCTAAAATAAATACGTAAACTTTGGTTTCTTCTCCTTCAGAGAGATGCTACAGAGCAGAAGGATCTATCCAGATTTGACATATGAATTGGTAATGAAATGCTGCCTTAAAGCAATTCTGAACTGACAGAAGAGGGACCTTGTTTTGGTGCAGATTAAGGCATCTGCAGCAGATTACAACACCACAGAAAGGGAACTTTTAGCAAGTGACCTCAGAACGGTTATGAGGCAAGACCCACACTATGAACTGAGAGATGCCACAAACCCACCCCTTCTTTAAAAGAGCTCAAACTTCTGAGAAGAAAACACACTAAATATGTTCTAAGCAAGTTTAGCTGTTGGGGTCTTCAAAAGCAAGCAAAAAAGAAATCTTAAGAAATCTTACCCTATCTGTCATTTTATTGCTGACTCCAAGGAGCATCAACATGTTGTCACATTCTGTGACCCCCATGGCATAAAGGTCACTTAGGACATTGGCACACGCTATCCGCCCCTGAAAAAGAAAGACAAATCTGCAGGCTGTCTGTGAACCTTCAAACAAATACCTGCCAACAACACCACTTCCAGCCTGAGTTTCCACTGAAACTGCTGCTTATTCCACAGGATCCTGCAATTTGGAATCCAGACAGAGATGTGAACTGAACCATTTCGTGCAATAAGCCCACCTAGAGATAAAGATATCTGTTCACAGGCAAGGACAGAATTCATCCTGGCTGCCTCGGTCTACACACCCTGACAGCACAGAAATCCCACACCAAGTTCAGACTGCAGGCCTAATTTTAGAGGCTGAAGTTAAGCTCGACAAAACCTAGCTTTGACAAGCAGCTCAGTTTTCTTCATCCAGTTTGTTCCTGTTAACTCAATTCCAGCACAACACTGTACACACAGGTGAAGACAACCATCAAACATAACTCACAGCCACTAGGAAGCTAATCAATACAGCGTGTATGGCTGTACCTCTTCTGCATTGCAGGGTACCTTGCAATACCCTGGAGGCCACATCAGGAGAGTCCTTCCTGGAAGACACAGCTGTGCTGTCAGGACACAGCCACCCTGGGGTGGTTCTCCTGTCAGAAGCAGCTGTCTGCAGATGTCATTGCAAAGGAGCACACACAGCTACTGAGGGGAGATGTCTGTCCCCACCACTTGTATCATGAGGGTGATGCACCTACCCTGTCACTTGTTCAAATGACAAGACAGAGCTAAATTTTACTACTTTTCATTGGGTTTTGTGAATGTGGACACCTCCACTAGCAAAAAATCTGTCCAAGAGATCCAGCCTTCTGTTAAAGAAGTCATCTTGGAGGTGACTGGACAGAAAAGGGATCACTTGCATCACGTAAGCTTAGCCATTATAATTGTGCTAAACAAACAGATCTCAGTGAGGGACTTAGACACAGCACAGATGTGATGCTGAGTTTCCTGATACAGAACTTTGACATAGGTGATCCTGCTGCCTCTGGTGAGACCCCCACCTGCAGTGCTGGGTCCAGATCTGAGCTCCTCAGCACAGCAGAGACAAAGACCTGTTCAAGTGGGTCCAGAGGAGGTCACAGAAACGATCAGAGGGCTGGAACCCCTCTGCTGTGAGGTCAGGCTGGCTGGGAGTTGGGGTTGCTCAGCTTGGAGAAGAGAAGGCTCCAGGTACTAGTACTCACATACTTCAAGAGGGCTTAAAAGAAGGATGGGGACAGTCTATTTAGCAGGGCCCATAGTGACAGGAGAGTAGATTTACACCAGATCTAAAGAAATGTGACAGCTAGAGCAGCAAGACACTAGCACACAAGTGGTCCATGGACATGATAGGTGCCCCATGCATGGAAGCATTCCAGGGCAGGCTGTACTGGGCTCTGAGCAAACCATCTAGTTGAAGATGTTCTTGGCCATGGCAGTGGGATGTTGGACTAGATGACCTTCGAGATCCCTTAGAATCATAGAATGCTTTATGTTCAATGAGTATGCAAAGAGAATTTTAAAATAGAGGACAAATTCTGCTATGTTACGCTGGAGGACTCTCAGCATTTTATTGTTTTATGTTTGCAGCTGCAGAACTGTAACTAACATCTGGCTTTATGATTTGCTATCTGTGCTTTTCACAAAGTTCCCCATGATAACAACAACAACAACAACCACCTTATTTGACACAATCTGGCCTACACCCAAATTGGAAGACAAACTGGGGGCAGAAAGAAGAGACTAATCTAAGCACGCCTACAAGCTCTAACACCTTAGTCTAAAGACACACTCAGGACTTTTGCAAAAAATACTATTTCCAGACAGTTAGTCTTACTTACTGATGATAAGAAACGACACCTCCAAATCACAATTAAACATAATTCTGTTCTTCATAAATTCAAGTGCTTCCAGCGGCAGGGGAATCCCTTATATTTGGAACAAAAATAGGTTTTGATAATTTAAATCTTAAACCATTAAAAGAGTAAGCCATGCATGGTTTGGTGAATATTGGCTGCTAAATGTCTAGATATTTAAGAATACTAAAGCCCACCATTCTCCTTTTCTGGAAGAGGACTATTCTCCACTGACTTCATTATTTACGAAGCAAACTGCTGGTCTATGCCCTCTTCACGATGACAGATAAGGTTTAAAACCCCAGTGACAACAGCCCTCTATTCTAATAGTCAGAGGTCAGTCTAACATAGCTTTTGCCAACTGGCAAAACTACTACGGAAACAAATTCACGGAGTGCAAGTCTCAAGTGGGAGGCAGCAGAGGGAACAACATGTGGCTCATGGACAGGGATAAACGCAACAGGATCTGCAAATGGGGCCAACCTAATGGGTCCCACATGCAACCTGACCACTTAGTCTCAATAAAACACAATAATCTATGTGCAATACTAAGAGCTATACTAAGGCAAAGCATGGAGTAGCAGATCCCCATTCCCAGTCTTGAGTGAAAGTTCTTAAAACAGCCTTAAATATTCCTGGAATGGTGGTGAGGGAAGAAATCCACTCTCAAATCAGCCATTTTCCTGCTCCTGTAGTCAAAAAGGAACGTCCAAAGTGACACCTGAGTCCAACTCCAGTCCTATCACTAGTAGCTTTCACTTAGTATGAAACCTATTTTCAACTGCTTGTAACTTTTCCAGTATTGAACCATTTAAGCTGAGAAAACACAGATTCATAGAATCACNTCACGATCCACCTCACTACCCAATCATCTAGGCCACACTGCCTCAGATTCTACAAGTGTTATGTCCCAGGGGTACTTTGCACAACAGGGGCTGAGCATACTCCAGAGCAAAACTAGAGAAGGGGAATAGGGAAAAGAAGGAAGAGTCTTTTTGCATTCAACAGCAGGACTTTGTTTTAAAATAGTCAGTGACCAGAGAGAGTAAAAGCTGTCTCCTGAAGCAGAGATCTGAAGTTCAGCTGAGTCCACATGCAGCTTTGCTTTCCTCAGCTGTCTTCTCAACCCTTCTGTCACTGCACCCAGCTTGGAGTCCCTTTGCACTTTTGGCTTTCAATCCTCTCCCCTCAGCCAAGAGGAGAGATCAGATAAAAAGCTGCAGGTAAGACTCTGCACAGAGAAAGAAAGAGAATGAGAGAACACCTGCTCCAAACCAGACTAGAAGTGAGTGACTTGCTTAGGAAGACAGAGCAGAACAAGACAATGTGGACTACACGTGAGCGGTAACAACAGGCACAGATGGGTTGGGGGCACCTAGACTGAAAGCACAGGAAGGAGCAGTTGGAGAAGCAGGGCAGCAGCAGTCTGGAACAGAGGACAAAGCTCCATTATACAGCCTGGACACAAGCCCAAAATTCCTGAGTCTCACCATTCCCTTGCTCTTAAACAGCTGTCCATAAACACCATGGCAAATTCAGCTGTCCTCTAACTGATGCTGGTCCACACAAGAAAATGGCAATCTATGTTGAACTCAGGTACTCTAATCCCCAAGAGAGAGATTTAAGTAGAGGATCCAGCAGCTACACCTCTGCTGGAACACCACTGCAGGCAGGTATCAGCAAGAAGTCTCATTGCAGAATTCCTGTTTCCAGTTAAGAAGGAATACACGTGTGGCAAGCTACCTCATTAAAATGAAAAGCAAAGGACTTGAGTTAGAAAATGCCACAGTGAACAGCTGCTGGTACATGTGGATCACAGCACAGACTACGATGCAACTAACTAAAGCTGGACTAAGGCCAAATTTACATTCCACTCCCACCACACTAGCCTAAACCTCATCTGGGCACAAGCATCTCTATCTGCTTCTGCGGCAGCTCAAACCCTTTGTTTCTCCAAACAAAACAACCCTCCCCCTTCAACCACAGCCTCCTCACACTGTCCCTCACAAGTTTTTGTTACAAGGTGAGAAACCCAAGTTTCTCAGCTGCTGAACCTGAACACAGCTCTCCAAGAACATACATGTTATTTTCCCCCGCTTTGTCCCCAAAGTCCCATGACATTAAAGCAAGCTGCTTGAGTCAGGTTTCTCAAGAAAGCTCAACAACTCTGTACTGGAGAAGCCAGTCTCACTCAACCAACAACAGCAAATCAAGTGTGCAATCATCCCAACATGAGCTAATTAGTTTCTCTAATGTAGCAGGTTTATTTCAAGACATGTTGTACCAGGCTGGGCATTCAGATCAACCTGATCTCCTTATAGGAACAGGTGACTTGCCTACTGGATGTTTACCCAGACTTCAGGAAAGCAAAAAAAAGCCACTGACACTTGAAAACATGGTTCTGTGGCCCTGGTGACCTTGGGTTGATGGTTAAACTAGATGATCTTGAGGATCTCTTCCAACTTCCATGATTCTGTGATTGCCATGGTCGTTACCATGTCACAGGATGCTGGTGCCACCTCTATGGAGGTGGTGACTAGTGAGGTGCTCCAGACTGGAGGTGAGCAAGGCCTGAGGTGAGAGGGCTGCAAGGAGGGTAGGGAAGAGCTGTTGGGCCTGGGCAGGAACAGGGAATATGCCCATATACCAGCAGATGGTGGCTGCTTCTCCTTTGTCTTCCAGAGCCAGAGGCTCACACATGGACAAGACCAGACCTTGTCACTCTCCTGTTCTCTCCAACACAAGCAGAGGCTTCACAAACCTTCCAGAAGGCCACTGCCACCAAGTTAAAGGAACAAGATCTGGGCAGAGCCCTGGGCAGGGGTTGCCCCTTTAGTTTCTTTCTTGCCTTTTGCAGCCACAGGCCCAGACATGGAAACAAAACCAGACCTTGGTGCACTCCAGTCCTTAGCAAAACAGGCAGTTTGGTTTTGGAGGTCTTCCAGGGGAAACCTCCTTTTCCTATTGTTATTATTGCATTGAATTTCTAGGTCTTTAGATCTGTCTGTAGATAAAATTACAGATCTCTGTAGATCTAGACCTACAGAAAGTGTATCTGGGTCTCCATTATGGAAAAGAAGTGGGGAGTCACTCAAAGGATGTTCTGAGATCACTGACTGCACTTTCTGCAGTTAGCAGCATCTTTGTGCAGACAGCAGCTGCTTCTGCAAGTGGTAACGCTCCATGTTTACTTGCTGCCAAGGGATGTGACACAGAAGAGCCTCTCACACTTGCTTCTATGGAGACCAAGGTCACTGCTCAATCTTGTGCCCCACACTGGGATTGCAGCAAGTGAGAGGCTGCACCTGCAGGGAGGAACAGGTAGAACAGGGGAGCCTGCACTGATCAACAGGGTATTCCATCCCATAGACACCATAGTGGGGTTGAAGCTGAGGGACCACATGGGTCTATCTCTTTAGCCCTTTTGACAGAAGATGCATAAACATGGACATAAAACATACAAACCCACAAGACTATGCTCAAACACAGACAGTTGTAGAGGCAGAACATATGCCAACACACAATCTTTGGTTGGAAGAGGCAATTAGCATAAAGTTCAACTTTCTGTCCAGCACTGCTAAGGTCACCCATAAATTACATCCCTTCATGCACTTGATCCCGCTCTACATCTCCAGTTCTTTCTCTCCTGGTTCAGGAAACCACCAAGGAGTGAAGAGGTGACTGAAGTTTCCAAAGTCCATCACTATAAAAACCTGAAAGGATGCCTTAAAGCACAAATCACAGAAAACATCAATGCTAGCATTTCTTCACTTTCCTGCAGAACTCCTAACAGCTCTGCTAAATCATTTGTTACAGTTTATTTGTTCTGCATGACCTTCTGTTCAAGTCTGATCACCGTCACAGAGAACCCTCTACTGACACGACCTAAATGAAACAATGACAAGAAGGAACCAAAGCCTAACTTCCACACAACTTCCAGTGAGCCATTTCAACTTCTCCACCTGCAAGCAGAAGCAGCACAGTGGGAAAACTAGTGTTCACAAAGCGCTCTCAAGTTGACAGGTGCTACTGCCAACTACCGTCATTTATGCATTTCCAGTTCTAATGAGTTACCTGGTTACTTCAGAACCTCAAACAAAGGTTCATTACAACACGGTTCTGCTCCTTAGCAGAGTTTACTCTCAGCTCATTTTCACCCTTTTGAGCTTTTCAATCCAAATCACACAGCATAACACATGGAAGGAAATTTGAACTGAAGGCAGTTCTTCCAACTTCACCCATATAAAGCAGCACTGCAGCATTCCTGGCCAGCATGGAAAATGGATGAATCCATGACTTTCACTTGAAGAGAGAGCTAGCAAAGACTTAGAATGCCAGTTAAACTAGTAGCACTGCACATCTAGAAATGCCATCAGACTGGTGAGAAGCACAAACCAAATCAGCACTATAGCTGACAACTTCATTTAGCCAACTTACCATCATATAAGGATCATCCACAATAGGATAAATATAATCTGTCGTCTGAACCAATGACAAACCTCCGTGTCTTAATGGAATAACACAAGTGTCCATCCCAATTCCTGCAGAGACAGAAATCCACCAGTGAGGTCAGTAATTTTGCCCTTAATTATCTGTTGCTCTTAGCAAGAGAGCTTACAAAACATGTCTGTGAAATACAACTCAATACTACCTGAACAGACTCAGAATATTCCCCTTTGGGAAAACACAGATCACAAATAAAAAGAGAACAGCAGACTCCCAGTACCTGAAACAGGCTGACAGGAAAACTGGAGAGGGCCTTTTTATGAGGTACTCTAGTGACAGGACAAACTGAAATGGTTTCAAGCTAAAAGAGTAGAGATTTAGATTAGATCTTGGGAAGAAATTCCTCACTTTGAAGGTGTTAAGCCAATGGAACAGGCTGCCCAGGGAAGTTGTGGATGCCTCATCCCTGGAAGTGTTCAAGGCCAGGTTGGATGGAGCTCTGGGCAACCTGGTTTAATGGGAGGTGTCCCTGCCCATTGCAGGGGCTTGGAACCAGATGGTCTTTTAAGGTTCTGTCCAACAGAAACTATTCTGTGGTTCCACGAACACCATGAAAGAATGAAAAGTCCTGACTTGCAACAGTGTAAATGGTGGCAAATGACAACTAAACTACAGCATTTTACTATTTTGGGGTGGGTTGGTTTGGTTTTTTTTCAACAAAGCAACAGGGCATTATGAACATTAGTGTTTGTGAACATATGCACTTTGAAGAAAAACTTTAGAACTGATATTTGTTGAATGCAATAGGTTTTCCTGCCCCTTTGATTTCAACACAAACCACATACGACTTTAAAAAGACAAGGTCTTTCATGAAGGACATTTTCTCACTTCAGGAGGAACAAAACACCCCAAGTCATGGCCTATGCCCTTGGTGAAAGATGATTCACCTGTCTGAACTTCTACAACTGCATTAACTTCACACCTTACTATTTCTGTGAGGCTGAAAGACAGCCAGACACCAAGCTAGACAGGAACCTCCTCTGAGAAAACAACAACATCCAGATCAGTATTTTCCCTGACA
Organism: Rhinopomastus cyanomelas; assembly: GCA_013400115.1. Taxonomy (NCBI): domain Eukaryota; kingdom Metazoa; phylum Chordata; class Aves; order Bucerotiformes; family Rhinopomastidae; genus Rhinopomastus; species Rhinopomastus cyanomelas. The sequence continues at coordinate 60,974 of VXBP01006792.1, forward strand.
GAAGATATTTCAAACTGAAGCAGCAATATTAAAACACGCTAGCATTTGCTGCAATGAAGAGCCTGCACAAAAGCAGCAGCAGACAGATCACACACAGCTGGCTGAGCCATGCTGCTCCTTCTTGATATCCTTGTGCCGTGTGACATTGACTGGTAGCTCATCTCCTTCCAAGAGCTACCTGGAATTATTAGACTGATTTCACTTGTGTGGTTTTCCACAACTTCAGTAAAAGCGCTGCTTGACAGACAGGCCAAGGGGCCACAACAGTCCTTCTAAGGCTATGTTTCTTTTCCACCAAAAAAAGGACTAAATAAGTGAATCTGTTCAGAAAGGAAACTGAAAGAAGTAATTTCAGGTCCACAACCGCTCTGGGAATTGATACCAAACTAGCAGTTTCTTACTCACAGGTATACTTGCTGTGACATCCTAAAAGACATCTAAGATTGCTCTGAGTAACACCACCACAGAGCTGAAAAGGAGAGAGCTTGAGCCTGCTGCTGGCAACCTCCCTCTTAACCACATCTGAAAACCATGGTGCATATGCACAGGCTGTGAAGTTACCTGTCTAGACCTTTAAAGCACAAAGTGTCAGAAACAAATCACAACAAACTTACCCAAAGACACATCAGAGAGTTACTCACCACAGCAGCATATTTTTAGGAGATCTGAACCCTCCACTTTCTACTACTAATACATTTCCTGTTTTATATTATCACCCCCTACGTATCAATGGCTTTAATTTACTTCTTTACTTATTCATACAGCTGGAGAAGGAAAATCTATTAGCAGTTTAGAGCCTGTAGGTTTATAGGAAAAACTCAACAAACCAGGTAATTAAATCTAAAACAAACTACCACTGATTTTAGAAACCTGACAAACAGAAATGTTCTTGTGAGTGACGTACTTGATTAAAAAAAAACCCCCACACCTAAATTACAGTTTGGGGATAAAAGAAGCTGAAATGCCCTTCATTAGGGAGTATTAAATTATAGGGCCACCCCAACTCCATACACAATTGCTGCTTAGATATCTAATACAAAGATCACCATTGTTTAAGCAAGAACGTGGGCTCGTTACTAATCTCTTGCTGAATTCAATCTCCACCAGAATAATAGGCTGCAACCTGTTAGCCTGCTAATAGACAATTAGCAATGTTAAAATAATTTTAAATAAGATTATGGTACACTAAACTGATCATTAAATAACTTCAAAGTAAATGCTACACTGATATTCCTAAGTTGAGGGAAAAAAAATTCATCATGCACTGCAAAACAGAGCTTAGACATGCAGGGCTGAGTAAACAAACAGGATTAAAAGTGTCATTAAGCACATTATCTATGTTAATTTATCTGTATCAGTATCAGGTACAGTAGCTGGTATCAAAACACCTACATCTGTCTTGTTCACAACATAGGTGGTTCATGCATATTGTTTTCTCTTACTGCTTGCATCACTGTGCAAACAGCAAACAGAAAGTGAAGCTGGCATGGAAAGGCCTGGGAAAGCCAACCCTTCTCAGGCAGCGTTCACCATGAGCAAAAACATTAAGACAGGGAATAACAGATGGGCTCAAAGGAAAATGATAACTACGTCCCCTCCCTAGAAGTGACCAAAGCCAGGCTGGATGGGGCTCTCAGCAACCTGGTTTAGTAGGAGGTGTCCCTGACCATGGCAGGGGATTGGAAGTAGATGATTCCTCTCAACCCAAACCATTCTATGATTCTGTGAAACAATCTGCTCCCAGCATCAGCTGAAGCAAGAACTTTGCTCTCACTTACTTTCTCTGACCCAGGAACAGAGGGAATGGGTAAGAGAAAGAAACTTCACCTATGAGGCATCCAACTGCATAAAATTCACTGCATTCATTTCCAAAGGCAACATATTAACACAGATGCCCAGAAATTAACTGACACAACTTCAGTTTGCAAAGCATCTCCTGGGGAAAGGGAAAAGGAGACTAAAACCTAAGCATGTACCTAGCACAATGGTCATTACTGACTGATTTTCCTTTGTAGCTGAACACACTGCAAGGTGTTAAATAATTAAAACAATACTCTTGTATTCTACCTGCCAACAAATGAAGACAGGTCGTTCATTCTGCACATTTCTGAATGCCGGGCATGCATTATAAAACATACAACATTCAAACTAATTAAACACACTGCAAATGAGACGGCAGCACTAAGCAGACCAAACACGTGCCTAAAGGAGCAACTACTTACCCAACCTTGGCATAACTGCCCCCAGGAACTGTTCATCTTCCTGAAAATGGTTTTCTTGTAGAGATTCAAGCAGTTTCTGTAAGACATCCTGTGGAACTTTGCAGCCTGTGCCTTTCAGTTCAGTGAATCGGGTCAATCGGAAGGTGTGGTCCAGTTCATAACTTTCTGGGTTAAATGTCTCCCGCACAGACATGGTTCTCCCACAGACTGCTGGCCTTTCCCACCCCAGAGCAACGGTATCAGTTTCTCCACTAATCAGTCTAATGAAAAAAGAAATTGAGAGCATTGAAAATTCTCAGGACCTGCAAGAGAACAGGTTTTCCACACAGAGCAAGTTAGAGAATGGCTTGATGTCTCCTTGTAAAGACAGGTGGGAACACCTCAGGCAACTTGCTTCTCCAAGACTACAAAGGCATGACTCCTCTTCCTACTTTTCAACATTCAGAACTACATCAGGTGAATCAGGGAATGAATCTCTTTTCCAGATATGCTGCATAAGCTTTTGATTAAAAAAAGAATCTAACACACCGACCTCATTTAACACAGAGGTAATGAAAGGAATAATAGTTCCCAGAGCACTGAGGCCAATTTCCAAAAGCCAACCTGGGCCCTGATCCTGCAACATGCTCAGCAAACATCTGTTTGTACTCAGCCCAGCACAGGGTCATAATTTTAGCCATTAACATATTAATCTAAAAAGTAAGATGCTTTTCAAATAACGGCTCTGCTTCAGTTCTGATGTAAGAAGCTGAAACTCCATAATACACCTGTTCTCCTTGGGGGAGAAGGTGATCCCGGCATTCTGTCAGTACAGGTAACAGAAGAACAAAGAAGCTGTATGCAAGTGGGCTGGTTTACCTACAAATGTGCCAGCTCACCTTTCAGCATGTTCAGAGACACATGTTTCTTAAACAAACATGTTTAAGAATAGGAAGTCTCTTGCTTCTCGAGCCCTTTTTTTAGTCAACTAACAATACCAAGAACACAGAATTGCCCATTAGAATGGCGATGTAAAAAGACACTGACTGATGCAACTCATTTAATAAAATTCTTAACAATGCACATCTAATTTTGGAACGTTTTTCCACTGACTCACACAGACGCTACACTCCAAAACTAAGAGGCCTAACCGAGACACTGGCTTCTACACAGGAACGGCTGTGACAAAACACAGTTCAGCTTTCCTGGAGAAGTTTTCAGGAATTACTAAAAACAACCTGTCTGCAGTGGTTTCTTAGAAAGCAAAGATCCTGCCTAGCAACATGAACAACAGTTCAGCAGCATCGCTGACAAAATCTGAGAGTGACGGTCACGCTGTTGCAAGGTTAAGCTGAAAAGCAGAAATCGGAATTCAAATGACTGGTATTCCTAAGACTGGTATCACAGGAAAGAAGGAAATCTACAGACTGTGCGACTGATGTCCCCTATATGGCATACACTAACCAGTATGTCCCATCCATAAACCTTTAAGTCTGCTAGTTTACTGAATGTACTTTGCAGGAATTGAAGCTTTAAGCTCCCTGAGAACTTCTGATTTGGAGCCCAGCTCCCCTTCACAGCTCTTTCCCTCCTTCTCTGGGAGGCGTGGCACTTATTTAAAACAAACCCTCCAAAGCTCAGGCTCCGGCAGGAATCCAAACTCTAGCTACAAGAACGTGTCTTGGATGAGCAATGAATTCAGTTCGAAGCTGTTGTCTTCCAATGCAAGACACTAGGCACTTGGAACAAAAATAAAAAAAGGAACAGATAATGTCTGGAAAACAACCTGTCAACAGAAATGGGAGACAAAAGCTCTTCAAGGAGGGGGACGGTTGGGTTTCCTTTGTTTCTCTTCATTCTTTTTTAACACTTCATCCTAATTAATTCCAGAAATTTATAAAAAAGCAGTCTGCCCCACAAGGGGAACATTTTCCTTCATCTAACCAGTAATTGCAATACGCTTAGCACCCCCTGCCTACTTACACAGGCAAGGATCCAGAGGCCACAGCCCACCAGGAACGCTCTGACTGCAAAGACAGTCAATTCACAGAATCACAGAATGGTCTAGGTTGGAAGGGACTTTAAAGATCCTCTAGCTCCAACCTCTCTGCCACAGACAGGGACATCTCCCACTAGGCCAAGTAAATTATGTTCCCCGGTTTCAAAACAAAGTATCTGAGCAAATGAGATAAATTTATCTGATGGAAACCATCCATAGCACAAGATTTACATTACAACTATAAGAGGGGTCGATTTAGATCAGATTTTAGGCACAAATTCCTCCCTATGAGGGTGCTGAGGCACTGGAACAGATTACCCAGGGAGGTTGTGGATGACCCTTCCCTGGAAGTGTTCGAGGCTGGTGCCTCGATGGGGCTCTGGGCAACTTCGTCTAGTTAGGGAGTTGGAACTGGGTGATGGTCCCTTCCAACCCAAATCATTCTGTGATTCTATGTTGCTGGATGAAGATCTAAAAGAAGCTGCATGCAATGATGTATTTCCAGACTGCCTGCCCTGCAACACCCAAATTTTCTGCTGGCTGCTGGAGGACCAGGCCAGTATGAGAGCCTGAGGAGAACACCTTCCAACCCAAATGTTCCTCACTTGAAAAGAGCGGCACAGCAGATACTAAAAACTTCACTTTAACCCTTGCCTCCCTACTGAGCGCAGGAGCAGACGGGCAAAGCGAGGAAGACCCAGCGCCGGTACCTACCCCAAACACACCCAGCAGCGGTTGCCGGCCCCACGGCCACCCAGGTCCGACACGGTGAGGGATTACGGCCAGCACCGGCCCCGCGGACAGACATGGCCACGGGACACCTTAAATCCGCGGCGCAACGGGGCCTTCGCCGCTGCTGCCCTTTGTGCAGCCGCAGCGGCGGGAGGAGGAAGAGGAGGAGGAAGCTCAGCCGGGCTCTGAGAAGCCGCGCACGCACCGAGCCCCGTTCCCGGCCCCGGTGAGTGACACCCCCTCCCGCCGACACCCTTCGAACACCCCCCCTCCGGCCCCGGGTGCACGTGCGCGCAGGCCCGGTGCGAGCGGGATGGGGGGGCGGGGTTAACCCTTTACTGGCGGAGGCGGCCGGTGGGACGGCGGGCGCGCGCCCCTCCCGCACCGCTCCGTGGGGGGGTGTAAAAATATGTCGGCGGGTGAAAAATATTTAACCCGCCCGATGCTGGGTTTTTGTAAGCAGGCAGGGTGAGACGCGCGCACACACCACCCCCCCGCACAGGCACACACCTTCCCCCGCCCTNGGCGGCCGCGCGCGCGCGCAGCGTCAACCCGCTCCCCGCTCGCGCGTTCACGCGGTGCGCGCGTTCCGTTACCGCGCGACTTGTTGCAACACAGGGCGCCCCCCGCCAGCGCCAACCCTGTCAGTGAGTGGGTCGGGAGGGGATCCCAGAGACGCACTCAGTGCAGCTCTTCGGCCGTGGGCAGCCACAGCAACTGCTGTGGGGTGCCCACAGTCCCTCCGACCTGACCTGGGGCGTCTTCCAGGACGGGGCATCTGCCATCTCTAGGCATCCTGGGCCAAGGGTCTCGTCACCCTCAGTGTAAAACGTTTCTTCCTTCTCTTAGTTTAAAACCATCACCCCTTGTTCTGTCACAACAGCCCCTGCTAAAAAGTCTGACCCCATCTTTCTTATAGTCCCCCCTTTAAGTACTGGAAGGCTGCAATAAAGCCTCCCTGGAGCCTTCTCCAGACTGATCAACTCCAACTGTCCCAGCCTGGCTTCACAGCAGAGGGTTCCAGCTCTCTGATCATTTCCGTGGCCTTCTCTGGCCCCACTCCAACTGGTCCCTATCACAGTTGTGCTGAGGAGCCCAGAGCTGGACCCAGCGCTGCATGAAGGGTCCCACCAGAGCAAAGCAGAGCAGAGGGGCAGCCTCTCCCTTGACCTTGTGGACGCAGCCCAGGATGCAGTTGGCTCTCTGGGCTGAGTGTGTGGTGCTGGTTCATCTCCAGCTCCTCATCCACCAACACCCCAGAGTCTTTTACCGGGCTGCTGTCATCATCCTTTGGCAGGTGACAAGTGTTGCCTCATGCTGCGGGTGTGTGGCTGGGCAGGAGGACACATCCTACCTGCAGGGCATCTCCTCCAGGAGGGAGCGCAGTACTGGGGTGTGGGGCAGGTTTTTAAGTGGGGTTCAAAAGCAATCTAGGTCAGGTGAGGACAAGAACAAGGAAAGGGTTTAATTTCCTCAAGTCCTTCTCACGTCCCACCCAGCGGGGCACTTTGGGTAGGTGTGTGACACTACCTCCTGGAGTGGAGAAACTCCAGCATCCAAATTTTAACATCTTCTCTGTAAAGCACAGGTCTATGTGAAATCCAGTGCTTTAAGCAGTAGCCTTAGTTTAATGAAAATGTTTGGTTTGGGAACATTTTGTGTTGGAAGTTTAGCTGGAGCTGAGGGGACCTTGTGCTCTTCATAGCCAGGTCCTTCCCCTGTGCTGAATTTTCCCCAGAAACTGGTCATAAAGTCACATTTGAACCATGTTGCACCCAAAAGCTGGGCAAGAAGGAGTTCTTGATGATGGGCAAAATTTGGCCAGCACTGCATTTTTCTGGACACAGAGCCAAGATCATGGCCTGGGAAGCTGTAGGAGCCCTCGGGTGTTGTCTCCAAGGGCCTCCATTGGTGTGTGCCCTGTGGAGGGCTGCAGTTGCCGCAGCAGGAGTGCCCCAGCCTGGCTGCGTACATCAGCTGGTGACTTTTTAACCCAAAATCTCCATTGGACGATGCTGCAGAAAACACAGCCCTAGAAAGCTGCACCCTGTTGAAGTACACATACATCTGTGTCAACCCTTCTTGTCGGAAGATTTTCATTGTTGATTTTTAAATCATCCCACTTTTCCTTACACATTTGAAACATAAATCACTGGAATCTGATGTATCCTTAACAAGCCTCTTTCACACAGAATCACGGAATCATGGAACTTTAGGGATTGTAAAAGACCTCAAAAGATCATCCAATCCAATCCTCCTACCACAGCAGGATCTCCTAGATCAAATTGCACAGGAAGATGTCCAGGCAGGTTTTCAACATCTCCAGAGAAGGAGACTCCACAACACCCCTGGGTAGCCTGTTCCTGTGCCCTGTCACCCTCAGTGTAAAGGAGTTTCTTCTGATAGGTATATGGAACCTCCTATGTTCCAGCTTACACCTATTGCCCCTTGTTCCATCACTGAATGACACTGCGGACAGCCTGGCTCCATCCTCCTGAGACTCATCCTTCACATATTTGTCGACATTAATGAGGTCAACCCTCAGTCTCCTCCAAGCTAAAGAGTCCCAGCTCCCTCAGCCTTTCTTCATAAGGGAGATCTTCTGCTCCCTTCATAGTCTTAGTTGCTCTACAATGGACCTTCTCCAGCAGTTCTGGGTCCTTCTTTAACTGAGGGGCCCAGAACTGGACGCAATAGTCCAGATGTGGTCTCACCAGGGCAGAGGAGAGGGGCAGGAGAACCTCCCTCCATCTACTAACACCCCTCTTCTCACTCACCTGAGGATGCTGTTGGCCTTCTTGGCCACAAGGGCACATTGCTGGCTCATGGCCATCCTGCTGGCCACCAGGACCCCCAGGTCCCTTTCTCCTACACTGCTCTCCAACAAGTCAGTCCCCAACCTTTACTGGTACCTGGGGTTGTTCTTGCCCAGATGCAAGACTCTACATTTGCCCTTGTTATAGTTCATTACATTTCTCCCTGCCCAGCTCTCCAGCCTGTCCAGATCTTGCTGAATGGCAGCACAGTCTGCTGGGGTGTCAGCGACACCACCCAGCTTTTTGTCATCAGCAAACTTGCTGACAGTGCATGCCAATCCCTCATCCAAGTCATCGATGAGTAGATTGAACAGGACGGGTCCCAGCACCGACCGTTGGGGCACTCCACTAGATACAGGCCTCCAGCTAGACTCTGTCCCATTGACCACTCCTCTGACTTCTATCCTGCAGCCACTTCATGATCCACCTCACTACCTGATCATCCAGACCACACTGCCTCAGTTTGGCTGTGAGGATGCTGTGGGAGACTGTGTCAAACTGAAGTCAAGGTAGACCACATCCACTGGTCTGCCGTCATCTCTCCACCTGGTTATGCCCTCATCAAAGGCTATCAGTTTGCTCAAGCACAACTTCCCTTTGATGAAGCCATGCTGACTGTCCCTAATGACCCCCTTGTCCTTGCTGTGCCTGGAGACAGCATCTAGGACAAATTGTTCTATCTCATTTCTAGGGATGGAGGTGCCTTCCTAGTTCATTTTTCCACCTGCAATTGGATGCTGCTTCTAAACACCATTTTCCTAACCAATTAAAGCCAAAAGTCAAATGAGTCTCACTTAAAACTTCTCCTGCTTTACATGCAAGAGAAGTTTTCCCCAGAAAGGAGAGGATTTCAGTGTTACTGGCAGCACAGGACCCACTTTTACTTTGCCAAGTAGATGAAAATACACTTTGCTGCTTGTGATTTGCAATTAAGTACCTAATTAAGTAATTGCCTGTTAATTCAAAGACTGCCTTTTGTGCAGCTGTCTTTGCAAATGTCCTACCTTAAAACAAGCAGAAACAGAAGACATTAAAATGTTGTTTTTCTTGCTTGGTTTTAATTACTCTTTTTATCTCGGAGTGATTGCAGCACCCTGGACCACGGTGCAGAGGAGCAGAGGTGCACAAGGCCTCCTGGTACTGAGCACCTCTAGGAAGTCACTAATATTGATAGAACCTTAGGATGTGCAAAAAGGAAGAGAGAGAAGAAAATCGAGTCCTCCGTGCTGCAGCCCATCAAAGCCAGCTGCCTTCCGTGCCAACACGAGGACGTGACGGATGTCCTTAACCTTTATAGGTGCAGGGCCTGCATTTCCTCGGTCTTTTTCCCTCGGATGACTTGGAGCATGGATTATTAGCAGCTCACATTTCTTTGGTTGAAGTGCTTTGTTGCATCCAGGTTAAATCTAAGTGACATTTCTGATCCATGCAGGCTCAGTTCTGCATCTTCGGTGTTTGCAAAATGCTCAGCGCTTGAGCTCTCCCTGCTCTGCTTCTTAAATGTCAGCAGAAACTTTTTCCTTTTTAAATAAAACAATGGAGCCTCCCCCTGCAATGTTTGTAACCACGGAACTGTGGTGTCTCAAGGGCTTGACAAAATATTGCTGATTAAAACCAGGGTAAGAGATGACAGCGAAAGTGATTTTTTTTTCCCTCCCTGCAGGCTCCACAATGAAGTGGCTGAATTTTACCATGAAGTAAAATGGGACCAGCTGGATCAGCCCTGTTTGTGCTGAGCACCGAGATTAATGCACCCAAACAACTTCCACTGGTCGTATGATAGGAGACACTTACACTACGGTTTAAGCAACAGTTCAGTTTCCAATTGTGCTGTAAACACAACTCACAGTGTAGCTGTCCTCCCACCTCCCTTAGTTTTGATGACACGGAGTAAGTCTGTGCTACCGTCTGCTTTCCTTGCCTTGTTTTGCTCTTCCTCCCATCTCTCATTAATACTCAAGCGATATTAAATCATCATGACGCCTGTGGTGGCCTCTGCTGTGCGCCGGTGTTTGCTCCTTTTTGCTGTGAGGAGCAGATGTTCACTGCCTTTGTTTTCTGTCGCCAAATGGGGACCTTGCCCCTTTAACCTTTGATAAGGTGCTTTAATAGTCTCTGATGTGAGATTTTATCAAAAGCCCTGGCAAAAGCCAAGTAAGCGGGACCTGTCTGACAGCCTTTCCCGTCGGGTTTTACAGCCGTCCGAGGAAGTGCAGTTTCCTCTGCGCTTTGGCCGGCTGTACTTATCCAGAGCTCCCTGGGTCTGGCTGCCCTCTCCCCAGCTGCAGTGGGCCCAGGCTGGGCTGAGCACCCTGGTGCGCATCTGCTGTGAAGGGAGCACCCATGGACAGGTGTCCCAGCTTGGGGTCTGCAGTCCTGGGTGCTGCTCTAGTACTGGCACCAGTCAGACATAGCGCTGCTGCCTAGGAGTGGTCTATGGAGTCTGACTAGGCTGGTCTAGACCCCTTTTCCAACAACTGCTGATGTGAGCTGGAGAGGTTGGTGTGCACACAGGTGCTGCTGGAGACTCAGTGCTTGTTCTCCTCTTACTGTGAGCCCAGCCAGAGGCTGCTGGCTGCTTTTGCACCATCAGTTACACACAATTGTTCTTTAAAGCAGTCCTAAACCTTTCTATCTATAGGCACCCTCAGAGCACCCGTTGTTTCCTTTTGCAGCATTTCATACCTTTCTCCTGCACTCAGCCCCCAAAGGAATGTTCATCTCACTGTTTCTGCCTAATAATTTGCCTGGGTGTCTAGACCCACCTCTACAACCACCTTTCAGGTAGCTGTAGACAGCAATAAGGTCTCCCCTTAGTCTCCTTTTCTTCAGACTAAAGAGTTCTGGGCCAGGATGATGAGGGCTCTCCCTGAGTCTGGCAGGTGAGCTGCACCTTAGTTGGAGCTGTGTCTGGCCCTGGGAGGCCTTGTGGGCAGTTTGAGAAGCTGACATTTGGTGATTGAAATGTCTCATGGCCTTTTGCAAGAGCTGTTTGCAGCACTAGGAGTGGCTTCTGCTGAATCTCCCTTGGCCTCACCCACGTCTCCAAAATTACAGTAGATTTGGGTTTCTTACCTTATCTTTGCTGCCTTGACCTGTTTGACATCCTCACCACATCTAGGGGATATTTCTTCAGTCCTCCATTACTTCTGTCAGTCTGGAGCAGCAGACACTGCAAAGCTGCTCTTAGTTATGGGCCATTTGGTCACCACATGGCAAATAAAACAAGCACACTGGGCTGGGTGATGCAGCAGCCTCTGCCTGCATCACTGCTGCCCAGCCCTCACATGAGCCACCTCCTTCCCTCTCCAGCCCCAAAATGTCACACGTGGTGTGGTGAGCAAGCCTCATGCCTTGCATTGCCCATCAGCCTGCTCCTGTGTCACTGACCCTTCACAGGACTTTTTTCCCCCAAGCCATGTCCCAACATGCTGGGCAACCCCAAAACTGAGCTGTTCCCCCATGCCATGAAAAGGCCATGCCCTGGGGAGTCCTGCTCCTGCAATGTGGATGGCACCAGCATGACACCCTTATCACCATCACGGGGCTGTGTCGGTCCTGTGCACAGCCCAAACACTCTGCATTTCTGCACCAAGAGCCTCTCCAGTGCTTGAGCCTATGAATAATCCAGGAGCTTCGCATCCCACCCAGCTCTGTGCACCACTACCCTGCTTTGTTTCAGAAAGGGCTGTGCCAGACCTGCAGTCACCTGATACGGGTCCCTTGGGATGAGCCTCGAACACTGACTTCCCCAATTACCGTCTGGAGTGGTGGGTGCAGCCAAGCTGAGCCAGCGATCCCATTCCAGCTGCTGGCACTCGCCAAAACACCTGGCTCGCCTGCATCATGCTTGATGGAGCTGTGAGCATCATTTGGGACCATAAATTGAGTTCCTCCAAGCTGGAACCTCTTGCTTCAGCTAATTTCTTTGGCAAAGAGTCTTCTTACTTACTTGCCATCCAGGATTTTTCTACTTCCCAGCACTGCCAGCCCTGCTGAGTAGCTGGGTGGTAGTTGGTGCTGATGGGTGAGAGTTCAGGTGGACCCAAGGGGGGAATCCCATCGTGCTGCTGGAGCTCAGCAGAAGGCAGATGAGCTGTTTAAACCATGCAGACTGCTTTGGGTTAAAGTTCATCTAGTCCTACCCACCCTGTCACAAGCAGGGACATCCTCAACTAGATCACGTTGCTCAAAGCTGAAGATTTTCAGCAGTGAGGCATCCAGAGCTCCTCTGGACAACTGTTCCTGTGCCACATCACCCTCACAAGAAGAAACTCCTTCCTTATGAAACTCTTCTTTCAGCTTTGAAGGCCTTTCAGACCTCCCAGTAGGACTGAAGCTACAGGGCTGGGGAGTTTGCCCCAAACCCCTCAAGATGGATGTGCCACATGCTCTCCTCTGCCACTGATGGGTTAAATGGTCACAGGTCAGACTCTGTCCTGCCTTGGGTGTTTCAGTTTGTGAGCTGCCAGGCACTTGCTGATGCTGAACTGAGGCTGGTTGTACATGAGAGCAAACAGGTGGCTGTTGCAAGGAGCAAAACACCTTCAGCAACCTGACTGCTCTGCCTGCTGAAACCAGGGTGGTGGTGGGTGCTGCTGCCCCCAACTTCCTTTTGCTCTCCACAGGGTGACCTGCCGCCCTCCAGGCCTGTCCCTGCCCCTGCTGCTTGTTCTGCCCCAGCATCATCCACGAGATGAGCACCAAGAGGATCCATCAAACCCCTAAATTCTTGGCTGCTGAAGCAGGGCTGGATCCCGCCTGGGGATCCTGCCAGCTGGGCACCCCAGGCTCGAGTTTATGTATTTCCCACTGCCTCCACTGGGAATTAGGTGTGACATGGGCAAAGCGCTCCTAGAGCCACAGGTGAGGTGGCTCAAGAGAGGCCAAGTTTACCTGATGTAACTGCTTGTCTCCACGGGGCTCGCTGCTGTGCGGTGGAGTGTTTTTCCCTTTGGAAACACAAACATAAGCCAAACCCAAACACCCAAGCAGGGAGCTGGTGGTTTGCTCTCCTTGAGGGGCTGAACATGAATGTGTTGCCACAACAGCCTCACAGCAGACGGGGAACGTAACCATCTCCCTCACATCTAGTCCAGCTGCATGGGGGTAAGTGAGGTTTGGTGGGGCTGAGGCTGCAGGTTGTGATTCTACCAAGAAAACTCCTGGAAAGCCTCTGATTTACATGCAGCAGAGGCTGTTTCACACTCACTATCAATGGAACTGCCAGGGAATGAGACCCTTCCAGTGAGGCTGGGCTTCCCACAGTGCTGGGACATGGTGGGGTGGATGAAGGAGAGTGTTGGGGCTCCCTACAGCCTCTGTACCCCCAAGTGCAGCCCTGCACCCAGCAAGCACACTGACACTGGTGGGCAGGGCTGTAGTGTGGTTACCTGCACCCTTCCAAAGGGTTTCTTCCAGCATTTAAAAGAAAAAGGACCACCAAAATGCACAGGCAGAGCAGTGATCATGCTGTTAAATTTATTTCCCATCTCCTGTATCTCTGTCCCATCACATCTGGCTGCAGCCAATTCCAGGAATATTCTCCCAGGATTTATGCTCATGACTGTCATTAAAGAAACTCCACAACAGCAGCTGCCTTTGCAGGACCTTGTGGTCAGGCAGCAGTATAAGGCTGTGGAAAGGAATGATTGCTTGGGGGTCCCTGGGGAGAGACATCCCTGGGGTGAAGCATTTTCCCCTGCAGACAGGAGAAGCGAGGCCAGCTGGTGGGCAGTGCTTGTGAGGGAAGCAGCAAAGCAGAAACCAGCAAACGGTCCCAGCGCCAGCTTTGATTTCCAGAAATGCAATTAACACCCAGCCTGATGTGAGTCTGCCAGAGAGTGAACCAGCGGGAAGGAGCTGCTCCTCCTAAATGCAAAGCGTTGCCCCAAGCCCCTTCTGCCACTTGCTCGAGTGATGCCTGTGGAGCCCAAGGAGACACTGCAGAGCCAAGTCTGAGTGTTGTCTTTAGCTCAGTTGTTTGATTTAACCCGAGCTGCTGAGCCAACCCTTGCTATGACCAGTATTGTTAACACTCTCCGTGTGTCCACAGTGCAGCTGATGGGTCAGGGAATAGATTAAGGCAGTTTGGATGAAGACTGGAAGTACTGGAACAGCTTTTTCCTCATAGAATCATAAGACAGTTTGGGTTGGAAGGAGTCTCTAAAGGTACATCTAGTCCAGCCACACTGCCATGGGCAGGGACATCTTCAACTGGCCCAAGTTGCCCAGAGCCCCTCCCAGCCCGACTTGGAATATTTCCAGGGATGGGGCATCTACCATTTCTCTGGGCAAGCTGGGCCAGTTTCTCACCCTGCTCAGTGCAAGCATTTTCTTCCTTACATCAGTCATGTTCCAAGGTGATCTTTGTAGCGCGTAACACAGCTGGTCCTGCCTTGCAATGCCAGCGTCCCAGCCAGGGGGACCACTGGCAAGAGTGGGATCGGCAGGCTTCGCTCCGAGGGACTCCCCATTGCCAGGAGACCCCTGCAAAGCGGACAACATCGAGTCTCATTCCCTTGTTGAGTGAGGGACTGCTGTCAGAGGCAAAGGCAGCGCGTTAGAGGCGGTCTCCTTGGGCAGGCAATGACAGTCTGGTGAACTATCCACCAAGGAGGCAGAGCCCGGGGTAGAAAATTGCTTTTGAGTTCAGCCGTTGAAGACACCAACCTTAGTTTGGCTTCTAAAACTTGCCGGGTGTGAGCAAGGATCACCCTGCCCACCCACACTCACTAAATATTTAGCCGCTTTTAACAAGTTAAACAAAGCCCTTTGATTGGATTTATGCTAATGGCTCCTCCGCAGGCTTCGCTGATGCGTTTGCAGTGCGTTTTAAAGTCGCCCGTGTACGCTGCTGCTGCTCGCCAGCACCATTAGCGGATAAAAGGACCACGGAGCGGGTCACAGGCGCCACAAGGTGGCAATAGTTGAAGAGCAATTTGCCTCTGGAGGAGCAGCTCTGGGCTTCGGCAGCAAACTGCCTCCCGAAGGGCATCGCCACCTCCGCATTAACCTTCACACTTGGACAGCAGCAAAGTAGGGGCGGAGGGGTTTGTCTTCCCCTGCTGAGAGATGGGGATGGAGGAGGACAGAGAAGATCTGAGAGTTGTTTGAGGCGGAGCGGAACGTGCAGCGTGAAACGCCGGCAGCCTGCCCGACCAGAGATGGAGCTGGGCCGTGGGTGCAAAGGTTGGGTTTTCCTGGCTCTGAGTCTCTTGGGCGTGTGGCAGCTGGGGACATCACTGCGCCCACATCCTCATACAGCTACCAACACCAGATGTGCGCTGTCAGGAGAAGAGGTCAGCCCCACATCAGCCCTAGACCCAGAAGGAGAGTGTTGCTTTGGACAGGAGTGTCTCTGACTCTGTGACAGAGCTAAAACCCTGGGCAAGACAGGCTGCTGCCTGGCTGCTCTTCAAACAATGGTAGATCCCACATGACCTACAAACTGCAGTGAAGGGGTTCAGAGCTTTTGTCAGGCCTTTGGTGTGGTCACCCCCGTAACGTTTGCCTCTAGATTGGAGAGATGCAGGTTTGATGGCCATCCATTATGTCACATGCGTAAGGAATTGGCTGAGTGGCCATTGCCAAGGAGCCACAGTCAGGTGTTCAAGCAGAAACTGGTAACGAGCAGCATCCCTCAAGGATTCATGCTGGGACCAGTCATAGAAACATTAGGGATTGGAAGGGACCTTGAAAGATCATCCAGTCCAATCCCTCTGCCGCAGCAGGATCTATTTAATATCTTCATCAGTGACATAGACAGTGGTTTCTAGTGCACCCCTGGTGGGTTTGCAGATGGCCTCGAGGTGAGTGCTAGAGGGAAGGGGTGTCACCCAGAGGAACCCTGGCAGGCTGAAGGAGAGGACCTGTATGAACCTCCTGAAGTTCAGCTAGATCAAGGGCAAGGTCCTCCACACGGGTTGGGGCAGTCCCTAGTAGCAGTACAGACTGTGGGATGAATAGATTGAAATTGGCCCTGCAGAGATTTATTTGGGTGGAAAACTGGACAAAAGTCAGCAGTAGTATGTGCTCATAGCTCAGAGACCCTGTCACATCCTGGGCTGCATCACAAAAAGCACAGCTAGCAGGCTGAGGGAGGTGGTTCTGTCCCTCTACTTCCTTCCAGTAAGACCTCACCTGGAGTGCTGTGTCCAGGTCTGGGGCTACCAGCACAAGCAAGACACAGACATGTTGGGATGGGTCTGAAGGAGGGTGACAGAAATGATCAGAGGGCTGGAGCACCTCTCCTATGAGGACAGAGAGGTGTGTGCCCCTTAAGTGGAGGGGGCAGCAGCAGGTCTCCATCACCCCCAAGCAGCTCTGTCTGCCCTAGAGCAGGAGCTAACGCAGCCCTTCTGAAGTAGCAAAGCTGCAGGCTGATACTGCAGTAACATCCTCCTTGGACTGAAATATCTCCCCAGCTCAAGCCTTTGCTTTCCCTCAGTTGAATGTCTCTGATTTTCTGCCTAGTGCTAGAGGAAGGGCAATGGTTTGACTCAGAGCAGGAAGAGCATAAATTTTGGCCATGAACCTGGGATTCCCACCTGCACAAGAGTTACCAGAAACTCCCCAAAAGGAATCCTTCTCTCTAAGAGATTTTATTCTGGAGAAACCACCCATGTCTATCCATTAAAGTGGCTGGCATGGAAACCCTACAGCCCAGGAGGTCTGCGGCTGTGGCTTCCCTGTGTTGGCAGCACTTTTTGCTCCTGCCTGCAGCTTCTCTAAGGTACAAGGATGTCATGGACATGAGGCAAACAGAAGGTGTCCATCAGCATCACTACAAGTCCATCATACCTGCAGATACAGCTTCAGCCTGGGCTGCCGTCTCGAATGGGCAACCCTTCTGCTCCAGGGAGGGATGGGGAAAGGGAAAGCATTGCTGGGGAGCAGAAGATGGGAATAAAACCAAGGGAGAGGTGAGACAGCCTGGGGAAGGAGAAGGTCCTCACTACTGGGCCTGTCCATGGGCCTGGATGGAGAGCCCAGGGATGCCACCCCACCAGGATAGGCACCAGGACCCTGCATGTGAGTGACCTGTGGCCAAGGCAGGAGTCTCTGCCACTCTAAAACTTCCTCAAGAGGACATTAAATGAAAGGGGAAAGGAAATCAGAAGGGAGCAGAGGTCCAGCTAAGAGCAGAGCAGTGCACACACATTCTCTGTGCCGCAATGAATGGAGACAAGAGATACAGTCGATGAATCCTGAAATCTCTCGGGATTAAATGATTACATTAATCTTTGCTTTCCCTAAGCCGTGGTAACAGCAGCAGCTACATGCTGGTTCCAGTCCAGAACCCTCTGTGTTAACTTCACAGCAACTCATCAAAAGCTGCCACAGGCTCTTGGTGTCCTCCTGGCACCTGAATGTCCCTGTCAGCCCTGAGATGACACTCACTGTCACCTGGTGCCTCCAAGGCAGTGCTGTGTGTGGAGTGAGAGCAGGGACCTTGTAGGGTGGGAGGGTTGTAGGGTGGGAGCATTGTTCTCCTTGAGGGTTTTTGGGAAGTGTCCTGAACTGATTACCTTTACTGGAGAGCAGGACCACCTCCCAGTGTATGCACATGCTGCCCATATGATGGTTTGCTGAGCCATTCAAGGGCAGGGAAGGTCCTCAAGGCCACCCAATGTCAAAGGACAGCAGAGCTATGTGGGTTGGCCTTTTCTATCCACACTGGCATGTCCAAGCATCACCTGAAGATGACATTTCTTCTGGGTGTGCTGGTGAGGAACACCCCTGGCCATGGTGGTGGTTGCTATCCCAGGCTGTCCCCATGGCAAGGCTCCATCCAGCAGGAGCCATTGGCCACTTGGTCCTTCCATTTGTAGTGGCTCTTGCTGGGCAGAGGTGGATGAAGGTCAGTGCTGGTTGGTAGCTTCAGGACCAAGGGACAAAGGAGCTGGGTGGAGCCAATGCAGGAGCACAAGCAATGTGTCTCTCCGATTTCCAGATCCCCCAGTATTAGCCATTGTCTGCCCCCATTAGCCAGCGGGGAGCGAGGTGAAAGCTGATGGAATGATTCCCTTTTTTATAAAGCCCCGATTCAATGTTTACACACCGGAGCTAAATTATTTATACACATAATGTTATAGGTTTCACATCAGTAGCTTTTATTAGCATCCGCTAGACGAGAAATCAACCTGACCTACTTGTACAAACCTCTTTGTGATGCCAGTGGGACAGGAAGGGGTGAAGGGGCTCACCCCAGCCTGGCTGTGGGGATGCTTGAGCAGTGGGAGCACCAGTGGAGGGAGAAGGGGTGTCTCAGCACCTCCTACAAGAGGTTTGCTACTTCGGATTTAGGGGAGGACACGCGAAGGGGGCTATTTCTAAAAAGTCTTGCAGCACACTGGCTGCATCTGTCTCTCCAGGAAGATGTGGCCCCATGGGTTAGTCCTAAGACTGCGCCCCTCTTTTCCCAGTGAAGAAGATTGCGGCTTCCCAGTGAGGCATCACTGGTGGGGAGAAGGTTTTTCTTCAGGATGGGTGGCCTGTTCAAGACCACCCACCCCCAAACTGCTCTGATGTGACAGCGTGTTTTCCCCAAAAGGCTCAGGCAGCCATTTCTAAGCCAACGTGTCACAAGCACTTGAGATGACTTTCTTCTCCTCTCACAATTAATGCATTTTTTATAAAGCCCGGGCTCCGGTTTCCTTTCATGTTACCAGAGAATATCCTTTTTCCTCCTCAGCTTTGGAAGGATTTTTTCCCCCCAAAGTATTAATCTCTAGCGCCCTGTACACAGGACAGAGGGACAAGGGTGCTGGAGTTCAGCTGGAGCCCACAGGTGGGTGCTGCTCCATCCCAAAGCCACCTCAACAGGTGAAACAGCAACCCTGCAGCAGTCCTTGTTGGTGGCTTCACAGCACAGACAAGAATGTAGAGCCTGTCAGAAGCCAGCACACATCATTCCTTGCTCCTAATTGTATCTTAAAGATGGGTGTTCTGCTTCCCATAACCCCTGACGGTGTGTTAACCCGCTCCCGTTTAAAAGAGCCAGGCAAAGCCACACTTTGGGGGGTGACCTGCAGCACAGAGCAGGTGATGGAAAACGCCTGACGTTTAGTGAAGGATGAATTTGTTCCATCAAGCTGGAAGATCACTAACTGTGTGAGTGATGAGTTCATTCAGGTCTGAAGCCAGAGCGTCGGCACGTAAGAGGGCCCAGGGAATTGCTGTCGACCTTGTCAGGCGGAAGGAGTGGGACCATGTGAACCTCACGAGGTTCAGCAAGGCCGAGTACATGGTTCTGCATGTACATGGTTTGGGGCAATCTGGAATGTCAGCACAGGCTGAGTGATGCAGGGATGGAGGGCAGCCCTGTGGAAAAGGACAGGGGCTACTGGTGATGAAAAACTCTGTGAGCTGGCAGTGTGCACTCACAGCTGAGGAGCCAGCTGTGTCCTGGGCTGCATGTCCAGCAGCATGACCGGCAGGTTGAGAAGATGATTCTCCACTTCTGCTCTGCCCCGGAGAGGACCCACTGGGAGCTCAGCTTTAGGGGAGAGAGAAACACGGACCTGTTGGAGTGGGGCCAGAGGAGGCCACAAATATTATCAGAGGGCTTGAACCCCTTTGAGAAGCCAGGCTAGGAGAGTTAGGGGGGTGTTCAGCCTGGGGAAGACTCTGGGGAGACCTCAGCATGGCTTTTCAGTGCTTGAAGAGGGCCTACAAGAAAGTTGGGCTGGACCTGTTATGACAAGTTTGAACCAAAAGAGGGGACATTCAGCCTAGATACAAGGACGAACCTTTTTACAATGGGAGTGGTGCAACACTGGCCCAGGTTGCCAGAGGTGTTAGAAACCCCTGGAAACATTCTGGGTCAGGTTGGATGGGGCTCTGAGCAGCCAGATCTAGTTGAAGGCATCCCTGCTCACTGCAGAGGGCTTGGACTACACCACCTTTAAAGGTCTCTTCCAACCCAAACTATTCTGTGACCTATGATTTAGTTGCTGTCTCCTCACACCATGTCACACCAGGCTTCAGCTGGTCCAGGCAGCCACGGAAGCAGGAGGGAAGCTCTCACTAGACTTTCTACCAGCTGTTCATCCCTGGTGCTCCTTACATAAAGCAGAGGTGTGGCAAGCTGCTCTCTCACTTCACCGGCTCCTTGTCATTGATGGAAGATTACCAGGACATGTTTTTGCAGGAAACATTTTCTAAGGCTAAACAACACTTGACAAGGGTGTGATAATAAATTACCAAGCATGTACCTTGCTACTCCGAATTTCGAGTATTGGTTTGTCCTTCCTGTGTGTTGTTGCCATAGATGCAGGGCTTAACCTTTTAAGTACAGATTACAAAGGCACCTAATTCAATTAAAATTAGACTTCAAGCATATCAGCACTTAATGCTCAAGAGTTGTTACGTGATTGGATAAGAGATGTCATCATGATTTGCAGCAGTGCCGTTTGCACTGCAGCCACCTGGAAAAACACTATTGTGGTGGTAACCTGCAGGGTTTTCCTAAGCATTTCCACTACTCAGTCAGAGAAAACTGTAGGTTGGAAGAGCCCTCAGAGATCACCTAGCTCCAACCCCTTGCCATGGGCAGGGATACTTCTCACCAGACCAGGTTGCCCAGAGACCTATCCAACATGGCCTTGAACACACTTCATCACCCAGAACCTCCTTGGGTAACCTGTTCCAGCGCCTCAGCAACCTCAGAGTGAGGAATTTTCTCCTAAGATTTAATGTCAATCTCCCCTCTTTTAGCTTGGAAGTATCCGCCCTTGTCCTGTCCCTAGATGCCCTTGTACGAAGTCCCTCTTCAGCTCTCCTGTAGCCCCGTTTAGGTATCGGAAGGCTGCTATGAGGTTCCCCCTCTGACGCGTGGTCGTCCAGCACAAACACAGACACACACACACGTGCAATTAAAGTTATTTATTGTAGGTTTTCTTTTCTGAACTGACAAAGAGGTTTTCCCAGAGATCGAGAACACGACACAATGTTATACACCATTCACAACTAGTCCCTTGTCGCTTTATTAAGAACATAGTAATTTAAAAATATCTAAGTATTTACATATTAATAAAACATATATACAGAAGATTGAGACGTTTTTACCTAAATATGGAATGATTTTTTTTTTCTCCTCTCTAATAAACCCTATAAAAAGATTTCTGAAGAAAGTCTGAACAGTAGTCACAGTAAGTAAACACAAACGCAATCTTCCAGATTTACAAAATGCTGATTCCGTTGCTCAACGGTTACAATACGGACACAATGGACCAGTGCCCTCTGCCCAACGCAGGCGACTCCAAGCCACAAAGGAAGGAAAGACTCAAATTTTAAGGTTTGCAGTGCATATTCAATCTATTCCACAGTTTCAGAGAGAACACAACCATTCAGGAGGGTAGGGGAGGGCTGGGAGCCTGGTCTCTCAGGTGCTGAGAAAACCAACTGTTTGCTTCAGTGTTATTTGTGAGCATCCAGCGACACCTGAGAACCAGGCTGTTGGATTGTTAAAAACAAGGAGATTAAATATTTTGAAAGCCATCCTGCTCTGTAATAGCACTTCTTTGGAGACACTCAAAGGCCAGGTAGTTAAAAACCGATGCACCTAAACTATCTGCAGGGAAAGGAAACACAATGGTAAGGGCTCTTAGCGAGCTCTCCCTTGATCGATAGATGCTGCAGGTAAGACTTTCTAGACTTTTCCCCGACATCTTTAAAGTGAATTTAGTGCTGATGAAAGGTGCAGAAGCGAAGGTTTGCACGGAGGGCTGCGTACAATTCTACCTTAGCCCCGACCTGAAAGGATCGACCCTTTCAGCGTCTAAGAGGGTAGTGCAATTTCTTGATCGATTCACTCAGCTGCTGAGATATCAAGAGTGCTGGTCAAAAGGTGACTTTTTTTTTAGATTAAGATGGGTGAATATTGTTGCCAAGGGCAGTGCTTGAAAAATCACAGTGTGCAGACCCTCTTCCAGGAAATCGGCTAGCTAATCCGTTTTGAGATGAGGTGCCAGGGCAAGCTGAGGGAAAAATGAGGGGAGAACAACCACCTCCAGCAGTCCGACACCACAAAGATGCTTGAGAGCCATCCCACTAGGACCGTGTCGGGGAAATTGAGGAATAGCTTCTCCTTGCTATTATTAAGAAACCAGGCACTGCTGGGAGGAATCCTGCTTTATTTGCTGCTAAATCCAGCGAGGACTTTTCAAGGATAGCCACGTACTGGGGTACACCACGGGCACTGGCATCAGGGCAGCCAGGAAAGGAAGAGTGGGTCTGCGGAAGCAAAGAGCTTTGCTGACTCGGGTGCTCACTGAGCCCACGGAGTTTGTGATGGACAACCCAGCCTCTGCGGGTGCGAAGAGCCGCCCGGCTGTGTGTATCCACCTCTGCGTGGCTTGAGGTGAAACGCTGCAGGCGAGCACACGCTCACAAATGCAATCGCGGAGGAAAAACAGTGGTGAGCGACTGTCTTTAGAGTGGCCACCCCACTAATTAAATAATGCATTGGATGTGGAGGGAAATCATCTTTAAGTAAGATGAACAGTGAAGCAATCTGTCGGTTTTGCTGTCTGAGGTTACACGGGTAATGCATGAAACAACACAAAGTGGAAGGGGAAGTGCTGCGGATCTCCCCCGCTCGCTGTGCGCTGAGGTTCTGGTGCCAATCCCACAGAAGCGCTGCTTGGAAGAGAGGACGTTTCTATCTGCTAAGGACACTGGCGCAGGGTGGGAAAGTCAAGCTGAGAAATCTGTGTTTGGGTCTATCAGATGATCTGTTGTGGTGTCAAAAAAGTTACCTGAAGGAAGGAGGAGTTTGAAGAGATCAGCTAAAAAATATAAGAATGTAAGAAATCAGTACATTGAAAACAACATCTCAGTGGAAATCACAGAATCATTAGGGATTGGAAGGGACCTCGAAAGATCATCCAGTCCAACCCCCCGGACACAGCAGGATCATCTAGACCAAGTCACACAGGAACACATCTAGGCGGGTCTTGAATATCTCCAGTGAAGGAGACTCCACAACCCCCCAGTGCTCTGTCACCCTCACTGGGAAGAAGTTCCTTCTCAGATTGATGTGGAACCTCCTGTGTTCCACCTTACACCCATTGCCCCTTGTCCTATCACTAGATGACACTGAGCAGAGCCTGGCTCCATCCTCCTGACACCCACCCCTCAAATATTTATGGACACTAATGAGGTCACCCCTCAGATTTCTCTTCTCCAAGCTAAACAGACCCAGCTCCCTCAGCCTCTCCTCATAAGGGAGGTGCTCCACTTCCT
Organism: Rhinopomastus cyanomelas; assembly: GCA_013400115.1. NCBI lineage: Eukaryota > Metazoa > Chordata > Aves > Bucerotiformes > Rhinopomastidae > Rhinopomastus > Rhinopomastus cyanomelas. The sequence goes on from VXBP01006792.1 coordinate 83,971, forward strand.
TCATCATCCTTGTTGCCCTACGCAGGACTGTCTCCAGCAGCTCCACATCCCTCTTGAACTGAGGAGCCCAGAACTGGACACAATACTCCAGATGTGGTCTCACCAGGGCAGAGTAGAGGGGGAGAAGAACCTCTCTTGGTCTGTGAAACTACATCTGTGAATTCTAACTTCAATTTGTGCTGGGGCTGCAGTGCTGCTGTGTACACAGGCAGAATTCCACTTCGGGCTGAGCTCAATCAGCGAAAGAAAAGTGAATGCAGTGGGTTTGTTCTGAATTTGCCAGCAAAGTTTCTCACACAACACAGAGCACAGCCCACTTCAGATGTTAAGTGCTGCATTAGACCTCGGCACAAACTGCGCTGCTGTGCTCACCCCTTTGAAGTTGCCCTTCTGAAGACGTGAGAAAAGCACCGCATGAATTTTAAACCTGGAGTAGGTACTTCGGGATTGTCTTTGGAAAAAACCCCCCCAAACCACCACCACTCCGCAGCTGTCTAAATGCATGCAGGAGAATGTAGCTCTCTGTACCTAAAGGTGCACGGGATCTTTTTTAAAGCACTTGAAGAAGGTGCTTTTTCTAAACAGAACAATGGAAGATGGACAGAAGAATTACGGCGAGAGCGCTAAGAACACAGGGCAAACAGGAGACAGACATCAATCAGCCCAAGAGGCAAATTCAACCCAATGAAAAGGGGAGACTCATACAATCATGCACTGAAAGGATAAAGATTTATATTACAATAAAGGATTTGTATTTAAGGTTTCAAAAAGCGATTTTTTTTTAAAGTTTCATTTTCTTGATATTGTATTTCAAGAGAAAAGGAGACAAGCTATATAGAATTGGATCGTCGCTGTTTTCTTATCTGTTTCTTTACCCAGAGATTGCTCTCATCTTTTTCACAAAGCTCCATCACCCCTGGACCCAAGGGCCGGGATGTTAGTGTTCGGCTTCCTTTAGTGGTATCAAAATTCTTTCTCATCTTGAAATTAACCCCAGCGTGCCAAAACTGTGGGAGCTCTGAGCATGGCTGTGGCGCAAAGCCCGGGTGTAAGGAGGCTGCTCCCATGGTCCTGGGCTGCCTAGGTCTACCAAATCCAGTCTTCAAGATGAAGATTAAGGAAAGGCTGGTTTGCATTTGTTTCTACATGCAGAACTTAGGGGCTATACCCTACTTTTGGTTTTGGTTCTTTTTATTACAAGCCAGATGCTTTGTGTAAATTGTAGATGAAAATGAGACGAGCCCTTTCCAATGCCGACCTACACAGAATCTCTCTGAAAGCTGCTACATCTTCATCCTGACAAAGCTCTCCCTCACGCCTTCACGGTTCCTGTATCACCACGGAGAAACTAATCAGTCTTTCCACTTAGTCCATGGTAATTACCTCTGGAGCTGTCTGATCTGTGTCAGCCTGGGTCTGGTCACAGCCTTCAGCTTTTGGAAGGTGCAAAAGCTGGAACCGAGGAAGACCTGAGCTCTGATAACATTTGTTAGAGACAGTTCTTCTAGCATTTTCTTGAGATTTATCTGTCAATGCAGCAAAGTTCCCGGCAAGTTTAACTGCCACTGTTCTTCCAATTTACTTTAAACACCCTTCAATCAACAGCTCTTAAAGCAAAGGCCCTCTTGGCACTGAGGGTGATTTTAAAATGGGAGCACGATTTCTGCTCAGAGGTGCTAAAATATAATTGGGAAAAAAATGTCTTCCTTAGTTTTACGAGGATGTACCAGCTCCGTGTGTTTTATGAGGCTTTTGAGTTCCAAGAGAAGGTCTTGAAAAGCAAACGCCCCCTGCTCTCCTCCACGTCCAGGACTTGCTAACAGTGGGCACAGGAGGAGCAGGCTGAACTCCAGCTGTGGCTACCAACAGCAATCAGCTGCACTCAGAGCCCACTTCTGCCAGCACCAGTGGAGAGACACCTCCAACCATGACCTCAGCTTATCTGACCTTCTCTCTGCAAGCAGTCCCTTCCCACCAGTGATGCGGAGCTGACAGCAACTGCACTTCTGACCGAGATGTCTCAAATGAAGTGGCAGCCATAGGCTGTGATGTGAAAACGTGTGTGCTGAGGCACTGCAGCACCACCACTACACATGTACCCAAGTCTTGTTCATAATGTCACTGGTGCCACAGGAAGGACTGACTGAGCAGGAAAGGCAGATTAAGGGCACCGGAGTTTTACTCCTTTTTTGACACCAACACTTACTGTTGATTCAAATAATTCAGTCTAGATGCTTTTGATTCACAAGATTGCTCTATTCTTGAAGACCAAGAGGGCAGCCATCTGATGTCTGTGACAGAGAGCTTCCGTACTCTACCTTTTCTCCCCATCCAGTCTCAGTTAAGCCTGGTTTTATTCTACCAACCATCAGACTCATCAGACAGTCATTTATGTGGGTGAAGACCCCTAAGAACACCAAGCCAAACTGTTAACCCAGCACTGCTAAATCCAGCCGCTAAGCCACGTGCCTCAGCACCATGACTCCAAGTCTTTTCAATACCTCCAGGAATGGTGACTCTACCACTTCCCTGGGCAGCCTGCTCCAGGGCTTGATAACTCTTTTACTGAAGAAATTCTTCCTAATATCAAACCTAAACCTCCCCTGGCACAACTTGAGGGTGTGATTTATCTGGTATCAGCTGCCATCTGCAACTGAGGCCCACTGTTCCAGGCACTGTACAAACATCTAAACAGAGAGACTCTTCCCCAAAGACCTTTCAAGCTAAACAGAGAAGACAGCAGAATGAATCACACGAAGGCTCTCTTTAAAGAGCCTGTCAGAAACATCCCTTTGTGAACCTAGCTGTAGCAGGATGGGGAAAGACCTCTGCAACTTATATTTCACCTCTTTTGCTCCCGTCCTTGACAGAAAGCATTTGTCTCTCAGCTCTCTGCCATAATTACTGCCACACTGCCTGTACATTACTTCACATCTCTGCTTCCAAGAGCAGCACAATATGTGGGGCTGTACTATAGCCACACAGAGACAACAATGGGTGTGAGTCAAACCCTTGGCTTACAGCCTGCGAGCACCACCTCCCCCACCAACGTAAACGACAGCATGGTCTACTCAGGCTTCCTTCCACAGACAGCACGGACAAGTACACATCACAAACACCACTTCCAGCTCAAAACCTGCATGCCTGGATGCTCTAAGGTGTATCCAGAACAAGATCATAGTGAGTGGAAAGGGAGTGGTCTTCTCCAGCACAACCACCTCAGCACATTTCCTTCCCACCAGTGAGTGCAGAGGAGGGCCACGAGAATGATCAGAGGGCTGGGGCAGCTCTCCTATGAGGCCAGACTGAGAGAGTTGGGGCTGTTCAGTCTGGAGAAGAGGAGGCTCCCAGGTGACCTTATTGTGGCCTTCCAGTATCTGAAGGGGACCTACAAAAAGGCTGGGGAGGGACTATTTAGGATGTCAGGTAGCAACAGGACTAGGGGGAAGGGAGCAAAGCTGGAGATGGGTAGACTTAGAGTGGATGTGAGGAGGAAGCTCTTCACTGTGAGGGTGGTGAGAGCCCGGAAAGGGTTGCCCAGGAAGGTGGTGGAGGCCCCATCCCTGGAGGTGTTTAAGGCCAGGCTGGATGAGGCTCTGGCCAGCCTGATCTAGGGTCCCTTCTAACCACGACTGATTCTATGACTTGGTCTGGGTGATCCTGCTGTGGCAGGGGGATTGGACTAGATGATCTTTGGAGGTCCCTTCTAATCCTTAATGATTCTATGATTCTAAGATTCTAGGTGCTAGCACAACTACACTCAAAGAGAAGCACAGCAATCTGGTAGTTCTGCTCCATAATACGATTACCAGAGCAATGAAAAGATAACACCACGTCGCATTAGCAACCCTTATTAGGGTCCTCTCGCGATGGAATTGCTTCCCTCCTCGATAAAAAAACCTGAACAGGATGTCACTTGGAAGAGACCTTTCAAACCAGAGCTTCCTGCATCTGTTATCGCAGCCATACCCTGAAATATCATCCAGCAGCTGGCCAAGAAAGCAGCACGGTGGCTCACAGTCAGCGCGTGCTCCCAGCCCCCACTGGGCCCATGCCAGAACAAGACTATAGCTGCTTGTCCTCCCAACTGCTTCGCTGGTCCTACGCCTTAGTAACTGCACGTGCTCCGACAGCGGGATTTCAACCGACAGCGCTGCACGGCTGGCAGCTGCTGCTCCAGCACACAGCAGCAGTGTGTGAAAGCTCCTTCTCCCACCCTTATGCAACAGAGATTAGGCAGCTCTTGCACAAGAGCCAGATGCTGTCATGGTGCCAGTACTCTGCCATCCACACGGTAGCTCCAGGTACTGCGCCCTGTGCTCAGCAGCCCAGTGTTAGCCCTGTCCTGCTCTGCACAGCAGTAGCGTTGCTGGTCCCTAAACACCCTTTGTTACCCGTTAGAAACATGATAAAAATGCACCTTAATCCACGTTCTTTGTCTTCTCAAGATCTTTTCTCCTTTCAATTTGGCTTTGAAGGTAACAGGTGGCATCTCAGTGAAATTACAGGGAAAGGACTGTAATGCGGGGGAACGACCATCTCCCCAGATTCTGGCCCCACTGGACTTTCAGATGGCAGCACAGCTTGTGCCAGCAGGGCACCTACTGATGGACTGCCCCTTAATGAGAAGGGGCTTAAATTTCAGTCTCAGTCTGTCTTGATCTCAACACCATGTGCAGCAGTGTGCAAAAATCTTATTTCCTAGTCCACGCAGCTGCACAGCTAAGCTGCTGTTCAGCAACTGTCAGGCTTTTCAGGCAGGGTGGCTGCACTTCAAGGAAGAAGAAACCCACACTTAACTAGCATATAAATATCACTGCAATCTTGCTGTGAACCCAAGATCTTACTGCTAATACTTGGACAACTGAACAGATGCTACGATACAAATGATTGTGTTTGTTCCTACAATAACTCCATTAAGAACTGAAAAAAGCTCCTGGGAATACCTGGGATGAGCACAAGTCCCTGCCTGGCTTAAGAAGGGCAACCTACTGGCCTTAATAGCTCAGCTGCCAGCAAGAACCTTGAGGCTTTATGAATGTGACATCGAGAGGTAAGTCAAAAGATTCTGATGCATTTGTTTTTTAATACAGGTCATTCAAAACTTAAGGTAGCTGGGTCCCGTGAGCAATAACCTGACTCTACACGGCACGCCAGGGTTATTGAAAACAGCCTCTGTGCCATAAATAAGCAAACACACACACACACACACACACAGAGCAAGCTGATAAAAATTTCAACGCATTTTACCTGTTTGTAGTAGGGAAATGTCCGGCTTCTCATCACAGTCAGTTGCCTCTGCTGATTACAAATATAAACAAGAAATCTCATTACTTTTACTGAATAAGGGAATGAGATTAAACAGCTACACACTGTAGAGTGATTTTGCATTTTCTATTTACTTTCCTTAGCTGCAATTTGCTATTGCTCAGTTAAAAACTCACTGCTTGGAGGAAAAGGTCATATAACAGAAATGCACACTTCAAGAGGGAGTTGGGTATTAAGAAGCGGTTGTGCCAGCAACGGGATGGAGCAACACTTGCTCTTTTTAAAGTTTCAGGATATCTAGATGATAAAAGGAGTTGTGATCATTTGATAACATCATGTAGGAAAAGCTCCTTGCGGTCCTTGGAGGAAGTTCCTCTCGGGCTGGAACTCCACCCTCCAACAGCTGCCATCACCCCATGCCCACGGGATAAAGGTGAACACCCTCATTCTGCACCCAGACTTCCCATGACCACTGGCAAGCTCATTCTGTGGCAGACAGATTCACAGGGGCAAAATGTCTTCAAAGACACAGGTGAGCACCCAGCCCAGCAGCTCGGAAAGGCAGCAACCACGCAGGCGATTACGGTGGATGTATGCACACGTGTTTTCAACCCACAGCTCATGCAAAACGTTTGATTTAATTTAGCCCACGGTGAAGGAAGGCTAAAAGCCTAATTTGTTCATCTCGTATTTGCCACAGGCCAAGGGTATGCATAAAGATAGCTGATTTGGCTCAGCAGACGTGCAGTGACTTGTTGGGCTGAAGTAACCTGCAGTGTGAATGTGAACCTAAACAAGGAACAGGCGTGTAACAGGGAAAATTGGTGTCTAACCTACACAAGCCCTACTCACAAACCTACTACCTTTGTCTTTTGGCACTTCAGAATTGTATTTAAGGCCTTCAAAACACCATGAGGTCTTTAGAGCACTTCAGCAAACTAGGTGTAGTGAGAAAGTACCAGCCCATGACACTGTACGCTACTCGCCTCCATTCACTGCATGATACCCATAGGGATCAAACCTGATCAAGGCCACAGACACCAGGAAGCTTAGTTCAGGTCCCACTTGCAACTAACATGAGTGTCTTGGTCATATTTATCATGGTTCTACGCATGAGGATGTTGAGTTGCTTCCTTTATAATGACATGGTAGGAAGAACTAATCCAGCTCCTATTAGGAAACTAACTATGTTAGTTTCCTAATGTAGATCCATCAACCCTTCACTATCCATTCCTAGACCAGAGGCTGCTCTCTCTTCCACAAGCATGGATGTCACTTCAGTTTTTAGATGTTTGCTCTCTACTCACCGCTGTAAAATTATTTGAACTGAGAAATCAGAAACAACCTAAAAGCCCTGGTACTAAGCAGTTTTTCTCCCAGGTTTAAATGGAGAGCTCTGACACAGCCCAGAATTGCAAGTGACTCTGTGCCTTGAATCAATACCCTCTTCTGCTTTCTGTGAGAAGGTGGCATGGTGGGCAGAAACAAATGAAGTGCTTGGTACAACTTAGTGTGAAAACGTGGACTTTTGGAAGGAATGGGTGGCTCACTAAATGGGAAGAGGTGACCTAGGTCAGTCTGACTCTGGACTAGACTCCCAGTGATTGAAAGACTGGATGGGACGAGACAACACGGTGAAATGAGCAGCTGAGAAACCACCAACAGGATAGAGATACTTACAAAAGCTGGAGTGGCAGTCTAAGGCTGTGTATTAGGAAGACTTGCAAACACCAAGTGATTCTGCTGCACAGCATACAGAGATAAAGCTGTAACTGGCCCCGTGCACGGAAGGTACCCAAGCAGTGAAAAGAGCACTGGGCACTGACAGTGGGCTGGAAAGCTGTCCTCTACCACTACCAGAGCTGGTGCCAACCAGGCTGTCCACTCCAGTGATGGGTTTTCTGGAAATCTGACTCTTAAAGTAGCTCTAGAGGTGCCTTTCTGCCTAAGTGCTCCTCTAATACCTGGCTAAAACCAAACTCAGAGAGAGGCAGTAAGACATAAAGAAACAAGCTTTGCTTTCAGAAGAAAAAGACTTGAGGCTCCAGTGTTGCAGAACCATCTTTGTTGGTAATGAAGCTATCTGGTCATTTTAATCTGGTACAAGATCGAGATGAGGTCCAGCTCTCCACCAGTTGCTCCAGGCCCATTCCTCATGCTAGCACAAACATTTACATGGTCACCAAAATCAGGTCTACTTAAAAACTGACAACAGTGCCACAGGAATGCTCGTGCCAGCACCAGGAAGGGAGTGCAAGCACGGCAGATGCCCGGAGAACCTACTCACTTTTCTCAGTAGCTGCCTGCATTTGTTTTGTGAAACTGGATGCATAACCACAGCTCCAGGTGAAGAACGACAGAAAGGCATGACAAACACCTCAACCTCCTAACACGGATGTAAATCAGCAGCTCCTCACATGTGACTCCAAGCAGGGAAGAGGGTTTGCCTTCCACAGCCGCACCCAGACACTGCCAGCCAAACTTCACTTGTCAGGAGCCAGCTTGCAAGACAAGGCAGGCAGGAATATATTGTGCTGCGGGAATTCAGAGCCTCTTCTCTGTCCTTTGCTTAGACAGAGCTCAAAACAGTCCTGGTAGTTGCTTCTTACAACCCTGCTCCTCCCCTCAGAAAATTGTTTAGCTTCTGATGTACATGTTTGTCTGTTAATTGTCTGTTAAGTGTTCACCAGCTGGTTTGCTCCTAGCAGAGAAGGACATGAGTGCTCAGGGCTGGGAAGAAGAATGCAGCATTTGAATACTGCCATCCTTACTTGAGATACTGGCCACAAAAGCACGGTGCCACATCCTGCCTGGCCCTGTGTGTATGGCTAACTGAAAAACCAACCTGATCTCTTGCAACATGTAGGTATTACATCAACAACACACACCATGGAAATCAGAAAGATGGAAAGAAATAGAAAGCAATTTAAAAAGCCCTCGCAAAAAAACAACGGCAGCAGCAGTTTAAACAGGACATGGGAGAAGAGGGTTACTTCCAGAAAAAAGGTTCTGTGTGTTGTCTTCTTTTGTTCCTACTACTTCACAACGTTAGTTTTAAGTGGTTTGAGAATGCAGCACCACGGCATAAAATTCATTTAAATTAATCCTGCCTGAAAGATGTCGGTGTGTTTTCATACACATCCTCCTCTGTGGAGCAGGGCAATGAAAAGCTTCCAGGTTACGCACGAGGTGATCCCTCTGCACGAGCAGCTCTTACCCTGAGTACTTTGGGAGTATCATTCACACGGTATCAGCTTTCCCATGTGTGCCATGGACAGCCACTACAGAACAATGGCTTACAGGTTCTTCAAAACATAAAAAGGGAGGAAGAATTTTCTGCGAGAGATGAGTGGCCCCTGACCTACGGCTTATTAATGGATGGTGAGTTTAGCAATCAAAAGCTTGGACTCTTATGTCTGGCACAGTGGGGACATGAACAGCTAGTCGGTTCCTTCTGATTTTACCTGTTCTAAGATCTCTGTGCTAATGGCTGACTGTCTCCTTCTGCGCTGCCCCTGGCAAGGTCACCAGTCACCTACCCATATTCTGCAGGCTGAAAGGACCAGACCACAGGTAGGGAACCACCACCACAAATGACAAGGCAATCTGCATTGTAATTCATGCTGCTTTACAAGAGGGACCCAACACACGTGCCTTTTCCTTGGCTTCCTCCCTTCCAAGGCCACTTTGCATCCCATCCCCGCAGCCAAAAAGGTTCCGCTTCTGTGCTGGGAGAAGACAGATCTGGCACTATGAAGCTGCTGTGCCCCAGTATGCTGTGCTGTTGGCATGAAACGGGACTGGCAGTCAAGGTTGAAGAATATTATCATACTCTTTAATTTTAATTCTAACATCTGTTTGTAACATTAACCTCACAGTCTCTTCTCCCCTTTGTGACAGCCAACTTGTGAAATTCTGAAAAGACTGAACAGGGCCAATAAAAATTTAATGGCAGTGACAGCTTTATTCTCAGATCTAACAAATAAAAAAAAACCAACTCAAGTCTCAGATCTCAGGCAATAATCTAAAAGAACTAAGGAAAAGCTAAAGCAAAATAAATAAATTTTAAAAAATATATATTTCCAGCTATGAAAAATATTGTCACTGATTCAGAGCTTAAATGAATTTTTCTTTGGCTTAGGATAACAACCTTTCAAAATCTACGCAGGGGAACTACTTTCTAGAAAGCAGAATTTTAAAGTGTTTTTTTGATTAGCTTTCCAAGTAGGCAGCTTTTCTGTCCCTAATTCTAGGAGATGAGCCAAACACAATAAATAAGGTTGGAGCTGGGCAGCATCTCTGATCCAGTGATCATTATTTCATTTAATTTGGAAATACTCAGGAGAGTATGCCCTATAGAAAGAGGTACAGAAAGCAGATCCACCCCACTCGTCTGCTAGAATTCTCTGAAACTATTAATATCATTGAAAGCTAGAGCAGGATTTACATTATCAGACTGAAATAATGTTTCATGGGATAAAGCAGAGAGGGCTGCTCATGAATGCAGCATCTTACTGCCTGGTTTGAAATGAAAAACTAATCAGAGGATGTACTGAATGGCTCAGGGGAAGGCAAGCAGAGTGGAAACTTGCCCTTCTTCGCTTAAACACTTCTGCTGTTACAATTTAGCCCAATTCAGTGGTAACTAAAAACTTGTCTTTTGGCTTCTGTAAAATAAATCACAGAATCATAGAATCATTAGGGATTGGAAGAGACCTGAAAGAGTCCAATCCCCCTGCCACAGCATGATCACCTAGACCAAGTCATATGGATCATCCCAAGCTTTCTTCAAGCAAAGAAGCTTTACAACCAACCAGAAACTGATGTAGATGGATCAGTGCCGTTGGGCAGCAAGGACACACACTGCCTCAGAAAGTCTCTGGTGAATGCAGCTCAGATTCGCTCTTTGTGCACCTCAGTCTAAACCCACAAACTTAGCCACCATGTTTCAATGAGCAAGTGGAAACAAAACTGGAAGAGAATGACATGGGACTGTGGAGACTCACTTGCTCAGGCTTGGTCTGCTCTGCTGGCCACATACAGACTGGAAGAGCTCAGCTGGAAAAGTGATGATTCCCACATCTCAGTGATTCCCATTGTTTGCACCAGCAAGGATTCCTAAGACACCTACCCACAAGCAGATCAGACCTCCATGCCTGCCCTCCGCTCTCAGTTTGGTCTCTGTAAGTTACACACAGCTTTAATAGTTTTGGTCTGCTTTCACAGTGAACAGTTAAAATGTGCACAGCTCCCACACAGCCAGTTTGCTATGAGGATAAAGCTGCCGAGGGCTGTGAGGCTATGCCAGCAAACATCACGGCATCCTTCCCTCGCTCCTACAGACCTCCCCTGGCACCTGCTAACAGCCATCACTGGAAACAAAATATGAGACTAGATGGATCTGCTGCCTGATCAGCTCTGCATCCCTCCTATCATGATGGTAACATAAAAGTACTAACAAATCTTCTTTCAACAAGATGAAGACGTTGCCAAAACCAGCTGTCTGCTCCTGCCTCCCTGCTGCTATTTACTGCTTTGCTGTCACAAAGGCTGTGGAACGTCTCATTTGCTGTGGTGCATGGTCAGGCTGGGTTAGCTTAAGCCACCAGTGGAGATGGCAGTGGTTAGTAAGGTGCAGATGGCCACAGTGGTGCGTTTGATCACTCCTGCTAGATCGAAAAGAGCTTGTCTGCCTGCAGCCTCAAGTCGGAGAGAAAACAGTGCACTTCAGCGAATGGACAGTAAACTAATGACCACAAGAAAGACCTTCTCTACCAGCAAAGAAACCTGATGGCCTAACAGGTACATCGCTGCTCGCCACTCATCCACATAGTGCTTAATGAGTTACTATCCCTCTGCCAGCACAGACAGACATTAGAGCCTGCAGAGCCACAGACTCTTACTCAGCCTCACTATGCTTCACTTATTTTTCTTCATAGTCTTGCTAGCCTAGAAACACTATCCTCCGCTCTGATTTTCCCATCGTGAGAAAGGAACAGATATGGAGGTGGCCCCATTTGAAAGGCGAAAGCTCAACGTCATTGTCATTCTAATTAATATCCTGCAGAGACATGAAGAAAAGCAAATAAAAGGGGATGAAAGAAAATAAAAATCAAAACAAAATTAGGTCAATCCTCTTTCCCGAGGGATCTTCTGCAGACAGCCCAAGGACCCTGTGCTCTCCACATCCCACATTACACTCTTTACCTTATCGAAGCCTGGTATCCCACTTCCACCCTTCTGTCCTGGGGGAGGCCAGGCAGCCTTGAGAGGGCAGAAAGCAGTTCCTGTTGTACAACTCCAGTAATCTGACACTGCCTTTAACAAGATTATCTCGTATCCCTCTCTCCTCTCTCCCCCAACACGCACAAGAAACCCTTTTTAAGGCCAGCGTTGATTTTCTTCTTTACTCTGGGAAGCTTATGCTACTGAATAATCGGCACTTTTCCCTCCCCTTGTGTTATTTCTGTCTCTGGGTGCTTCTGATTTTTCTTAGTCTTACGCTTTTCCCTCCCGGCATTACCAACATTGTGGAGAATGATTTCAGATGTCAGCCCAAGCATGTGTTTCAGAGCCACAGCTTTGGACAGAAAACATTGTTACTGCAAGACAGAGAGCTGGAGAGGCAATTTCTTGTGGTCTGTAGCCACAAGGACCACCAGCATTCCCTACAGAGCCACTGTGATCCCAGCAGGTCCTTAATTGCAGTGATGGGCAGAGGGGGAAAGGCAGGCAGCTAAATGTGGTAACAATGAAGAACTCTGTTGAAGTACATTGGCACAAATGATCTCCCTCTGACAACGGTGTCCGATGCTCCAAAGGGAGAGATGGGCAAGAAAACAGGCCCACAAGGGTGCCCTAAGAAAACGCTAGGATGAGGAAGTGAAGCCGTGTATGAACAAAGTCCCTCGTAGGATAGGAGGCATGAAGACGGGAAGAAGACTAGTCAAGGTTTATAAAGTAATTACACATCTCTCAGTCAGCGATATTGCTTTCCTACGAATTCCAGAGGGGATTTTCAGACAGCATGTTGCTGTTCGTTGCCGGAGCTCACAGCTCACCAGCTGTGTGCTGTTGAGGTGAAAGCTTAGCGCTGAGCCTTCACTGCAGGCTGGTCCCAGTCCCAAGCATGCAGGTTATCCCAGCCCAAGCTGGGCAGCTTTGCTGCCTACATTACCTGTCACTCGGTTCTGGCAAGCTCCCTCTCACATACTGCAGAACCTTGCTGGCACAGGGTGGATATTGGGGTTTTTTTTTGCTACAGTGATGCTGATTCTGTCCTAAGGAGTGTGAGAAAACTCTTTTGTCCTTCCAGACACGTAGAGTTTAGAGGGAAAAGCCTTTTGGGTAATGCCTAACAGTAGAGTGAGAAGCTTGCCAGACCAAACAACACAGAATTAATAAACTTCTACCTGCAACCCTGGATGGGTCGAGTAGTTTAGGGCTCAGATTTTTATCAAACACTGTTTGAAGAACTGTTTGGCTGCTAACAGGAAGGGCTTGGAGACAACATTTGAGAACGACTCAGAGTTAACTTATCTGCAAAGACAGCTCCTAAACTTGTTACCGTAGCAAAGCTAAGGAAACGTTGTACTACATGGAGGAACCTGCTAAAATCTCAGAGGCCCAGTCTTCAGGGGACTGAACAAGTACAACTCTACAGTCAACAAGAAAAACACTTCCTGACTATGCTCTGAGCTCAGTCAACAAGGCTCTGAGCTTTCAATCTTACACTCACATGTTGTTCCTTGTGTTTTTATACATACCTGAGCCTCTTTTTAATCGTCTTCTTGCAAGTTTAATTTGATCCTGAAGAATCTGGACCCAGTCCCTAGGACCGGGAAGTTTATCCACGTGGTTAGCAGTGCAGTACTTTTCTGTAAAGACTGAAATAAAAAGATACCGTCTTTTTGAAACGTGCCACCAGAATGGAGAAGAGTGGAGAGGACTACAAACAAAATATATGACGTTATCCCCTTATCAAGAAGTATTTAAATGGCCAAATCTAGGACTGAGAGAATACAGTGCAGCGCAGCGGTTCACAAGTTTATAATTCAGAAGGCATTTGTGTGTATAGGTATCACGGTAACGCCACAGCTACTGCTTATAAAACCCTATCCCAGAGAACTGGCCTATATCTGATGTCTTCCATTCATGAATCTCACACAAAAACATCACGGAAGAATGACAGTGGACTTTGAACTGAGTCTCCAGATGAGGCAGCACTGATAAATGCTGCCTTCCACACAGTACAAGTGGGGAGCTGGAGATTCAGACATTTGCTGGCTGCTTGGTTAGGTTCCTACGGCTGCAGGCAAAGTGATGAAACACACAAGTCCCACCACTGCAGAAATCTTTGCAATTCTCATACTGCCCAAGCAGATGGAACAGATTTCTTTATAAAACTTCTGAAAACAAAAGTGCCACTCCTGAGAAGAAAGAAGTATTCCACAGGTCCAGTTTGTGCAAGAGGTACACAGTGAGCCCATGTTACCTTTAACTCTATTTACTGCTGACCTAGCCCTGTCATTCCAAAAATACACAATCATTAGTGGAGTGAAGTGGATGCAACAGATTTTCACCCTGCACCTGGGAGGTGTGTGTCAGGCTCTGTGTGCAAAACCTCTCAGAGCAGAAATGGGAAGAATATTATGACTGGTTAGTACTGCTATCACTGTCTTGGTCAGAGGTCTCTGAGCCCAGTGTCCAATTATGACTGGCAAATGAAGACAGAAAACTGGCCCCAGTTCAAGAGATTTGTAATCCTTGAAAATAACTGTCACACAAATGGGATGGGGAAGTGTGCAACAAAAAAAGGGCAATTTCAGTATTTTTATACACACACTTCTGATAGAGCACTAACTAGTAAGGAACCCAAAAGTGATCGCACCTTCCAAACTCTTCCCACGTTAACAATTTCCCAAAACCACTGCATAAAAGGCATTAGCAACAGCTTCTTCTGTGGGCTGATCAGCAAGGACATCAGACCAACTCTGAGGCCTTCACGAAAAGTCGATGAAGCCCCACACACTGCTGTACAATTATGGTCCCTCCAACTGTAGAAATACTCATTCCCTTCTGAATCCATATGGTACCTGATCAATGACTTCAGGCTTCTTACTTCTAACATACAACTGAAGTTCCTGCTTGTGACCAGGGCCTGGAGACAACGTGTGACACTAGGCTGTACCCAGGCCACCACAGGTTCTGTGTCTCACCATTCTCATTGTAAAAAAACCCAAAACAGTCTTCCAAACCTCCAGTCCAATCCAAACCTACAGACTTTTGGTTTAAAACTGCTGCCCTTGGTCCTGACAGGCTTCAGTAAAACATCACTGGACTAGTTGATCTTTTGAGGTCCCTTCCAATCCCTAATGATTGTATGAACTCTCTCTCTCCATCTTTCTTACAAGACCTCTTTTAGCAAAAAGCTGGAAAAAAGTTTTCCTGGAACCTTCTCTTCTTGAAGCTGAACAACCCCAGCTCTCCCTGCCTGCCCTCACAGCAGAGGGGATCCAGCCCTTGGATCATTTCTGTGGCCTCCTCCAATAGGTCCAAGTCTCTGCCATGCTGTAGAGCCCAGCGCTGTACCCAGCACTGAAGGTAGCGTCTCACCAGAGCAAAGCAGAGCAGAGGGGCAAAATCACCTCTCTTGCCCTGCTGCCCACATTGCTGGCCACACTGCTGGCTTTCTGGGGTGCAAGTGGACACTGCCAGCTCCTATCTAATTTTTTATCCACCAGTATTCCCAAGTCTTCTTCACAGGGCTGCTCTCAATGCATCACTCAGCCTCTGCTGAGCCTGCGGATTGCCCCAACCCACATGCAGGACCTTGTACTTGGTCTAGCTGAACTTCAGGAGGTTCACTCCTTCATCCTGCCAAAGTTCCTCCAGGTGACATCCCTCCCCTCTAGCGCATTATCTGTGTCACTCAGCTTGGGACCATCTGCAAACTCACCAAGGATGCACTCACTTCCATTGCTACTTAATTGATTAATGTATTAACTGATATTGGTTTCAGTACAGACCCCTGAGGCACACATCTGAACACAACGCACTGGCTTCCACAGGGAAGGTCTCCACTGGCTGGATTTCTAGTCAGCAAAAAAATACAAAGAAAAAAGAACCTCTTCTGAATGCTTTTCCCATCATTTTTCTTCCAGTTCTGAGTGACAGATTGATGTGACTCACAAGGGCAATGGACTGGCCATGAGAAACACTGTGACCGATTCAACAAGTGCCACCAAGTACCCCAAGTCCTAAGAGATGATGTCTCCCTAGTTAATCACGCTGTTGCAGAAGCATCCGCTCGCTTGTAAAGACAGTGGGTATAATGCCTTCAGACAGGAAGAGCAATTTTCAAGCAGACAGTCCCTCCTTTAAGCTCTCTGCTAATTTTTGTCATGAACGTAGCCTTTTCTCCACTATTGTATCTCTGTCACAGAAAAGGACTAAAGTGCCACAAAGGGATATCTAGACACGTGGCAGAGGAATGTCCTAATGATAACAGTGCAAACAACGTGATGCTGTTCTAGTGGAGATTTCATACTGGCTCAGTTATTTCTACGAATAAATGAAGCCACAGTGTCAGACAGTCTAGCTCTTCAGAGGGCAGGAGGGTGCTGTTGGAGCCAGGCTGAGGAAAGATCCACAAGGCATCAGCCTTCAGCATCTTATTCCATCACAGTTTTTAGGGACAGGTTCCTCAGTGCAGGATCAGGCACCAGCTTTTGGGCAATACTGTAAAGGCCAGTAAACTTCACTGCTATTACAGTGGTACCTAGCAGCACCATCACACATGAAATTTATCTGCTGGAACTACAACATCCCACTTTCTTCCCCCAAACTCAGAGGAAGAGGTTAAACCAACCTCAGGATTTACCTTGGGATTTGCTCCAGTAACACAAGTTCAGCTCCTGAGAACCAGTGCTCTCTACAGTGCTCTGCTGGAGCACTATTAAAAACATTTCAGTAGAATTTCTTTTATCACATGAAATAGCAGTTGGAGGTTTTCTAAAGAAAAAGGATTTTGAACTCCTTTTTCTTCCATTTAACTTATTTATTAAAGCTTTCAAGGGAAAATGAGCTACAGATCAAGTGAATTCGGCTTCAGATTTGTGCAGATTACTGATCTCAAGAAAGGAAGTTACAGAGAAGTGTGACTAAAACCTAATTAGAAGTGTAACTGTAAAGAAAGTCTACTGGTAACTCTAAGATTTATTAGGACCATGGCATTGCCACATCACTACTTCACTGATTAACTGTACAAGTTCAAAGGGTCGTCTGGAGGTCTCCACGTCCAGCCTGCTGCTCAAAGCACGTCCACCTAGGTCATGATGCTCTGGACTGTGATCACTCAATTTCTGAGTATCTCCAGGGATGGAGATCCTGCAGCCCCTCTGAGCTTCCATTCCACTGTTAATCAGCCTTATGTTGAAAAAAGCTTTTCCTTAAATCAGAATGATATTGTCAAAGCGCCTGATGTCTCTCATGCCTTTGAGAAGAGTCTGGCTCCATCTTCTCTACACTTTCCCATAAGGTAGTTGTGGGTAGCAATAAGCTTTCTCTTGAATCATCTCTCCAGTTCCCTCAGCCTCTCTCTCATGTCACTTCACAGCCATCCTTCACCATGTACTTGCCTCAGCACTGTAACTCTTGGCTGTTCTCTGCTGGGCTCAAGCCGGTATGGCAGAGACTTTCTTGCACTACGACAGGGGACCAAAAGTGGACACAGAGATGGTTGCAAAAGGTTGCTCTGACTCTTTTTGCAGCCACAGACTTACAGAAGCTCTTCTCATTGCCTTATGTCCCCTTGGTTAGCAACCTCAGATGTACCAATCCATACCACAGGCTCTATAACAAGTTCTGCATTGCAACACAGTCTGTCTTTTGATAACTTGGGTACTTTCCCTACTACATCAGATTTCAAAATAATAGAATCCAGTTCAGAATCTTTGGCCTAACAGTACCTTTTTACATGTTACAATCAGAAAGTCCACAGGTACAGTGCTTTTCTGAATCCAGAAAGCAGCAACTGCTATGAAAACCCACCCAGCACAGGATCCTCATTCTAAGAAACTTGCTCCTACAAGATAAGGACCACTACAGTTCTTTTGAGCAAACTCATCTCAGTCTCACCATTATCTTCCTCCACCTCACCCCAATTCAGCCTCAAACTACTGAACTACTTACGCAGCAGATGTAGTCAGATGAAGCAAAAGCCTCACATTTTTGATTTCAGAGAATCAGTTACGCTGTCATTAGGTTTTCAAGATTTCTTTGCTTCTCTGACATCTTGGAAAAAAGAGGTCTTATATGAACACTGAGTTTCTAACCTTAGAGGCTGACTTCAGAAACCGGGATCATTTGCTTAAAATTAACACAAGCTGTCCCCACAGAAGCTATTTTTAACATGTGAATGAAAGGGTATAAAAATAAGACTGCATATTTTAATAGACCTAACATGTCAGAACTTCTAATCCCCTTACACTCTCTTAGCTGAGGATATGTTCTAATTACACATAGGAAAGAAAGCAAAACCCATACCTTTTATTGCACCCACAATATTTTGGTCTAGTCCTTTCCGGTTGTCATTGAGCCCTCTTTTCCTTTTGCCGTTGGGTAAAGAGTTAGCCAAAGTCTTGTCATCAAAAAATGCACAGACCAGCTTCCTAAAGAGTAGACTTCCTGAGCGAGTATAGTTTGATAAAATAGAGTCCAGCTGAGATTTCGGCATGAAGACGTCAAAGCCTTCTGCAAGTTGCACTTCTGGCTACCAAAAGAATACAAATGTTTTAATTAAATGAGAATTCAAATACATCATTTTACTTTAATCATCATCTGGTGAAACTTTACAATCACTTAATCAAACCATAACTCTTTCCTCGGCTACTCAATACCACAGCAGTCTACTTCATGGAAATAAAACCCCATCAGAGAACAAGCATCTTAAAAGGCAAACCAAACCATTGTACTCATGACCAGCCCCTGGGACAGGTAACAATCACTGACACCATTTCTAGGTGGATTACTAACAGAAAGAGAAGAGATACCGCTCGATATTGGATAATAACGACCAACCAGAGGATCACCCCAGAGCAACACTCCTGTGCAATGCTTTTTGGACACGTAGCTAACCATTTTATGGACTTGTTTCACTGCCAAATGAAGTACATGTATTCAAGAAAGACATGGGGGTGCTGGAGCAGATCCAAAGAAGGTCAATAGGGTTGGTGAAGGGTCTGCAGAACAAGCCTGATGAGGAGCAGCTGAGGGAGCTGGGGCCGTCTAGTCTGAAGAGGAGGCTGAGCGGAGAACTTATTGCTGCCTACAACTTTGCGAAAGAAGGTTGTAGAGGTGGGTGTTGTTCTCTTCTCACAGGTAACAAGTGGAAAGTCAAGAGGAAAGAGAAGTTTAGGTTAGACATGACCCTTCATTCATCAGGCCATGGAACAGGCTGTCGAGGGAGGGGGCTGAATCCCTGGACATGTTTAAAAGTCTTGTAGATCTGCAGCTTAGGCACAGGGTTTAGCAGTGGGCTTGAGACAGCTGAGTTAATGGTTGGACTTGACGATCTTGAAAGTCTTTTCCAACCTAAAGACTTCTATCATTCTATGAGGTGAAGGCACGTGCTGTGGGTCAGACGGGCATTTCCAAGAATACAAATGCAGGGCTAACACCCCATTCTGCATGGTTTCCCATGAAGGCTTCCAGCACCGATACAGCCCATAAGAGTAGATGATGAATTTGAGGTTGCCCTTGGAGCCAACACTTGCTTATCACCCATTTCTCCCTTCTTTTCATAGTCCCCAAATGCATCCTTAGAAAGGATGATGTTAGACAAGACAGCTTATTTCAGCATGAAAACACCTGGTGATAAATCACAGGGATTTACGCAATTTCTAGAAAGTGAAATCGAGGGGAGGAAGAGGAAACAAAACCTTCCTGTATTTCACAAGAGTCTGGGCTCAAATACATTGTCGGCCAGAGCAGATCAAGGCCTTCAAGGAAGTCCCCTTACAAAGAGACTTTCTGCTGCCCCTGTCTGTACACAACAGAAATTACATAAACAATATTCGTGGTATTTTCTTCTGTGACATCTGCATGGAATGGTTATATCCATCTAGAATGAAGATACATCATGAATCAACAGACAATTTACAGACATTAGCTGGAAATTGCCGAGGGGAGGGGAAAAAAAAAAAAAATCAGTGGTCATGCCCAGGGGGGTGGTGGAGTCTCCCTCACTGGAGATGTTCAAGACCCGACTGGATAGGTTCCTGTGTGACTTGGTCTAGGTGATCCTGCTGTTGCAGGCGGATTGGACTAGATGATCTTTCGAGGTCCCCTCCGATCCGTATTGATTCTATGATTCTATGATGTGAGAAAATAAAAGTTCCAACCTTGCTCCTAATAAGTTGCTCTTTTTATTCCCCTACATGAAAATATATTCACCAAGGATGGGAAGTTTTCAAGGGTGTTTACAGAGCAAGAGCAAATGCCATCTCCCATCTCCTGCAAAAATCTTGAGTCTAGACAGAAGAAAGGGCTGCCAATCTCAGAAGGATTTGGCTGTGTAACTCCTTTCCCATGGATTTTTAAAAATCAGTATCAAGAGAGTTACATCAAGGAGAATATTTTCAAAGCACACGCTGCCATTGGATATGTGTGTGCATCGAGCGATAAAACTGAAGATTACGATGCTTTGAGAAGCCAGGATGAAGAAGCTGAAAATATGCAAATACTAATAAAAAAAATTTAAAATCTAAAAGGCACAGTCATTTCTCATCTTGTTCTGGATGAAAAGTTGTTTTTTTACCTTGAGAACTTTCAAAACGCTGGATCCAGCAAAACAGTCAGCGTTACTGTATTTGACATTTGACAATCTTCTGATGTAGGTGGGTTTTTAATATGTTACTTCTAAACTTTCTGGCGACAGAAAAGATTTTCAAGAGTAAATAAATGTGAGCCAAGTTTACAACTTGGGAAAAACGCTACTTCATGTTAATCAAAAACCAGAATGTCGTCGTCATGGAGATGGAGGTATCCTGTCCTATTTTGTTACTTGGGTCTTGGGTCTTACGATAGCTATCTAAGATGACCTGGATGATACAAGACGCCTACGGCACACAGATCTTCACTAAAACAGCTGCAAAATACATTTCAAACCTTAACAGTGCACCAGTGGGGAGTGCTCAATGTTATTTTAGACAATTTAATTTTTAATATAGGAATAAATTAGCAAAAGAATTTGAAGGCAAACCACTGATTTATTCTTACTTTCCTTTAGTAGCAAACTACCCCTCCATCAAAGACGATCAGGGCCTAATTGAAGTTTATGGTCACTTTGAATGTGATTTCTCAAAGGAAAAGGCATTTGTTAGTAGATAATGATCACAGCAGAAGGAACTGATGGCGAAACTATTCACGTACAATAAGTAAGGCCTGGGCACTGAGGGTTTTTGCTGTGTTGAAATTAACAGGCAGTGAATGAAATTTAATCCTAGACATTTTTGCAGGTTTGACTACGGAGAGTAGTAATTATTAGTTTATAAATGAAATATTATAATGATAAAACAAACACAACAAAGTTTAACTAAGCGTAACAGATCATTAAATTTAAAAAAGCAGGTTCTCTGATCCATGGACCAGATTAAGACTTGGCCTCCCAACGTCATTTTCCAGCTCCGAAGTGGCAGTATTTCATCTCAGCAAACCTGAACTAACTGCACTGGTTCTGGTAGCTCAAATTTTATACACGTTGTGCTGAGATAGTAAAGTTCAATAAATGTTGGCAAAATAACAGCGGCGGCAGTCCTGGCGTATGACACATCACGCACGCTACAGACAGCCGTGCAATGCTCTCAAGGGAACGCTTATTTATGGTGCTGCGTAAAACGCCTCTCAGATACTTCAGGCACTAAGACATGTTGGTTGTGAGCACACTAGAGAGCCTTATGAATAAATGAGAACAGATAATACCACCATTCATTCTGAAAGAAGCTACTTTCCTTAGCCTTTTCAAAATGTTTAAGGTCACATTTTATTGTTGCTCTTAAATACATTTGTTTTCAGGAGCCAACTGGTTTTTTTCCAAAGATAAAACAAAATCAATTTGTTTGTCTCAGGGTTCTGACCCTGTAAATTCAGTCAGACAACTAGTGTGGCAACAGGGGCCAAAGCATAGGAGGGCAGATGAGGATCTGACCTATGTTTTCTCGTCTGTTGGTTTTTTTTCTGCTTAGGTCAAATTGGCACCTACGAAGAATTGTGTCCAGTGATGGAATGCATTCATAAAGACAAACCAGATTCCACTGAAAGTACAAAACTGCTTTCAAACTCATGTTTCAAGATAGAAATAGTGTCTTCAGCAAAGAAAATTCTAAACATCAGTTGAGCACTGGAAATACAGTACCAGTCCCTCCCCAAACTGTTCCCTCAAACATTATTAAGCATAGTACTATGAAAGAAGGCCCTCTCAAAACACATCACACTAGTTCTCTTGCATCACTTCACCAACTCTCTGGCATGAGACTGCAATCTAATTAGTGGTGTGGTTTGCATCTATATAACTGAATTATCACGACTGCTCTTTTTTATTATTAGTTCCCATTTCCAGAAAGGCAGAATATCATCTGCCGCATTGTTTTCATTTACGCTTATTGATACTGAATTTAATTATGTTTTTCTACCTCACAGTGCTTAGGAAATTGGAAACGGCTTGCTCAAAATTAAAAATATATTAGAGAAATTAATGATCAGTTTACTCATCAGCGTACTGGTCTATCTGTGATCTGATCATTAAACAAAGCCAATTAGCCCCCCGATACACGACATTTCTATCAGTGCATACATGTTGCATCAATCAAGAAAACAGTTTTACATGCAAAGAGCACAGATTTCAGAATGGCAAATTCTGGCCCCTTTAGTCACGCTGACATCAACAACCGCATCAAGGTCCTCAGGCAGTTACCACAGCAGTGAAGGCCAAATGACTCGATACAGCAAAGACTGAGGTACAAATTTTATAGAGGTGAGGATTCCCCTATAGTCACTGGGACCAGCCAAGAATCACAGGATCATTAAGGTTGGAAGAATCCTTCAAAATCATCAAGTCCAACCTTCAACCCAGAGTCACTACGCCCTCTAAACCACATGTCCTAGTGCTGTATGTACACAAGAAATGACTGCACCATCTCCCTGGACAGCCTGTTCCAATACTTAATAAAAAGTATTGAAAGGCATCAAACCTAGCACACGGATACACCTTGGCCCAGCAGGGGCACATGTGTGGACTACGTGCACTCATGGGCAAAGGATGGGGTTGTGAATGGTTTGTACAGCAGTACCTGTCACAGCTCCTCATCTCATGATGGCTCTTGGCAGCGAAAGAGAGGAAGAACAAGTTTCCACCACAAACTCAAACAACAGGCAGCCTTGAACTTGAGGGAGAACCACTCACTCATGAAAGTTTTGAAAAACCACCTCAAAACCCCGTAATAAACACTCCCCATGTCTAACCCTATTGGGTCCATCCAATCCTGCCCAAGATGTGCTTGTTTCTATCAAAATGTGAGAACAGACATCAGTCTGAGTACTGATTCTCCTAAACAAGTTAGTCTTTTAAAATCCCGTGATCCACATATTAAAAATATTAACTTACATCTGATGACGTTGATTCAAGGATAATTCCAAATCCTGAAACAGGGGTTTCTGGCTTTAGAGGGGATTCAACTTCTTGTAGACTCGATCGTTCCAAGTTTGCTGATAGCTTCCTCTCGTTCTCTGCAGAGTTGGGTTTCTTACTGATGGGAAACGGTTCAACAGTTTTGAGGGGTAATTTTCTCTTTTTAGTTCTCTTTCTTGATATTGTTGACTTTTGCGTACAAATCAGAGGAGCAGGAGGCTGCTGTCTGTTTTGAGTCCCAGCTGAATGAAAGAAAATAATGTATTACGTTGACAGACAAAAGCACACGTATAACCAACAGACAACACTGAGGTACTGACACATCCAACTTATCTTCTGGATAAGCGATACCATTTTCAGGGCTGTCTGTGCATGTGAAACAGTGACATTTTATCACCTTCGCATAATTTTCCAATCTGTACAACGAGGATAATAGCACGGAGTTCCACTACAAGGTTTTTCAAGACATACTGATGAATAGCAGTTGAGGAAAATAAGGAATACGTGGTTCTTTTTCCTAGTGACCAGTGGGTGGTTGGTGACAGAAAGGGTTTAAGCAATGATTAATTTGGATACCCTCTTGAATGACTTAGAATCTCACTGTCTCTGAGCATCTTCTCCTGATAATGTAAGATAACACAAGTGCTAATTATGGTTATTTTTATGAATACAGTCACCAAGTTAATTAGCTCAGCAAGAACATTTCAAGTACCATTATGTCAAGAATGACTGAAAACACTCTTCAGCAGTTTAATTTCCGGGAAGAAAAAGTAACCCGAAGTTGCATCAGTTTGTCTTGCTCCTGCACAGAAACTGACAGTTCACAGAATTATAGAATCATTCAGGTTGGAAAAGACCCTTGGGATCATCAAGTCCAACCATCAACCCTACTCTACAAGTCCCCCCCTAAACCAGATCCCCCAAAACTACATTTAGATGTATTTTAAACTCATCCAGGGATGGTGACTCAACCACCACCCTGGGCAGCCCATTCCAGTGCCTGACCCACTCTATCCACAAAGAATTTTTTCCTGATGTCTAGTCTAAACCTACCCTGCTGAAACTTGAAGCCATTCCCTCTGGTTCTGTCACTAATTACCTGTGAGAAGAGACAGCACCAACATCTCTACAATGTACTTTCAGATAGTAGTAGAGAATGATGAGATCTCCCCTCAGCCTCCTCTTCCTCAAACTAAACAGCCCCAGCTCTCTCCATCTCTTTTCATAAGATTTATTCTCCAGACCCTTCACCAGATTCACTGCTCTCCTCTGCACTCGCTCCAGCACCTCAATGTCTCCCTTGTACTGAGGTGCCCAGAACTTGACACAGTACTCAAGGTGCGACCTCACCAGTGCTCAGTACTGGGGGACAATCACATCCCTACTCCTGCTGGACACACAGTTTCTAATATAGTCCAGGACACCATTCTTGGCTACTTGGGCACACTGCTGGCTCATATTCATCCGCCTATCAATTAGAACCCCCAGGTCCTTTTCTGTCAGACAGCTTTCCAGCCACATTGCTCCAAGCCTGTAGCATTGCATGGGGTTGTTGACCAAAATGTAGGACTTGACACTATGGAAACCCACACAATTATCCTCAGCCCATATACACAGTCTGAATAGCCTTACTACCCTCCAGCAGATCAACACTCCCTCCCAGCTTGGTGTCATCTGTAAACTTACTGAGGGTGCACTCAATCCCCTGTAACACAGTCACAGGATCACAGGATGTTAGGNGCCCAAAACTGAACACAGTACTCAAGATGAGGCCTCACCAGGGCAGAGTAGAGGGGGAGAAGAACCTCTCTCGATCTGCTGGACACACTCCTCCTAATACACCCCAGGATCCCATTGGCCTTCTTGGCCACCCGGGCACACTGCTGTGCCATGGTTAACCTGTTGTCCACCAGGACCCCCAGGTCCCTCTCCACAGGACTGCTTTCCAGTAGATCACCTCCCAGCCTGTACTGGTGGAGTTTGTTATTCCTCCCCAGATGCAGGACTCTGCACTTGTCCTTGTTGAACTTCATCTGGTTACTCTGTGCCCAGCCCTCCAGTCTGTCCAGGTCTCTCTGGATGGCAGCACAGCCCTCAGCCGTATCAGCCAAACCTCCCAGCTTGGTGTCGTCGGCAAACTTGCTGAGCAGACACTCTGTGCCCTCATCAATGTCATTGATGAAGATGTTGAACAAGACCAGTCTCAGCACCGATCCCTGAGGGACACCACTAGTCACAGCTCTCCAGCTGGACCTGGCACCATGTGTTACCACTGCAATCCAAGAGACAGTATTTTGTATTGATCAGTAATTTGCACTTTCCAGGACTCACAATCATTTGTACAGATTAAGGCACCAATCTGAACCTCTATCAATGTGAGTGCATACTCCAGCAGAAGCCTATGCAGGTACAATTTATACATCTGGATGAATCAAGATCAAGGGCAAAACCAAAACTGCCAAAAGTACTACACATGCAAATCAAACCCATTCAACCGACAAATAATCCTCAGCTGCAAAGCCTGAAAAAACCCCCAAACCTCAGAATACTGTTTATTATAAGATTTCTGTGCTATTTAATTTCTGGCAATGATTTACAAGACTGTAGTATGTAGTTTATCATTTAGACAGAAGAGTATTTGAATACTAAAGTAAGTTGTTATGCTTTCACTTTTATGTTTGCGTTTTCCATTTTTTTTCCTTTTAGCAACAGAAACACCAGTGATGCTTCTCTGCAAAACCACTATTTCCTGCCTACCACAAAATATGAACTGCTCCCACTGAATCAAGAGATTCACTAATTAACAAGGTACTTACACACTTGCATAATGTACATACTCACATAATAAATAAGAAATGTTGCTGCTGTTGAGGAGCCAGCTCTTCTGGCATCAACCCCAGCTCTGCACCTCTCGCCCACGAGCCACTTTTAAACATCCACATAATTTCAATGACATCAGCGCAACTGCGTAAAGAATTCCCTGTCCCAGTAAAGACTGTAAAACTGGGCCTTGCGGTGCTTCCTTGTACATCACTGACTTTCAGAAAAGCATTTTTATGTCTATCAACTGGTATTACAAAACTTGTCTGATCCTTCCTGTTGCTGCTCATTCAAGCATTATACGGCGTGGAGACAAGGAGTTTAGTCAGCCCTTCACTCCACCCATATTTCGGTTAATTACTCAACGCTCCTTTTTCTTACAGAGGTCATACCCAGCCTCTCAGAGTAAAACCTCCATGGCTTCACTCCCCAGCACTTGCACTGCACGGACAACTCAAACGACAAAATCTTCAACATCTCCAACTCCTCATTAGCATTTGCACTTCACAGCACCCTGTGGTGACCTACCTAGACTCCTACAAGATAATCTCCTACACTACAGGTAAGGATCTGAAAGAAGCCTGTAAAAATTTGACATGGAACAACACGTCACGAGAGCAGGAAGCAGTCCAGGCTTTTCCTGAGTCTTCACAAAGACTTCTGCCTTACTAGACCATTCACCCTAACAAAGAGATAATAAAATCATAGAATAGTTTGGGTTGGAAGGGATCTTCAAAGACCATCTAGCCCAGTGAACCCACAGGGCCAACTTCAATTAGATGATTGTCATGGATACACTTGTACAGGACTGGTCATTGTACCTGCTTGAATCTGCATCAATTTTCTCATGGTCTTGAGTTCTTGAAGAATAGCCTGTAGGGTTGACTGGCAGTTACACGTACAGCAGTTTGGTCCAATTGATGAATTGACCATTGGGATTTCTCCTGAAAGAGAGGAATTAAATGGAGGAGAGAAAATGCAACCCACAAAAAGCTACTTGAAGCAAGAAAGCAAATAATTTTCAACATGTTCCCTCTGAAGAAGAAGGGGCCACTAGTTTTTATCCAATTACTGGTTTGTACAATTATACACAGTACGGGATGCAATGTTCCATGGGCTAGAGAAGAGTGCTCAGAGTGTGAATACAATGCACTCTTCACAGCGGGGCTCTCTATTGTCAGGCTGGTTCATCCTGAATAACAATAGCACCAAACCTCATTATAAACACACTCACTTTATCACACACACACAAAAAAAAGCCCATCTCGCAGAACACTCTTACAAAGAATGAAGACAGTCTGCCTAATAAAAGTTTATAGTGTACATTAAATGAGGGCCGAAGAATTTTTAAACTGCTTGAATGTTGCATGTAATTCTTTACCATCTGAAGAACTGAAAATGGAAATAAAGTACTTGGAGGAAAAAAAAATGAGGCTGGAAAAGAACCACCAGCAAGAAAAGCTTTCACATCTGCTCTTCTGTTTGCTAGGCTGGCATTGTTTTCCGTGGCATGTTTTCTAGCACTGTGACCCACCAGATAGGCTTTCCTCAGTTTTCCTTTGAAAATTAATATAGTTCAGCAGATTCCTCTTTTCTAGTAATTCTTCCTGGTGTTTAACTAAATGTATACACTTCTGGTTCTAGCCCCTAGCAGTGCTTTTATTAAGGATTTGCTTTCAAAAGTTTTGCATCATATGTCCTGAATTAGGACATGCTGTATCATCTGGCAAGCTTCAAGCTTTACCTGGATAGTTATGTCCTGCACTTCAGTTTAAAACGGCTGGATCCAAAGTTTTAATGCTGTGAATAAAAATTTCAAAATTCAACAAAACACCTAGCAGTGTCTGCTTGAAACCAAGGCCAGATGGGACGCATCCTCTTTCATTTCAGAATGTGCTTAGTCACTTAAATTGACAGTTATCTGACTGCTCATCAAAGCACGGAGGAGGAGGGATGACCATTTTATCAACGTAAGTACAAATGGATCTAATAAAAATCATCTTGCTTGGTGTCACATGTGGTGGACTTCACAGAGTGTATTTCCCTTTTTCTTCCACAGCCTGACAGTTATCGGGTGCCCTTTAATCATTATCTACCTACAGTGAACATAAGCAACTCATTGAATCTTTGCTCATAAATCCTCCCATTTTTCATTATTACTTTTCCTCTCCTCTGAAGCCAAACTAGTTTATTAATATCGTTTTAGGTTTGGTTTGTGTTCTTTCATCAGAGCTCCCTGATGTCAGTCCCACACAGAATCCCTGACTTCAATCCTCCTTTGAAATGGCTGAAAAACTGGCCAAGGCTATCACTCCCTCCAAGTTCTTCCAGTGTGTTTCTTCACGCTCAAATGTCTTTTCCCAGGCACTTGTTCACTACCTCCTTCCATTCAGACTTTCATCTCTGAAGCAACACTTAGAATCACCTAGGTCAGAAAAGGCCTTTAAGAACAAGTTCAACCATTAACCCAACTGTCCCAAGCCTGCTGCTAAACCATGTCCCTAAGCTCCAGATCTCCAAAACTTTTCAACACATCCAGGGGTGGCGATTCAATCCCTGTTCCAAAGCCTGATGACCCTTTCAATAAAGTTTCAATAAAGGTTTTCTATCAACTGGTGTCATTCTCCCAACTTGTGAAGCTAAACTGATTCATCACTTGAAGTGTACTGACATCTGGGTGTCAATCTCCTTTCCTCAGATATTCAGATTGGCCACACTACTGCAATTAGAGACTTTGGTAATTTAAAATATCATCCATGGGTAACACCTGTTAGTTCCCCATTAAGTGAATAAGTTTAAGAATCTCTGCAAATCTAGCAATATGAATGCAGTAGCTCCAGTGGCTTCTCCTCCCCAAGGTTTCAGCTGTAAATAAAACAACTTTTGAAAAATAAAAGGTAATCTGGAAAACAGGCTGTGACTCTCAAATTGAAACAAAAAGAGGTTACTGACTCAGCAGGACTCTGCCTAGCTTGATTTCATCCTTCCTTTGTGCACTGTTTATTCACTGAAAGTTCCTTGGGGCACGGATGGGATTTATCTTCTCAATGGTCAATGAAGTGTTTAGCTCATTCTTACATGTATGCAGTGAATAATAATGTTATCTTTAGCTTTGCAGCAGATGACTCAGAATCTCTCAACTGGATTCCACCAATACTCTTTATCTATCTGTTAAAGGTAGATTTTTAAGTAGATGAGATTCAAGACTACTTATAACTTAATAGCATCGGCACAACCTGCATCTTTTGGCAAGACAAGCAGGTACCCCAGAAGTGGAGTCCCAGGAAGTCAGGAGAATTTTCTTAATAGAAGACAAGTAGATAGTAAGAATAGCCTTCTACCAGTGTTTTCTCAGCTGTTTCAGACTAACAAGCTCCTCGAGATAAAGCCTGTCCTCTCTTTACCAGAATCCACTGGAGTGGGCTTCTGGAAATAATACCTGCAAGACTATATAGCAATAGACAAGGCTGGGGGCTTTTCTTTTCTTCTTAACAAAGACTACATTGTGGTGAACTGCATGTGAAAACTTGGACAAATTCTATCGGTGAAAACCTGTACATCTTTCCTGTGGCAATACAACATGTTGCTAATGAAAGCACGCAGGCTCCTGATGGAAAACCAGAGTCCGTTTCCCCATTGAGGCACGGGGGATTTACATTATAATCCCCATTAGCACTGATAGAAATTACCCAAGTAAATCTACCGTAGGTACTGGAAATGGGAGAAGAGACCACCAATATTTCAAATCAAAGCAAGGTTCTACTGACTTCATACATATTCACGAGGGTTTTTTATTTTCTTTCTATCCTCCCTCCTCTGATCAGTTACTCTGTTGTAAGAAACATCTTGCAGAGTGTTCTCAGTCATTGTTCCAAGCACTATCTTTATCATTTTTAGAGGACAAAAGCAACCCTTTCGACTTGTTATAAATCAATTTTTAATTTTAAAAAGAGAAGAGACTTTTTGTTTTTATGAAGGAGTCTTTAAAGAACCATCTCCCTCTCTTTTGGAAACTGGCCAGCAGGGAAATTTGATCCAGGCTTATACGATGGAGAAGGAGATGACACAAATTCATTAGTTGCTTCCCCAGTGTGAGCAGCAAGTAGCCCAGGACAGAGGTTCTCGCAGCTAGGTCTGCTGAAAGTGAATCCACGCTGCTGCTGCAAGTTTATACTTGAAAAGTGTGTAAGTGCAATGTGCTGAAAACAATCCTGACATAAAAGCAGCTCAGCTGCTGCATCACTGCGAGATTTGCTACAGAACATGAGAAATGAAAAATAAAATGCTTTAGACAGACTGTTAAGTTTATTGTCTGTAACAGGGCAGATGTGCTACTCACTGTTTGTAACCCTAAGAGGCTGCCACTAAAGGCAGTGGGTCACAGGTATCTACCCAACACCCTGACTTGTGGAATCACTGCCTTAAATCTGGTTCAGAATAATTCCTTTGGTTTTCAAGCATATTCCTACTCTTCCTTTTGTCACAGCAATACCCAGGCTCCCTCCCATTCCTCCCTTTCACTCTTTGTCTGGCTTTGCCCATACCTGTTTCTACACTAGCACCTTCTGGACATTCATCCCAGCCTCTGCTTGAGCCACCCTTACTGTGCAAGTAGGTGACCATACTTGTTAGATTGACTACTTACATGCCTATTCCATTCAAATCTGAGCAATTCAGATAGCCATTCCTCTTGGCTTCCTGCAAGGTATCTGTCCACAATGGACAGTAAATCTCTGAACTCAAACCGCCTGACACAGGTGCCTGGACATTTCCACAGTGTTGACCCAGGCCCAGCTTATGTCCTACCTGAACAGTTTTGCTCTGATACATTTCAAGACCAGGGGCAGTACCAAGGAGTAGCATCTCCTGTGAGGCATTGTTCAGCATTCCTACAAACAGCTGTCAAAGACTCAGTCCATCCCCCAAATACTATAAAAAATATTGAGTTAGTTGCTTGGGCTCCCAATACAAGGGATGGGAGGAAGTCAGGCACATTACAGTGGCCACCCAGAAATGCTGCATGCTGGGTGAGGAGCACCTTCAGAGTTTGCTCACAACCCAGAAATGCAGCAAAGTTTTCCTTTCCTAGAGACAGAACTGTCCAGCAGGTTGGCAACACCCCACTGGAGTCAGACACCTCTAAGCAAGATCTATGCAGATTGTCTTTTCAAAGCTGGCCAGCGGAGAAGGCCTACACCCATCTTTATGTAACAACCAAAAAGACCACATTCCTTTCTGCTGCAGGAGAGCTGCGGAAAGAGGGAACTTCTGGTGCAGCTCCCCAAAAGCCAGGAGTCTGATCATTAGTCCTGTCCAGCCCAGGAGGTCATTCAACTCAACTTTTCTATTGTCTCAGAGACTGTTCTGACCTGTAAGAGATCACCGTCCTCCTAAGAAATACTACAGCACTGACATTTTCTTGCATATGGGGCCAAATCCTGTCAACATGGTTTAGCTCACATGCTGAATCAGGCCCCTAAGGGGATTGAGGTGCAGCTCCACCTACCCTTTGGATCTGGGAAACCAGGCACCTAATGATCTGTGCAGGCTTGGGCACTTCAGTGCATGCAGAGAACTGTCCCTGCCAGTGCCCAGGGACACTCAGGGCAAAGATGTGTGGTGAATATTGAGCCTTTCCACATTTAGAACGTGGTTATGGTGGGATTCTGAGAGCACAGTATTAGACTTGGATGCTAAATCCCATCAAGTGTTTTCTGCTCTCCTCTGGATCCACACCTTTCAAAAAAATTCCACAATGACTTTTTGGTATTATACAATAAATAAGATTAGCATGACTTCTTGCAACATCTTTCTCCAGGTCAACTGGTACCTCTGTGTGAATCATCATCTCTACAGTGAAACGCCTGATTTGGTGAAACCTAGGCTGTGTGTTTTTTAACGTGGAGACTGTCCTTCCAAAAAGGACAGGACTGAGAACAGTAGTAGTATTTTTCTTTTTAACAGGCAAGGAGAAGCTGTGTGCCTTTAGAGAAGGCTACACAGCAGATGCTCTGGTTGGGAAGTACAAATACCTTCAGAAGCAGCTGGAAAGTAATGACATTTTCAGATGCAAACTCACAATTTTTTTGTTTTCCAGATTATAAAACTGAGGTACTTACTTAACAAAATCACCTCCCTCCCCTAAATTAAGGGTTGAGCATCAGGAGAAACTCTTTCTGAATTGAATTTAGATCATTAAAGACAACCTTCAGGAACCTGCCTGTACAACCTACATTCTCTAGGATTTAAAACAACATGAGAAGAGCATCTTAAGGGCACGCTGCCATCCACTTCAGGGCAGAATTCTCTGCCAGTACAAGATGGACCATGCTCTAGTACATGCCGTTCATATGTAGACTCCATCTCTTTCCTCTATTGGCTCCACTGGAATAAAAGCCTAAGGCTGCCATGGGATTTTGCACCTGAAGTTCAGTGGGCAGCAACAAGGCTGATGAGATCTCCTCATGAAAGTCAGCGGAATCCTGCTCCACCAGTGGTGTCACAACAGCACTGCATTACTCATTGCTAAGAGGAGTGGTGGAGGTTGACATTTAATTAGCTATGAATTTAATAACAATGGCAGAAGCTGTTTTAGTAAGTACTGTATAGAAATGAAGTCTATACAGCATTGAGTAATTCTGTCCTATCACCAGGAATCCATTTTAAAAGCTAAGACAGATGGTAGTAGAATGCACCATGCCCACTTTCACACCTTTTCAAAGTGATAACTATGTGCTCATTTTGTAGACTCTGAACTATAACTGCTTTCGGTGCAGCGGTACAATAAATCATCACAACAAAGGCAGAGATGTAGTGCAGTACAAGGAGAGGGAAAAAACCCAACATTCTCAATATCTACTGCAGATCATACCGTTGGATGCCACGGTTCGCGTGTGATTTTGGAACGTTTTGGATCGAGTTCCATACTGTCCTGAAAAATGGCTCGCTTGGGGCGGTAACTCATTCCATGCACTGCTCTGGGAAGGGTGAAGGCTCGCCTGGGACTCTGCAGCAGGGTTCAGGTGCTGGGCCCAGTCTAAGTCTACATCTTGGGGCTCTTCCTTCAGTTTTTCTCCTTCTTTGCCAACTCGTTGATAGATTCTTCCAGTGCTGTCATTCAGTAATCTTCTCATCCCTGTAATTTGTTTTTTAATTTCCCGGTTTTCATCTCCTAATGGAAACAGAGCCACAGTTATCAGTGCAAATTAGTGAAAATGGTAATGGGTAGAGGATTAGTGATTTTAGTAAGAGTGGGAGTTCAAAAATAAAGAAAAGAAAGAAAAGCGACGGTTGAGCAGCCCTCATATGTACCAGGCTACACTTTAACACAGTGATGGCTGACATCTCTCATGGCTGAAAGACCTACTGAACTTGGCCCTCTTGATGCCACTTTTAAGCTTTGATGAGTAAGATTATTTTTCTCCAGAAGGAAATAGTAACAGCTATAGCAGTTTCAAATAAAACAATCTTTTTTAACAGACTGATCCTATTCGGGAACTGACATCAGTGGGTATTTTCTCCCGGTAAATCCTAAAGACCCTTCACATACCAGTTAGCAACATGCTGAAGGATAGAACCTACTCAGAAAAAATAAACCATAATAAGCAGCACAAGCACACAGAGCAATGCTGCCTCAATTGATTTTAATGAGCATGATCAGTTCCTCAGTCCACAGAATTTAATGACACTGGATTAGGTAGGAATAAATTAAAAAGCAGCTAATACATGTATAACCATATAGAACCTAACTGCTGGGTGTCTTAAAAACGTAGATTATGAAAACAAAGTGAAAATATATATGAGAGAAATGTAACAGCTCCAAATCAATTCAGGGCATTTAAATAATAACAATTACCAACTTTAATACTCCTGGCACCATTTAAGTATTAATTTTTTGTATGAAACTGCTGATTGCTCAGTGAATGTACGTGCTTTGGGCTGACAGCAGCTATTTTCCTCGTTAAAGCCTACATTACATTTCACCAGCGATAAGGAAGTGTTCATAGCCCTTTCTGAAATAAGGAGCCACTATTTTTTCAAACTGGTAATAGAAAAATCAAACACCCTAAGCAAAGGAATAATGAAGATCAAGGAACTGATGAATCAACCTGCTGTTACAGGATACTTAAAACAGTAATCCTTTATTCAATTTACATTCTAGCTTCCCCAAATAAACCTATTTTTGGCAAAATGGTAGCACAAAAGAAACTTCAGAAATAAAACCCAACCCTCCAAACCCCAAGACACAACACACATCACATCTGGTTTAACAAGGTATCTGAGTGTGAATGCTAGCACCTGAACAATTTTATCAACTCAACAGCACTACTTGGTTGCTTAAACCTCAGCTCATACCTGAGACAGCTGAGAGAGCAGCTACCCCCACCGCACCATGGGCCAAGCTGCAAGCCTGGTGTACTCAGGGACACACAGGACCTCAAAGGAAGAGCATTTTGCTCTAGGAGGCAAATAAGCAGAAAAGAAGCCAAGCTGTACAATCCACCCCATCCTCTGCTGAATCAGAGCATCTCCCGCTTGACCTGGTGCACCAGTTCCCTGGGCTGATGCCAGCTGGCTCCAGCCCACCCTGATCTGGCGAGGAGAGTGGGTGGTTTGCAAGAAAGCTTCTAGTCCAAACTTAGAAAAATATTTGTCAACCTCATGCAGTGATACTCCAGCCCTGCTTCCACTTCAGCTATTGCAGCAAGAAAAATCCTTTGCAAGGAAGTTCTGTGCTGTATTTATTTTGCTGGTTTGCCTGCCCTACAGATTTACGTGGGTGGGTGTGACTCTATTAACAAATCGTAGCACCAGTTCCTTTAAAATGGCACTTTTTGGCCATAACCCAACCTGAGGTTGACTATTTACAATTCCCAAACTCAAAAGGCTGCAGAGTACCAGCAGATTCCAATTACAGAAGACCAGCAGACTGAACCACCGAATGGTAGGGGTTGGCAGGAACCTCTGGACCAAGCCCACTGCTAGAGCAGGATCACCTAGAGAAGATCATACCCCTGTATGTGGCTGTATCTGCCCACCTAGCCAGAGAAGGTAGATTTGGATTAGATCTTAGGATTCCTCACTGTGAAGGTGCTGAGGTACTGAAGCAGATTGCCCAGAGAAGTTGCAGATAACCTCTCCCCTGGAAGAGTTGAAGGCTAGGTTGGATGAGGCTCTGAGCAACCTGGTGTAGTCAGAGTGTCCCTGCCCATGGCAGGGGGTTGAACTAGATGACCTTTAAGGTCCCTTGCAACCCAAATCATTCTATGATTCCAT
Source organism: Rhinopomastus cyanomelas (assembly GCA_013400115.1). Lineage (NCBI taxonomy): Eukaryota > Metazoa > Chordata > Aves > Bucerotiformes > Rhinopomastidae > Rhinopomastus > Rhinopomastus cyanomelas. Next base: position 119,021 of record VXBP01006792.1, read on the forward strand.
GATAACCAAGGTCCAAACATTCCAACCACACTACAGTGTGAAACAATCCCTTACCACTGTGCATGGGGTTCTCTCAGTTTTGTGCTGCCAATTCAAATCTGTATTCAATAGCAATGTGTATCTGAATATAGCAAAAGCTTCCCATCCACCTCCTCCTACGTGGCTGGTCGGGTGACATGCTGTTGGAGAGATTAAATTTCCCTTACCCAATTACATAAAATATTAATGATAATTGAGCTTATTCAGTCTCGATTCTATTCCCGTGTTCCTTCATACAGAAGCCTTCCTAAACGGTGACATGAGCATACTTACCTCTGAAAAGAAAAAAAGATTACATTTATGCTACAACAAACCCTGAACCTGCGTTCTATTGTAAGCCTGTCGCTGTTTTTAGGTAGCTCCATCCTTACAACACACAGACTTCTCCTTTGAGAAGTTGTTTGTTCGTTCATTTTGGTTTGTTTTTTGTAATTTTTCCGTTTGTTGTTTTTTGTTGTTGGTTGTTGAGGTTTTTTGCTTGGGTTTGTTTGTCTGTCGGGTTTTTGTCTGATGGTTTGTTGTTGGGATTTTATTTTTTAAAATATGTCTTACATTTTGCAAAGGATGGCACTAAAAATGTAGAGGCTGTAAGACTGACTTAGTCTTCAGTGCAAATTTACATTCCCCCCACTCCCAATTATGACTTTTCATAGGTTTTCATTTGTGACTGGCCACTGAGAGCAGCATCCTTCCTGACACAAGTGGAGATGTTACAATGTCAGAACCAACAGGCAGGGACAAGAGCACTAACAGATTTAACTTCTTGCTCCCTGGTTATCTCATTGGGCTGTTAGCTCTAGAGCTCAACAACAGCATTTTGTTATCAGCTATTCCACGGGTGATGATTTTCACAGATAACAGTGTAGCTTCAAACTGAAAAAGAAAAAAGATGGGCCATAGAGAAAACCAAACAGCTCAAGCCAAGTCCTATAGAAGCACCAATCTGTCTTTAAATGCTGGGTGGGATCACAGAATCACAGTACATTAGGGACTGGAAGGGACCTCGAAGATCTAGTTCAATCCCCCTGCCAGAGCAGGATCAATTAGACTAAGTCACACAGGAACATGTCGAGGTAGGTTTTAAACATCTCCACAGGAGACTCCACAACCTCCCTGGGCAGCCTTTTCCAGTGCTCTATCCCCCCCACTGTGAAGAAGTTCCTTCTGATATTTATGTGGAACCTCCTATGTCCCAGCTTACAACCACTGTCCCTCGTGCTGTCATTAGATGACACTGAGCAAAGCCTGGCTCTATCCTCCTGACACCCACCCTTCACATATTTATCAACATTAATGAGGTCACCCCTCAGTCTTCTCTTCTCCAAGCTCAAGAGACTCAGCTCCCTCAGTCTTTCCTCATAAGGGAGATGTTCTGCTCCCTTCATCATTTTCATGGCTCTGCGCTGAATTCTCTCCAGCAGTTCTGCGTCCTTCTTGAACTGAAGGGCCCAAAACTGGACACAATACTCCAGATGTGGTCTCACCAGCGCAGAGTAGAGGAGCAGAAGAACATCTCTCCATCTACTAACCATCCCCCTTCTGATCTACCCCAGGATACCTTCTTGGCCACAAGGGCACATTGCTGGCTCATAGTCATTCTGCTGGCCGCCAGGCCCTCAGATCCCTTTCTCCTACACTGCTCTCCAACAGGTCGGTCCCCAACCTTTACTGATACCTGGGGTTGTGCTTGCTCAGATGCAAGACTCTACACTTGTCACAGTTCATTAAATTTCTCCTTGCCCAGCTCTCCAGCCTGTCCACATCCTACAGAATGGCAGCACAGTCTGCTGGGGTGTTGGCCATACCTCCTAGCTTTGTGTCATCAGCAAACTTGCTGATGGTGCGCTCTAATCCCTCATCCAAGTCATTAATGACTATATTAAATATTGTTAGTCCCAGTACCGACCCTTGGGGAACTCCACTAGATACAGGCCTCCAGCTAGACTCTGTCCCATTCACCACTACTTTCTGGCTTCTATCCTGCAGCCACTTCATGATCCACCTCACTACCTGATCGTGTNTGGCTCATAGTCATTCTGCTGGCCGCCAGGCCCTCAGATCCCTTTCTCCTACACTGCTCTCCAACAGGTCGGTCCCCAACCTTTACTGATACCTGGGGTTGTGCTTGCTCAGATGCAAGACTCTACACTTGTCACAGTTCATTAAATTTCTCCTTGCCCAGCTCTCCAGCCTGTCCACATCCTACAGAATGGCAGCACAGTCTGCTGGGGTGTTGGCCATACCTCCTAGCTTTGTGTCATCAGCAAACTTGCTGATGGTGCGCTCTAATCCCTCATCCAAGTCATTAATGACTATATTAAATATTGTTAGTCCCAGTACCGACCCTTGGGGAACTCCACTAGATACAGGCCTCCAGCTAGACTCTGTCCCATTCACCACTACTTTCTGGCTTCTATCCTGCAGCCACTTCATGATCCACCTCACTACCTGATCGTGTAGACCACACTGCCTCAGTCTGGCTGCAAGGATGCTGTGGGAGACTGCGTCAAATGCTTTACTGAAGTCAAGGCAGACCACAACGATAATCAAGGGATGAACAAAAAGTATATGACATAAAAATCTGTATTATCTATCTGCGAAAAGACTCCTGAGATAGATGAAGCCTGAGGTGCATATTTCATCCAGTCTCTACACACAAACCAGGGGTTCTCACCACTCCTGAGAAGATGGTTATGCACCCAACCAGCAGGCTATGGGACTTACCATTGGGTTTCCCCATGTAATCCCTTTGGTTTTATCTGAAACCAACAAAGTCACTTGCAAAACACTAAAACACTTACAAAATACTACTAAAAATAGATAAGCATGGAAAATTACAGCCCCGTTTAGGAATGTACAAGTAAAGATTATAATAGTAATAACAAAAACATCTTAATGAAGTGTTTTTAATCACCATTGTAGTTGTTTCTGTGATTGCTCCTTATACACAACCTTCCTTTTCCACATAGCCTGACTGTAATCTTAGAAAACAAAAGCAAAACAAAGCCCTACATTAGTCACAAAAAGTAATTTCCCCAAAATTTATCTCAAACTTTCTGCTGTGGAAGTTCTAAAAATGTTTAAAATAATAACTGAGCAAACATAAACCAGAACTGTCCTAGGATAAAGCTCCATTCACGTGTTACATGGACACCCATCTGAAGCAACAGGCCCATAAATAACTGCAGTCAGCAAACTACTATCAGTCAGTCTTTACTTCCAGTCTTTGCCTCAATGTATCTTATTGGCTTCTCAGTACTAGACTTATTAAAGTCAATATAAATACAGCACACTACTACTATTTTACTTGTCCCAAATATTATCAGTCCTACAAAGAATGATAATATTATGTGCAAACACAGCCATGTTAAAATATTTTATTTCAGTATTACATCTGTACTTTACAGAATCACAGAATCATTAGGGACTGGAAGGGACCTCGAAAGATCATCCAGTCCAATCTCCCTGCCACAGCAGGATCACCCAGACCAAGTCATAGAGTCAGTCAGGGTTAGAAGGGACCACAGGATCATCCAGTTCCAACTCCCCTACCACGGGCAGGGACACCCCACCTAGATCAGGCTGGCCAGAGCCTCACCCAGCCTGGCCTTAAACACCTCCAGGGATGGGGCCTCCACCATCTTCCTGGGCAACCCATTCCAGGCTCTCACCACTCTCACGGTGAAGAACTTCTTCCTCACATCCACTCTAAATCTACCCATCTCCACTTTTGCTCCATTCCCCCTAGTCCTGTCACTACCTGACATCCTAAAAATCTTCTCCCCAGCCTTTTTGTAGGCCCCTTCAGATACTGGAAGGCCACAATAAGGTCACCTGGGAGCCTCCTCTTCTCCAGACTGAACAGCCCCAACTTTTTCAGTCTGGCCTCACAGCAGAGGTGCTCCAGCCCTCTGATCATCCTTGTGGCCCTCCTCTGCACATGCTCCAGTACATCCACATCCTTCTTGTAATAAGGGCTCACAGAGCCAAGGTTGGGCTATCACCTGTATTTCATGCTTTTTTCCTTTAGCATATAAACTACCATTATGCTGTCTTGGCCCAACACTTTGCAATTAATTTATCTTTAACCTTTATGTTTTTCATATGTTTTGGGACATATTAATGAGTAGTTGACATTTTAAAATACAGTTTGATTTTCTGTTAATTGGTGGTGCCTAATTTTGCATTGTGTTGTGTTTCGGCAGACACAGCTCCTACAAAACTTTTTCTACAGAAAAAGGGCTTTTTCCTCCATCAGGCTCCCTGCTGAAGGTACTTTAAAAAAGTACCTTAAAAAAGATTTCCACGTTGGTGTCAAAAGAGGCTGAAATTGGTGGATGAGTTCAGAAGCTGCTGGGAAGGTAGAAATGGCAGCGACAGGCAGCCAGACAAGCACATGGGAGCTGACAACGTTAGCCTGGTTTGTCAAGAAATGAGACTTCCGAGGTGAGAAAAAGTAGAAGTGATGTGTATGGCTTGAAAGCTCAATAAAAAAACCAAACATAACTTCAACAGGCTATATCATCAAACATACTAAATACCAGTTTATTGGACACTACTTGAATGCTGCCCTTCCTGGAAGAGGGCCAGTCAAACTCATCTGCTGTGTTTGAAGATTTTCTAAGGGCTAATTCAGAGCCATTCAAGGAACCAGGAGGCAGCACGTGAAGGCAGGACACACGTCTGGGCTGCACAGGCATGCTGAACTCACCAAAACTCCTTTTTGCATCTTATTCAAGCACTGCCTTCAAAGGCAGTTATGCCAGGAGGGAGCTGGGCATCACATCCCTCTCAGCAAAGAGCTATAGACACATCAAACTTTCAAACCTCAAGATACTTTTGTATCTTGTGGTCCTGAAACAGAAAACTGTGAAGGTCAGCACGGGAAAAGACAGAAGCCATGTGCACAATTCCTTATCAGAGCAAAGGTTTCCTAGATCACATGGAAGGTTGTTGTGACTGTTCCATGGATAATTTGAATCAGACATCTGTGCAGCTAAATTGGTGGGTAAGCACGCAGCTCTCAAATAAGGGATCCCCAGTCTTTGCTGGCACATAAGAATCTACACTGAACAAGTAACAGGCAACAACACGCTCTGCTAACGAAAATCCTAAACCCCATGCCAGCAGGGAGAGAGCAGTGGTTGTGAACAACGTCAGAGTCATGCAAGCTACATGAATTATGAGCTGGAGACTGTGACTACCCTAAGCTACCATACAGGGACAGTTGTCTTAGCTGAGGCATCTTAGCCGTGCTCTAAGACTTCATTTAAAAGCACTTACCTAACTTTATGTCAATACACCAAGCACCAAGATTCCTTTTGCACAAAAACATGATGACCCTCAAATTACACGCCTTAGTCCCAAACCAAGCACGGAGGCAAATGAATTGATTGACACCCCTGCCAATTACGAGGTACAGAAAGTTAATAAGCATCATAAAGACTAATTTAAACGCAGCAATTTGCAGAATCAAAACCAGGATCCGATCCTGGAACGGTCAGGATCTGGGGGTTATTTTTCTGGAAGCTGGATCAGTGTAGGGCAGCCCAGACATCACCTCAAAGTGACTCTTCTGAAGAGCTTGGTGAAACATTTTTTTAACACCTGACAGGAGCTGCCTGAGTTACACACTTTCATTCCACACTGCAACAGCAGTATCACTCACAAAAGGATGAGTGAGCAACTGTTCAATAAAGGTATATATTAATAGGGTAATGTAATTAAAAAAGAAAAAGTAATAGATACGTAATGACTTCCCCCAGCTCTTGGAAATATCCCAGGTCAAGAACATGCTTCAGCCCCAGAGGGAAATGCTTTACCGAGTCAGATCATTGGAGAATGCAGATACATAAAATACACTCTTATGCAGCCTTAATTACAGAAGCTACTACTTCAACAGACACAGGATATAATTCTATTAAAACTAACAAGTAACTTCACAGACTCGTGTTAAGTTGACTTTTTTATCTGTGAATAAATTGCAAAGGATCTAATTTCTGGGATAGAATAAATTCTTGAAATTAGTGAGTAACTTATGCATTGCTCCCCTACTCCACGATCACATTATTTATTTTTACCATGACATAGCCAAGTTATTAATCTGTTGCTTTCCATTTCAACAGTGCGAAATGCTGTAAAATGCAGAGACACCTGCACTACAGAAGAGTTCAGTTCCACTTTATATCTGTCATAAACATCTCTGCTCTGGACACCTCTCCAAAACAAATGCTCTGAGCACGCTGTGTGTAGCATTCGATTTTATGAAACTATAAAAGTTCTTCTTCACTGTTAATTACACAGACAAATGTCTCATCACACATTTGATTACCAGGATAATATAATTAGTTTTCTACATTAACCTTTCAAACATAGAGCCTGAAATTCAAGTTGAAAGCATTGTAAAAACAATCAGTCTGGAGGTGTATTTCTGCTTCTTTGTGATGATAATAAAATATTAACACTGAAAAAAACCTCAATGTGGTGTATGCAAAATATGTATTTTTTTGTAGACAAGCTGGGTTTAATCAGCTTTCTCCACAAGACATGGGTGCACAGTCCCCTCACGGGCCTGTATTTCCAAGTTTGGGCTAGCAGCCCTGTGATGGAAGGTTTTTGTTGATAACTGGCAAAAGCTGATGCCAGGTCTGTCTTAAGTCTTGGCCATATTTGAGGTTTAAGCACTTCACTCTGGCTACCTCCTCTTTTGCAGGTTGAGCTTTACATAACTAAGCCCTTCCATTCAAAACAAAAAGGATGCAATATTCCCCCACTGCCCCCAAATTCTGTAAAGGCTTTCTTCAGAAAGATGCAACTTATTAATCATTTTATCAGAATCAAGGATCAGAGGAGAGGACAAGCCATCACATCTACTGATCCAACACTGGACCACATGAGCATACTTCCCAAGCTCCATTCAAAAAGCAGTTGGACTTCACACCATCAGCGGTCACAGCCTCTAATTGTGATGAAACTTCCTCCAGTTTTCAGGCTACATTTACACAAAGCCACATTAACACATCTGTGCTGGTGCAAAAAAGACCATCAAGGTTCAACCAGGTCTTTCCTGACACAATCGTTAATTTATCTGCCTGTTAAACAAACCAGATTCTTTCTATCTACTCGTTTATGTTAGAAGCTACTCTCTTCTACACAGTGCACCTCACAGAATTGTAGGGGTTGGACAGGACCTCTGGAGATCATCTAATCCAATTCTCTCGCTAAAGAAGGGACACTCAAATCAAGTTGCATAGAATCATGTCCAGATGGGTTCTGAATCACTCCAGAGAAGGAGACTCCACAACTTCTCTGGGTAGCCCGTGCCAGTGCTCTGCTACCCTCAAAGTAAAGGATTTTTCCCTCATGTGCAGGTTGAACCTCCTGTGTTCCAGTTTGTGCCCACTGCATCTTTTCCTACTACTGCGACACCACTGAAAAAAGCCTGGCCCCATCCTCCTGACACACACCTTTTAGCAACTTAGAAGCATTGTTAAGAATTCCTCTGTCTTCTCTCCAGGCTAAACAGACTCAGGCCTCTCAGCCTTTCCTCCTAAGTCGACATCCCTTATCTTGGTAATCCTTTGCTGGACTCTCCAGTAGTTCCTTGTCTCTACAGCCCGAGCTCATCGTTCTTGACTGTGCAACCAAAACGTATGCACATTCCTGATAAAGCCTCACTCTTTTCTATACTGGCATTACTGTTCCACCTTTTCTGAAGGTAATAGATTCAGTGATGTATTTTACCATCCATTCACACACTAAAGGCTTTATCACATTGGATTTTTCAACAGTTGAGCCCATGGTTCAGCTAAACTGAAGAATAAACCTAAACTGGAGAATAAACCAGTAAGTTGAAAACCCTTCTGGGGTGAGCTTTGGTATAAAGCAGTGAAATCAAGTGAAGGAGCAATTAAGTTCTGAAGTTACTTATTAGTGGCCAGGACACCAAGCTGGGGAAGTGCCATGATCCCACCATCGTTGAAGCACAATGGAAAACTACTCCATGCAATGCAAAATCTCTTAAAGAAAATCTGGAGTGCCAAATGCCACTCATCCCAGACCCTACCAGAAGGAGTAGGCTCAGATTTTGAGTGTTTTCATCTCTGTTCAGTCCCTGACACCCAGACGGGTGCCTTTCACTAGGAATCTGGAAAGTGGTAGACACCAAAGTAATCTATTGAAAATAAGGTGGAGCTGAATATGTGAGCTCTGAGTAACTTACTGAATCAAACCCAACCCCTACACACAAAGGGAAAAAAGCCTACAGATCTCACATGTCATTCATCCTTGTCAAAACCAGCACACTCCAAGGAACTGTGAAAGCTGGACACTCAGGATGCTGTCATTCTGACATCACCTTTTTCTTTTCATAGACACTGAAGATAGACTCCAATTATGTCAACTCTGTTCTTCAGTTTGTGACAAGGAAGATCCTTGATGAGACTTAAAGGTTAAATTCTAGCCACATCTTGAAATAGGTGAACTTCAGGCACTTAAATGCCAGAGCACATTCAGTCACAATGAAAAGCTGGGCATACAACCTGAAGACAACAGAATCAATTGGTCTGACTCATGGCATAGGTGTTGAAGCACAGACCCCTGCACATGCTTAGAAGCATCCCTGGCTTAAGCAACTACATGCCTATCTCCTGCTAAAGCTCTATAACAATCTAGGCTTGGAAGAGAGAGCATTCAAAGTACACCTTCGATGGAGCTTCCTCCATCAAGTTTATCAGACTTCACTGAAAGTACTTATAGAACATTAAATCCAAACACAAAGCACAGCAGCCACCTTTGCTTCTCTCTGGAAATGAGTGTAGGTAAGAAATACTTGCTCAAAATCCTAATGGCAAGAAGCTGAGAAGGTAATTTAACACAGCTCTCACCCCTGTGTAAATATTCCAACCATCAGAAGATTCCCCACCACCCATTCAAGACATCATCCTGCTCTCTCCCACTTGCTGCTGACCTCTAGAAGAGAATGTGGTACTCTGAGTTAAGGAGATAGAGGTATTTTGCACGCACATCGACTTCAGGTACCAACTCACACATCCAGAACCAACCAACACTTCTTGCTGGCTCACACACAAGCTACAGCAACCTTAAATCACCCTACAAAACTGTTTAGGCTCCTTTTAAGTGCCTTTAAGAAGAGGTAGACACCTCCAAATTTCGCTTTTTGGGCACCCACTTTCTCCAAAGCTCGAGCGAGGTGTCCAACAGCTTGCTTTAGACAGCAAAAGACAAAACAGTAGCTCAAAAAACTGGCCCCTTTTCCTCTGAATTTTGCCTGCACAATTTTTGCCACAAGGTTCTCTACCCAGCTGAGGTGCTAGATGTGGCAGGCAGGGACACAGGAAAGGACAGAAGCACTCTGCAGCTGAGGAGTTATATGGGACAAACAGAGACAGACAGGGAAGGTAAAGGTTCGCTGATAAGCAGTCCTGTCATGCTGTAGCATATATCATGCTGCAGACTCTATACTACTTCTGTTTTCTTTACACATTTTTAACTGTTGATTTAATTTAATTTTGCCATGGCAGGATTAGCAGGCAAGCTACAGAGGTGAAAGGACATTACATTAAGACAGCACATTAATCCTCTATCCCACCCAAGGCAGAAGCAAAACCAAACAAATAGCAGCTTCCTGGAAATTGAATTTCTGTTATCCAGATGTCAAAGATGTAATACCCCAATTACACAAACTATTGCCAGTGAAGCATGCCAGCGAATATGCAATGTAAATGGGGTGAGCACAGAGCTGCAAAACTGCGGAGTCAGCATCTGGCTCTCTGACTGAGTGATAATTAGCACTGTGTGTAGACACTAATAAACATTTATGTCTGAAATTACAACTTTTAGCAGTGTTAATAAAGGATATATTGGCAATTCGTAGAATAAAAGGGTCTTGAAAAGAATGTCATATTAAACAATGGCAGGCGCTTCCTGTGCTTGCACAGAGATTATTTTTTCCACCCTAATTGCAAATGGCCACGCTGTGTTGCTCAGAAATTAATCAACACAAGCACATACCTAAAAAACTAGGTTGTGTTTCTTTGGTCTCCCCATTAACATCATTGCTGTAGTCAGAGATCTTGTATATCTCGTGATGGTAATCTGGAATGAAAAACGGTAAGAAAAATTAGAACTCAAGCGATCTGGAAAAGAAATGAACACTGAACACATTGCTACAGTTTTACTACATAATTTATCAATATATCTGCAGTTTATTTCATGTACATCAAATTAACCACAGAAAATGTGCTGTGTATCAGCACCTCCTAAAAAAAACTTTGCTCACACTGGAGAGACTCGGCTCAAATATTTCACAGATTTTAGGGAATAGCTCTGCCTGCCCTAAATTACTGTGTTCATTTTCACAGCAAATTATCCCACCAGATGCCAATTATCTGGCTTCTTCCCTTACAGATGGAAAGCAGATTTATAATGAAATCTTTACCTGCCCAGAGACCAAGGGAAACTTTCAAACTTCACCTCAATCAGAAAATCAGTAATGTATATTAGGGCTGCTGCATCGTTCATCTCTACTGACTCATAGTGGTGTCATTAGCCTTTGAATCCTGAAGAAAGGAGGCTCCGGGACAAGTTGGGATATTAATCTATGGAAACCAACACCTGAGATAATACTAAGAATAAGCTTTTTAGAGATGGCAAACAAATTCAATGGCAAATTTGTTGCGTTTCCTATAAAGAAGTACTTTGCTGTGAAGGTCTCTGCTGCAATCCCAAGCAGGTGTTCAGCAAAACCACTGCTTTGTTTACACATGTGTACAGAGGGAATAGTAAGTCCAAGAAGAAAAAAAAAAAAAGTATCTAAAGGCAGCTCTCCTAGATGCTATTTCTGACTCTGTTACTGGCACACACTTTGTCCTTCGGCAAATCACTCAAGACTGAACAATATATTCAGTGTCTTGGAACAGCCACCACCCCACCTAAGTCCTTTAACACCCTCCCAGCTCCCAACGCTCTCAGCTACTCCCTCCATAAACTGGTTTTAATGTTTACCTGCCTCACAAAAAGCAAGGTCGAGATTAACTCATGGAAAAGCACTTTGGGGGATTCACAACAGGAACAGAGAGCAGCATAAGCTGCTTCTCCTCCCACAAGCAGCACACCTGCAGCTCTGAAAAAAACAGCTACAGGATCTGAAAGGTCTCCTGGAAGCCAACTTTTTTGTTATGTTTTGCTTATTTGTACAGCATGACTGTCTCGAGGGCACAAGAGGAGGAACAACCCAATAAGTAAACTAGAATCAAGCCTATCACAGAGACGCAAACGAAAGAAAAGGGCCTGGAAAGAAAATGAGGCGAATAAAACCAAAACCACAACAGTGAGCTGGACAGGTCAGCGATGAGGTGCAACACAAAGGGTTCCTCTGCCTACTAAGAATGCCCAGTGAGTGTAGTGGGTAAAGGTGAAGTTCAATATACAACATTGAGGAAGTAAAGACAAGGCTAAAACGATGGGATTTATGCTGACTGCCTTCCAAAGTCATTAGCTGTCCTGCTGAGGAGGGGGAGCGATGGAGTGAGCACTCGATGGACAGCCATGTTCAATCCACCACACTCTGTGGTTTCACCCTGTCAGGGGTGTCCAAAATCTGCTGAGAGCAAGTATATGGAAAATAGGAATTAAATGATTTACAGACTTATGGTCACCAGTTACACAGATTACACATGGCTTCTTCTCTGGCACTTCCCTCCACATATCCAGCTGGTCACAATATTCTTCTGGTCTACAGCTGCTGCCTTAAAGTCACCACATTCACACTTCATCCCAGAGAAGGCTGCACTGTAGTGCAGGAATGGTTTTCCTCTGGATCTGGTCATTATTGACCACCTCGATAAGGCACTCTCCAGGTTTTTTTTTGAAGAATAAGCAGCGTAAGGGCGTACATCGCTAGCAGATGGTGTGGTACCAGTGAATCGACACAGCACACCCTTTTCTCTTTGGTTTCCTTCTGCCTCAGATGTCACAGCCCAGGCGCTGCGAAATCTATATCCATTTCACGACAGTAAACACTAAACTGTGACATTACAGAGGGACTCCTGTGAGAGGCAAAGGCCAATTGCAAGAGACAACTATTTATACATAATTATCTTTCTAATCAACTGTGATAGAAAGAGTATGCGAGTGCAGACTCACATGCAAAATGCAGTTTTTATCTCCTCCAATCTCAAGGTACAAAGGTATCGTAATTTTCTCTCCAGGACGGGTTTTTAGCATAGCTTTCTATTCGACTTTCCACTTTCAAAAAAGAGACCCCAGATAAAACAAGAATTATTAATAATGCACCACTGTAACTGCATTTACCTATTAAACCAAAGTTAAATAGATTGCTTTATACACTGAGGCACACCTAAACCTGTAACAGGTGTCAACTGAGAATTGGCAAAATAGTCTTCTATTTCTGAGACTGCACATATTCTTTTTACAGCTCCACTAGGACAGAAATAAAATCCTGTCTTCGATTTCAGTTTTGCTTTTCCACCTGTTTCACTTTCACCCCGCAGGCTCCAGCCCAGTCGCACACTGCCTCCAAGTTGGGAGCACATTTGGTATCAAACCCTCCACAAACCAAACCTGTTCTTTGTAGAGATTAAATCCTCAATAGGTTTGCTAATGCATACAGACCTCTAATGCCTTTCAGACATGTCTGACTGGTCAGTGCCCCTCTCTTAGCTTTTATGAGTATGTGTGATACTCCAGACCCTGCTATGATGATACAGTAGTTGTCACTTGCTATTCCTACCAAGGAAATTTATTTCCATGTTTAAATTTCTTTGAAATGGATGTCACTTTGCTGAGTGCCTGTGAAGACATCACTCTTCAGACAGAAAGTCCCCTTTCCCAAGTGTGACATTACACCCAAGCAGTCACCTGCCTTGAACTTGGCATGCAGGACACACAGAGCGTTTCATGGAGATATTCATGTCCAATACTTGGAAACACAAAAGGAAAATAATAAATGTCTCAAGTCAAATCCATCAGGGCAAAAACACCTCAGCAGCTGACGAAGGGATAAAGCCCCAGCCAAAATAAATCCCTGGTGGGCTGGGTAGTCCACCTGCTAAAATGCCCACCAGTGCCTGGCTATTTTCATTATTTATTATTAAAAGATGAAAAAAAACAAAAAAGAAAACGAACAAGACTGAAACACAGAGCTGCTTCCCAGACACGAATCTAGCTATTTCCCTCTGCAATCTCTTAAAATATTCCCCTTTCCTAAAGCAAACACACCCTGAGCGAACAAGTTACGGGCTGGTGGCTCTCCCCTTGCCACGTACCATTAATTAGCTGCGTGGATTTTTAATAAAGCCACCTCTATTAGGCTTTTCTTCAAAGCACGCAGCCAAGAGGAGGAAAAAAACCCACCCAAACCACAATAAACCCACAGGAGTTGAATACTAAGAAGGTCTCTCACTGCTGAAGTGTCATTATTTTATTTTTCCTTCCTCGCTTACCCATTTTACCTTTTCTCCCACTCCCCAACCCCCCCCCAAAACCTGGATTTACCATGAAAATTCAACTTTGTCTGGAAAAAACCCCCCACAACAACAAAACAAACCCACGTCCACGTTTCGAGGGGGGGTGGGGGGGTTGTTGAGGGGGGTTGTTTTTGCAACAACACACCAAAAATAATTGAAATGAATAGAGGAAGAAGGAAAGGGGTGTTAGAAGGAAAAGAAATAAAAGGTGTGAGGTGGTTTCGGCGAGTTCCAGCAGAGGATTGCGGAGTTAAATAATCGAGCGGGCAGGGAGCGGTCCCGGGGAAGCGACGGCACCGGCGTTTCGTAACGGCCCCGGTTCCCCCCCGGGCCGAGCCTCGGCTGCCCCCGGCCCCGGAACAAAGCCCGGGCCGCCCCCTCCGTTACCTTCGTTGATCAGTTTAAAGCTCTGGGATTTCCTGCTCCTCTTCCTCTGGGCGAACTCCATGGTGCGGGCGAGCGGGCGGCGGCGGCAGGACCAAGGTCCGTCTCTTTAATCAGCAAAAACACGCCGGGGGTTGGTTGGGAGCCGGCGGCGAATAAAAAGGGATCCGGGATAAGTTGGCTGCGCTCCTCACCCCCCCCGCACCGCTCCCCGCACCAAACTTTGAGGGGAAGCGGGGTGCGGCGGGGGGAGCCCCGCGGGGGCGATGCTGGGCAACGCCAACGCCGTCGCCTTCCCCCCCGCCGGCTGCGCGGCCGCGGCCCGGGGCGGAGGGAGGGAGGACGGCAGGGCGGGCGGGCGGCCCGCAATGGCTCCGGGACCCCGGTGCCACCTGCTGGGGAAGGCGGAGCGCGGCCCCGCGGCGGCTCCTCCGCCAGCGCCGGCTACAAATCGCCACCCCGAGGCGCTGGGGAAGCGCCCCCCGAGGGGGTGGTGAGTGGTGGATGGAGAGGGGCCGGCAGGGCACCGCCATTTTGTGTGTCCCCCCCGCCCTGCCGCCGCCTCCGCCCCCCTGCCGCTCGCCTGCTCCCACCCGCCGCCGCCACAGCTCCTTACCGCGGCCTCCCGGTGCGGCCTGGCACTTCGGGTCTGCCCGCGGGCACCGGCGGTGCGGCCCCGAGGGTTCCCCGAGGGTTCCCCGAGGGTTCCCCGAGCTCCTCGGCGGGGACGTTGATGGGGCTGGGGCTGCGCAGCCACGAGGCTGAGTTTGGGGATGGTGGGGTCAGAGTGGGCAAAGCCCAGGAACGTGGCTGTGTTGGCATCATCGGCTGCTTTATTAACGTGTTTTACGGTCATGATCACGTTTTATAGTAATTAACGTGCCGATTCTCATGGTGGACCAAGGCCAGAGGAGTGCGCTGAGCCCCCGGCCGAGTGACACCAATCGTCATCCCCATCAGTTGAAACGGGGGTCGCAGTAGCAAGAGAAGTGGATTCAAGTTCTCAGGAGCGAGATCCAGCGCATCTGGAGACCCTCAGATGGTCACCAGGAGATCACAGTAGCAGTGCAGATGGCCCAGACCTTGTGGAAGTCACTGCTTTGATTTGACTTACTACTTGACGCCTTCAGCCATCCTTCCATGTTGCTTGTCACACTGAATTCATTTCTGGTGTCACAAGTTTTCATTTTACAGTCAGGAGCGCTTTTGCCTAAAATCACTTTGTGTACTTTTCTCTTGCAGTCGAGAGTGCTTTTGCCTGTTGCCTGTAGAGGAAGGACCCAGACTTTTACAGTTACGACTGCCAGTAGCTGAAAACACAGCTCCCCGTCGTCATCTTGTGTTTTACGTGTAGTCGGGCTGTGTTGTGACAAGGAGAAGAGTATGTGATACTTCCACACGCCTACTCGAACAGATGCAAGTGTGGATCTTCCCATGGTCTTGTCAGCGTACCCAGGAGAATCCTGTTTGGCTCCAGTAATACTGACTGACCTGGTAAGTTGGAATAATAACATAAAATTACTTAGAGGAAAGCAAATTTAATATTAACAGTCGTGATTTATACGCTACCTCTGTGCATGGACACTATCAGATGCGAATTCTCTTGCACAAGGTGCTGTCCAAGTGTCATGCGAAGAGTGTACCTGGTTCCAAAAAGCCAAATACAGGGAAACAGGCTTAGTGGTGAAGCAGTATCAGAAAATATGCCTAATGGTAAAATTTATTGGACCCTGGAAAATTAAATGCATGAAGGAGGTTATGAAAGCCTCACAGATTGGGTACGGGTGTAATTTTCTATTAAATTGCTGAGTGGAAAATCCCAGAGGCAATCAATATGCTACTTTTGGAATTTTCCTAAACTTTGCTGTAAGACTTTGTGAAAGGAAACTGGGCTAACGTACTATTTAAAAATCCTGTGTTACATATTTTTGGGAGGATGCTGAAGCAGCAGAGGTAGATGGGCGTCATCTGCTGTTTGCGGAATTCTGTGGGTCCAATTACTCTCCGGCGCGGTACAGCGAGGGCAGGTCTGAAGCGCAGCAGCAGTGTGCCCAAGTTTTGTGTACATAAAGAGTATTTTCTCTTTATTTTTTTCCCTACCCCAAACAGTCTGCTAATTCCTCACTCCATTTACAAGACTTGGAGTGTTGTTGGAACTGTTGTGTTTGACTCTCGTCTTTCCTGGGACAATAGGAGAATTTTTATAAAGCATAAGGCCTTCATTTACTGTTCAGCTCACATGATGGGCTTTATCCTGCAGTTGCCAAAGGAATGTGCTACAGAAAGAAAACAGTCTTTTCTTGTTTTCCTCCATTATTCAATTTTGTGAATCGTTTTGGGGTATAATTTTGGAAGAAGCGCATTATCAGCTGCTTTCCTTTAGTTCTTCTCCCTCTGTGTTGGATTTTTTGCCTAAAGGGATACTTGGGATTTGAGGTGATGCTTCAGTTTGAACATGCAGTCTGAAGTAATTTTTCACGAGAGGTAGCTCATCTCCTTTTCCATTCATTTTTCTCATTTTGTTACTTGTGAACTAGATTCATTCTTTCCTATGAGAAAAATAAACCTGATCCTGTGAGCAAACATCATTCTGGTTACTTAAGTGAATAAATATGATTTTCACTAGCCAGTTTGGATACCTACCCCTCGGTCCTGCTGTGTCACCTGAGGTCTTCTAGTTATCCACACAACATGTAGGAGCATCCAGTAGCTGAAAACCAAAGTTTCCATGGTTCCTCATCCATGACTTAAAAAAACTACTTCAAGAACTCGAAGGCTCTCATGTACAGTAAGCTGTGAGCCTGACATGGGGCATTTTGGGGCAGGTATCTTACAACTGTACTTGGCTTATCTGCTTGTGTGTCACGGGCAACCATCGCATTATTCCAACTGGAGAAACCCAGAGATGAAAGTTGTCTTTATTCCGTGAGAATGGCTGCCTTGTGCCACCCTAGAGAGTCGCCGGCTGCGTGGTTGTGTCAGCCAAGGGTCTTAGATAAAGTGCCCTGGCTCTGAGGGGCAGTCAGCTTTCAATTTTCAATTCTGTTTTGGTTAATGTTTGAGTATCGGACTGTCGTTATGATGCATAAAAACCCCACAGTTCCTTTTTTTCTTTTCTAGTGAAAACACAGAAAATCCAGAGCATTTTGGGAATGTTCATGAATAGTCACTGAGTACTTCCTCAGTCAAACCATTAACTGAGTGATGTGTTTACAAAATTAGTCAGCTAACTAAGGGCTTTGTCTTGCAACATACCCAGAGTCAGTATGACTATCCCTGACTATTTCCTAGTTGCCATTTTATTATGCTGCAAGTTGCTTTCAAAATATTCCCTCCCTTTCTGACACTAACCAATGATTTTCTGGTGTGTAAAATGCTTCTTTTGTATTTTTTTTACCTGTCAGATGCTAGATCATGAGCTAATCAATTAAATATAATTAATCTAATAATTCAGCGTTAACACAGCAGCAGTGCTCTTTGTATCGTCATGTCCCAGACTTTTTGCTTCCAGGCTTATGGACATGTCCAGTTAATTGCAATATTCTAGTTATTTCTCAGAAAGTAGGGTGGTGTAGGACAAAGGGGACTGAAGAATCCTAGAGCTGAGGAGAATTATATGGGTGTACTAATTGCTCTTTCAGCTTTTCAGTTGGAAAAATTCTACTGGAAAGAAGTCTTGCAAACATGATGATTTGATCAGAGTCTCTAAATCATAGAATCATAGAATAGTTTAGGTTGGAAAAGAACTTCAAGGTCATCAAATCCTGCCATTAACCCAACTGTACCAAGCCCACCTCTAAACCATGTCCCCAAGGTCCAGATCTGCACAACTTCTAAACACATCCAGGGATGGGAATTCAACCTCTTCCCTGGGCAGCCTGTTCCAAGGCCTGATGACCTGTTCCTAATCTCTAACCTAAACTTCCCCTGGTGCAACTTGCAGCCATTTCCTCTTGTCCTCTCACTTGTTACTTGTGAGAAGAGACTAACCTCCACCTCTCTACAACCTGTTTTCAGGAAGTTATAGACAGCAATAAAGTCTCCTGCCTCAGCTTCCTTCAGACTAAACAGTCCCAGCTTCCTCAGCTTCTCCTCGTGGGGCTTGTTCTCCAGACCTTTCTCCAATCTTGTCACCATTCTTTGGTCCTGCTCCAGCAGGTATCCTACAATGTCTTTCTTGTATTGAAGTGCTCAAAACTGAACCCAGTAGACCGCAGTCTAACATCAAAGAATTCATGTGAGGCTGGGTGAAACAGAAGGAGGCTGCTGACTGTCACACTGATCTGACTGTCAGATAGCAATGATTACTACTTGTCTTGGAATCTGAACAAACTCAGTGCAGTTAGGAAGCAAGATGTAAACTGCAGATCAGGAGGTGCATAGGTGACAGGTTCATATATTAGCTGGTTTGGTTAGTCAATATAATAAACCACCTAGAGGATTTTAAACCATGGTGGCATTTTTTCCTTGCAGGTTTCCAGTGATGTTTCTGTTCTCATACAAAACATGTAGACAGCACTTTTTCTCAGCTCCCAACTTGACAATTGATCACATCAATGCTGTGCTCTCTGGCTACAAACCTTTCCTTTCAGGAGACTTTCGTGTTGGCACATCCAAGGTCTGGGCCATCACAGAGTCAGGTTTCTGGATGTCTTTAAGAAGTACAGGAGGGCTGGTTAACTTGGTTTTCTGATTCCATCCCAAGTTCTTCCTGTACCATTTCAGTCACAGTTCTTGACATCTTGTGTCTCTGTCCTTACTCTCTTTTCCCTTCAAGACACTATTTTGTAATGGCTTCTTGTCTGTTCTGCCACTTGCCAATCTTCCTCATATACATTTTTAAAAAACCCCCACAGGGCAGACTGTTTGCCAGCTCAGGTAGGCCAAAACATTCCAGAAATGTTTCAGCAATAAAGAAGTTAACTGAATCTATGTACAAAGTGTTCTTTGTCTGTGAGGTTAAAACCCCTCTGCATACTCCTGTTTCAGAGCACAACCCCCATTTTGACTGTAAGGCTGGGCTGTTCCTCCCCACATTTTGTGTGTAGCTTGGACTAAGACTGCAAGAAAGAGCAGTAAAGTCTTAAGAGTCAAATTTGGTGGTCATTCACTCTAATCAAATACCTGCAGTGCCTGTAGGATAATTGGGTATTAAGGTATTAAGTCCTTAGGACAAACCAGTTTTTGGATTTGAATCCTGGGAAGAGTGGGTGGGGAGACCAAGGTTGTCTATGGAGCAGATGTGGTTGGAGGATAAAGGAGAAAAGGTCTCAAGCACACTCCTGTGAAAGATGAGATAGAAGAGTAAAAAATGTCTGCCTACGTACAGGCATGTCCTGTGCTGCCCTGCAACGTGGAGAAATTGTGAACTGCACAGATTTTCCCTGTGTCCCACGTACAACCTAAGGTGCTGAGAACAATGGGAGTAGGGGGTCTTCATTTTGCCTAGAGCTTTTTAGGTTTGTTTTACATAAAGCGTAACAGCGCATAGAAATTTTAGCGTGGATGTGGCTTTGCATTGCTAACACCTCTGTCTGAAGAGATGAATTGTAAAGCCAGGCTGGCATTCCAGGAAAGGACGTGTGTGAGCTTTGGGTAGTTCAGGAACTGATGTTAATCATGGGAGCCTGAGCATGGCTATGGCAAGTGGTCCCATTCCTGAGGAGCACTATACACACAAATCACAGCAAGCTCAGAGCCCAGCAGCCCAATGAGTCAGAATCACAGAATTTCTTTGGTTGGAAAAGAACTCTCAGATCAAGTCAAACCTTTGAGCCAGCACTGCCAGGTCACCACTAAACCATGTCCTAATCACCAGGTCCACACAGTGTTTACATACCTCCAGGGTACGGTATGTAAACCACCATCCTATTCCAGTGCCCAGTGACCCTCTTAGTGAAGAAATTCTTCTTAGCATCCAAACTAAACCTCCCCTGGCACTCCTTGCAGCCATTTTCCTCTCTTATATTGCTTGTCACCAGGGAGAAGAGGCTGTCTCCCTCCTCACTCCAACCTCCTTTCAGGTGGTTGTAGAAATTTATAAGATCTCCCCTCAGCCTCTGTTTCTTCAGACTAAACAGCCCCAGCTCCTGCAGCTACTCCTCATGAACTTAATTCTCTAGACCCTTCACAGAGCTTGTTGCTCTTCTCTAGACCCACTCCAGCACTCTTATGTCCTTGTTGTGAGGGCCCCAGAACTGAACATAGTATTTGAGAGGTGGTCTCACCAGTATTGAGTACAGGGGGATATCCACTTCTCTAGTCCTGCTGACCACACTATTTATGATGCAGGCCAGGATGCCATTGGCCTTCTTGGCAATCCGGGCATGCTGCTGGCTCACATTCGGGTGACTATCAACCAATACAGAATCACAGAATCATTCAGCTTGGAAAAGACCCTTGGGATCATTGAGTCCAACCATCAATCCTACTCTACAAGTTCGCCCCTAAATCATATCCCCCAACACTACATGTAAACATCTTTTAAATTCATCTATGGATGGCAACTCAACCACCACCCTGAGCAGCCCATTCCAGTGCCTGACCACTCTCTCTGTGAAGAATTTTTTCCTAATGTCCAATCTAAACCTACCCTGTTGAAGCTTGAAACTCTTCTCTCTGGTTCTATCACTGATTACCCGTGAGAAGAGACCAGCACCAACATCTCTATAATGTCCTTTCAGATAATTGTAGAGAGCAATGAGGTCTCCCCTTAGCCTCCTCTTCCTCAAACTAAACAGCCCCAACCCTCTCAATCTCTCCTCATAAGACCATTGATAAAGATGTTGAACAGGAGTGGCCTGAGCCCTGGGGGACACCACTTGTTACTAGCCTCCAAGCAGATTTAGCTCCATTGACCACAACTCTTTGGGCCTGGCCATCCAGCCGGTGTTCCACCCAGCAGAGCACATGCCCGTCCGAGCCATGGGCAGCCAGCTTATTCATGAGGATGTCAAAGGCCTTCCTGAAGTCCAGATAGACTACACTGACAGGCTTTCCCTCATCCATTAAGCAGGTCACATTATCATAGAACGAGATCAGGTTTGTCAAGCCGGCTCTGCCCCTCATGAACCCACGCTGACTGGGTCTGATCGCCTGGTTGACCTTTAATTGCTCCACGATGGCTCTCGAGATGATCTGTTCTATAAACCTCCCTGGCACCGAGGTGAGACTGACAGGCCTGTAGCTGGCAGGATCCTCTTTCTGGCCCTTCCTGAAGATAGGCTTCACAATCTGCCAGCCTCCAGGTTCTTTTCCAATGTGTGGCTTTCCAAGCACACATCCCCAAGTCTGTAGCTTAACCATTCAAGGAGGGTCACACCTTGTAATAGCTAAATTTTGGTGTCAGTTTGCTTCAGTCCCAGTGCAGCCAGGGAACCAGTCACCAGAGCCATGGGTGGAAAGTGAATGCAGAACTGGCTGCAGGAGCAATGGCATTTAGCAATGTTAGACAGGTCCTTGAAGCTGTGGGATGAAGCAGCCCAGACAACAGCCACCTCCCTTTAAGTCTTAACCGAGACTGATATAGGAACATTGTGCTCTGCCTCCCCAGCCCATTCTTGCTGCAGCCTGCTTGCCACAGGGAGCTGCTCTCTGTGTCTCAGTTCTGCCTTGATCCTCTTCCGTTTCTCCTGCCACATATTAGTAAATGCACTTGCACTAAAATCAATGGGAGTTTGAAAACTAAAAGTAATGTGTGCTTTGGTATGCTACTAATCCACTTATTTGGATCCTCTTACTGCTCTTCTGGGCTGCCCTGATCCTCTCTATCAGCCCACCCAGCTGTTCTGATCTGCTCTCTAAACTTCTGCTGTGGCTATATTAGCATCTCTGTCAACTCACAGGGCTGCTGCCTCGACGCCTTCAATCCCCTCTCCCAATGAGACTCTCTCTACTAAATTATAATCCTTGTAGCTCAGAATACTGATGCAAGCTAAAATAAATGCATGAAAAGTTGCTGCAGCTCCTACTAAGATGTTCTATTTCCCCAAATGTTTTCAAACAGTACTTACATTTCAGGCTGGAGAAATAGCTTAAGACACATTCATAGCCACCTGCCTGCATTTCGGTTCTAAAAAAAATGAAATTTCATTGCCAGGTACAATGTAGTTCAAAATCTACTCACACATGCACTTTTTAAAGACAGATTATGTGAACTTAATATCTGTGTCAGGCTGGAGACTGACAACATCTGAAAACGATGCTTTTATTCAGCAGAAAGGTATATAGCGCAGCATTTTCATTCATGTGGTACCACCTTGGATTTACCCTCCGAGATGAAGACTCCATCACTCACTCAATCCTTGACCTGTCTGCTGAGACAGCCAATGCACCTGAATGGGTATTTTCTCTGAGACAGTCATGTCCTGCAGGGATCAAACTGACAACAGAGAAGTATGATCGTTTAGTAACAACTTTGAGAGATTTCTTGCCTGGGTTGAATAGAAGCTAATGAACTCAGAAATACAATACTTTATGCTCAACCATTTATCTTACATACACATAGAAATAGAAGAAAAATAGATGTTTTTATGGGCAAGATCTATTTGGAGGGGTCTCTGTTGTTTGGTCACCTGTAATTTCAATACAGCTAAAATGTCTCAAAGAAGGGCTGTAAAGTACAGACTTTGCTTTGAGGAATGTTGAAGAGAGAGAGAGTTATCTGGATCTAAAATTCAGTGCATGGAATTAAACAAACCAGTCTGCATTTGCAGGGTTTAGTCCTGTTACTGCACCTTTCCTGGTAAGTTTTCTGCTTGGATATCTGTAGTGCAGAGTGATGCTGAGAGTAACTGTTTTCCCCACTTAAGGTCATTTGCCCTGTACTATGAAAATAATACAAAGAACATCTGCAGACATATCAGCACACAAAATAAAACAGCATGCTCATTTTCCTGTGAGTTGTTTAGAATTAAGTCACCAATGCCTGCTGCTGTCAAAAGAGCACTATTTCCCTAGTGACACCTTGGGACTGGTTCACTGGGGGCTCTGTTGGCACGGTGCCGCAAGCCGAGTTACCAGTATTGCTTCCTGAAATAACAAAATTTTCCTCAGATACCTCTCGTACCAGCCTGTTTGACAGTCATCAGCTGTTTGCAAATATAAAGCTTCTTAGAAATGATAATGACAGTTTTTACACCACTTCAGTTTCACTGATAATAAAGCTGCTGGGATAGGACTTGACTCATCCATCCTTTAGACAACCTAAACAATTGGCCTAAATATTGCTTTATCAAAATCAAAGGATGATAATAATAATAATTCAAACAGTTATTTAAAGCAAATTTCAAAAAGACACACTGGCCTGACCAACCAGTAGCACCCAGAAGGATGCCATTGCTTTCCTTGGTGTTTTCATGGTGCAGTACAAAAGTGTGTCCCAGCAGACAGGAACTAACATATCACAAAAACTCATCAAGAAATGCTATAGAAAGCAGAACAAACCAAATTAAAAGGCTCTATTTTACCTCTAATAATGCCTGGTTGTCAGATGCTTTTGAGGCCTTCTGGTAACTTATTTCTGCCGTTCCTGACCTCTGAGCTCTTCTTGACTTTGTCAGTGGCTTTTGCACACTCATGGTGGAGCGCTGTCCCCCCGCTTCTCCCTTGATCTTCTGTCTGGCTCAGTGTTTCTCAGTTTGTGTCCTCCTGGAGATTGTGTGCTATAGTGTAGGCAGTTCTGAAAGGTAAATAAGAAATGGCCAGCCTAGGATGAGGGTCTTGTATTCACCAAATGGAGGAGACAGGCATGTCCTCAATGCAAGAATTAAAGGGGGCCAACAGGAAGGATGGGGAGGTAGACTTTATTAGGGAGTGCAGTGATAGGATGAGAAGCAGTGGTTTTAAAATGAAAGAGAGTGGATTTAGATTAGATCTTAGGAAGAAATTCCTCACTCTGAGGGTGCTGAGGCCCTGGAACAGAATACACAGATAAGCTGTGAATGCTCTCTCCATGGAAGTGTTCAAACCCCAGTGGATGGGGCTCTGGACAACCTGGTCTAGTGAGAGGTGTCCCTGCCCGTGGCAGAGGGGTTGTAACTAGATGGCCTTTGTGGTCCTTTCTGATCCAAACTGTTCTATA
Organism: Rhinopomastus cyanomelas; assembly: GCA_013400115.1. Taxonomy (NCBI): domain Eukaryota; kingdom Metazoa; phylum Chordata; class Aves; order Bucerotiformes; family Rhinopomastidae; genus Rhinopomastus; species Rhinopomastus cyanomelas. The sequence continues at coordinate 143,033 of VXBP01006792.1, forward strand.
ATTATATGAATGGTAGGGAAGTGCAATTTGCAAACCTTAACAGCACCATGCCTGCTCAGAATGAATTGTCACGCATACAGGCGGGACCTATGGCCGTGACAAATTAGAGGTATCTGCAGACAAAGTAAATGTGAGGTCAAAGAATGGGAAACTGGATGGGTTAATCCCTTCCAAAAAGTTAATGACTGCTTTAATAGATGAAGAAAAGTGAGACTGGATGTGAAGTTCTCTTTGCCAGGAGCAGACACAGTGATGGTATAAAGGCAATTTTATCAAATGTCTTTTTTGTTACAGCATTTTGAAGATGAATAAAAGGAAACGTGTATCCATCTGGAAAAAAAAGGTTTCCCAGAGTGATCTGTGCCTAGCATTACTTTAAATGAGTTCTTCTGCAGTCTCACTCAGCTGTAAGGCTGAGCTCTGTGTGCAAGTAGATGCATACGCTACCTGAGCCGGGGTTTAATATCAAATAGAGAAGTGAAACTGGATACCCATAAAATATTGAATACGACCTGAAAACAGCTAAATATAAAACGAGTACAGCAACTAAATGAAAACAAAGTAATTCTGATCAGCTTTACCACTTTGGCAAATAGATGACATCTGGGTTGTTGAGTGAAGTGATGCATTTCTGAGCTGTCTTCCAGGCTGGCCAGGAGTGGGGGGACAGGCTCTTTCCACTTGCTCCCTGTGATAGGACAAGGAGCAATGGGTGTAAGTTGCAGCAGAGGAGGTTCTGCCTCAACACAAGGGGGAACTTCTTTACTGTGAGGGTCACAGAGCACTGGAACAGGCTCCCCAGGGAGGTCGTGGAGTCTCCTTCTCTGGGGACTTTCAAGGCCCACCTGGATGCGTTCCTCTGTGATCTGTGTTAGATAGTTTTGTCCTGCTCCGGCAGGGGGGTTGGACTGGATGATCTCTTGGGTCCCTTCCAACCCCTAACATCCTATGATCCTATGATCTTCCTGTACATTGACAGTTGGCTTGCTGCAGATAAAGCTGAGCAATCATTTAATCGTCAAGAAATTGGAATGAAACACCTTGTGTATGTTTTAAGCTTGTGTTTCTATTACTTACAGCATTCTTATGAATGGTCCAAGATTTTGCGTAACTTCTAGTTTCCCTTCTCAGTCTTGATTTCACATGGAATGTTGTAAATTATTTCAAAGCAGCTTTGTGGTTAACTCTGTGGGGTTGTTCCAAAGGTCTGCGGAAACCTGGATCTGGGAAAAAACACGGGTAACGCTATTGCTTCCAGACCCAAGCTCTGCTGCAGTGAGCTCTGAACACACTGCAAGTGGTTTTGGGAGATCTTAAATGCCTGGCTACAGCCTGAACAGCAAACAACATTTATTAATCACACATGAGACAGAAATACGCAGCCACTGCGGTACCAAAACAGCGATAATGCCCTGAAAAGCAAACCAGGAGCAGTTGAAAACAAGTAGTCAAGCTAAGATTTCATAGCAGTGATCTAACTGACTAATAAGTAGAGTAATGCCTTATATGGTGCAGTGATAGTTTAAAATATAGCTTGGAAAATCACCCATTTCATGCTTTAAAAGTGTCTTGTGCACCAAAGTCATCAAAAGGTTCGTTGCATGGGTGAAGGACTGGCACAGGGAAATAATTGTCGACTTTCATAACAGCTCTAAGCAGTATCCACAGTCTAAGGGCTCCTCAGAACAACAGAGACTCAGAGAAACCTTCCTGTGGTGTAGAGGAATGGTTTCTGTTGCATGATCCAAGGAGCAGAGCCCACAGCATGAGCTTGCATGTGAGCCATGAGTTTGTTCAGCAAGTGGTGCTCCAGATATCCACCCCACAACCAAGCAACGTGTGTATGAATGGAGATGGTCAAAGGATGAGATCTGCGATGAAGCAGGCAGGGAATGTAACTAATTGCTGACATAGTTGTACCCTCAGGAAGATATTCTGAAGAACAGTGAAGTTTTGAACAAAGTCCAGCCCAGACTTGACTCAACCATCTCAACCACGCATGCCTCAGAAAATGTTGCCCTGACCCCAAGGCACAGAGGAGTCAAACAGATTTGCCATCCTGGAAATCAGAGAGCAAACCAGAGTGGAGCTCCTCATAGCTGTCAGTGAAAAAAAAAAAAAAGAAGGTACCACCACTTCTTATACATCAGAAGATTTTCAAAAAGAGAAATCTCAAGGAGATGGGTGACACCAAGTATTTTTTCCCCGTCCTTCTTCAGGATGATATTAGTAATTGTCCAACATATGTATGTATTTGCTCACATACAGCAACTCTTCGGGGGGATTTGTGTACTTTGCAGATTGTCACTTCTCTTCAGAGGACAAGACAGCTGTCTTGATGGCAGAGTGCATTTACATTAAAGGGTGCTTGGATTTGGAGGCAGAAGAGCACAGAACCAGGAATACGAAGTAGAAGGGCATCAAAACAATCATGGAAGGTTGTGTCATAATTCGTGAACTTATAGGTAACATTTAGAGGCACAATCCTAGCAAAAGCTGTTTTGCCAACATAGACTGTTCAGCTGCTTTTCATGACTGTGATAGCCCCCCTTGCCACCTTCTTGGTTTGTTTTGGTTTTTATAAATGGGTAGATCTTTGGTCCAGGTGTCACCTCAGAGTAACTCCATCATTCTTGTGTGTACTGTGCGTGTGAATTTGCTTTCCTCCTTCATCATCTACTGTTTGTAGGTGAGATACAAGTTCAAACCAGAGCAGGAAATGAAGCAAGTTCTGAGGTTAGTCTACACGACAGTTAATTGTGGGGGGGAAGCTGGCACTCAGACACAGACATCCGGACTTCTTTGCCACAAATTCCACTACGGAGTATACTCCTGCTTTATCTCTTACCCAAGTATGAGCATCCCCCTGGGCCTCTCTTCTGAGACTTTCTTGGATCCTTACACCATCAGATGTGAAGTAATTTCCTTCTTGAAGGAAAAGGAATTATTTCACAAAAATGCGTAGGAAGACAGCTCCCACTTCCTCATTGCAAAGTGGCTGCATCCAAACCTGAGGTGCAGCAGAGTATGACTTATAAATCCCTGCCCCACTGGCATGGGTTTAAACAACACCCTGAAACCAGTGGGCCTTTTTCTCCAAGAGCAAGCCACGGTGCACAGCTTGGATCATCCAACATTGGTGAAAAGCCAGCTGTGGTTACAGCCCTCCAAAACAGCTACTGAAGCAATGGAATTTACAACAGGGGAAGGCAAAGGAAAAGTCTGGGATGAACTAAACATGAAAAAAAATATCTGTGAGGATCTAAGGAGGCAGAATCAGCTGTTTTCTGTATCAGGAGGCTGGAGGAGCTGGAGGAGCTGGAGTTGCTGCCACCAGCCAGATCCTCCTAAGCAGTTACTTCCACTCTGTGCTATTTGGTGGCCCTCGTTTCTAGTGAGGTTGTAGTCCTCATGGATCCAAGCTTAGTGGGAATTCACTGTTTTTACTCATTCTTTGAAGAATTTTCTGGATGACTTGTTGGACCTTATAAGACATAGGATGGAAATTGCTAAACAAAATCAGGTAAATAAGCAAAACATGAGATTTCATCTTATGACCTGTGTCACAAATGCCATGTGCCTCGTGACAAGGGCTCAAGCCAACAGAAGATGATGTTTCACTTCCAGGATACACACACTCAGGGGCTCAGTTTCTACCAGCAATCTCAGTCCCCTAGGCCTGGAGGAAGCAGAAACCCAGTGTCACGCTTAAATACCAACACGCTATTTCAAGTGCATTAACAGCACAAGGGACCAGGAACACAAACCTATCCTGTCTCTAGGATGAGTTTTAACCCCAGCACCAGCGAGGCACGTGCCAGCACCCTGCAGTTAATTTCTGCACTGTTCACTGGTTCAGTGTCACCTGAGAGGATTCTGAACTGTGTGAAATGTTCTGATTTCCCTTGGGGAGTTGTTAAATCTCCTGGAGTGAACTTGCTGGGAGCAGCTGGGAAGGTGGTCTGCCCTTCTGTGCGGCAGTTGCAACTTCATCTGGCTGGGCCCATGCTGTCCATGGGGAGCAGTCCCATAAAACCCTTTGGGTTGGAAAAAAACCTTTCAGATCATCAAGTCTAACCACTGACCCAGAATCACCAGGTCATCACTAAACCATGTTCCTCAGCACTGCATCTCCACGGCTTTTAGATACGTGTAGGGGTGGTGACTCCACCAGCGCTCTGGGCAGTCTTTGCCAGACTTTCATAACCCTTTCCAACCAACCTCCCCGAGTGCCACTTGAGGCTGTTTCCTCTGGCCCTGTCGCCACACCCCGCCACTCCTGGGACGAGCCTCCAGCTCTGCTCGCCCCCAGCCCAGGGACCAGTGTCACGCCCTCCCCGGGGCCCTCACAGGTGCCCGCGCTCCTCCCAGGCACGAGGGGGCGCTGTGCGCATGCGGGGGGCCCTGCTGCGCGGCCGCCCGGCAGTGACGCTGTTGTTTTGCTCCGCCATTTCCGGCGGCGGCAGTGGCTGTGTCGGGGTCGTCATGGACATCCTGAAGCGGGAGATTAGCCGGAAGCGGCAGCAGCTGGAGGAGAAGGAGCTCGTAGGGGTGAGGGCGGCCACGATGGGGATCGGGAGCAGCCCAGAGTGGAGGTCTGGGGAGGGGCAGCGGCGCCGGCAGCCTACGGTGGAGACTCGGGGTGGGGATAAGGCCGGAGCGGCCCGGATAGGCCCAGGGGAGGGGAGAAGGAGCGTCCTGGAATAGGGCTCGGGTGAGGGGATCTGGAGTTGCCCAGGGCGGGGGTTGGGACCACCAGGGGCGACTCAGGATGGGGTTTGGAGAACAGGAGCAGGAGCGGCTCAGGATTGGTCAAGGCCTCAGGGCCTTGCTGTGAACCTTTCCCCTTTGGAGTAGTTGGCGTAGTAACACCCCGTTCCTCTCGTCTTGGTGTAGTTATTTTTGTGTTTCATGAGGGAGTCTAGTCCGTGTGCCGAGTGTGTTAGCTAAAAACACCCACAGCAGAGCATTGAGCTTTCACGAGTGTCTAAGCTTTGGTTTTGGTGTTGGTGGTTGAAGTAGGGGCCTGTGGTTGGGGGCTGTTGTAGCAACATCAGGCAGGCCTAGCCCTCAACATTTCGTTGTAAGAGAAATGCTCCAGGCCCCCAGTCATCTTCATTGCCCTTTACTGGACTATCTTTAGTAGTTCCTCGTCTTTTTTGATCTGAGTAGCCTGGAAGTACACACAGTACTCCAGATGTGGCTTCACCAAAGCAGAATAGAGAGAGGAGAACCTATCTTAACCTAGTGGTCCCTTCTTTCATATTAATTATGGGAAATGCATCAAGCTGACCACAGTTATCAGCTGTTCTGTGTCTGGGAGCTTTTATCGAACACATTTCTATGTAGATGCCCCAAACAAGCTTACAAGCAAACAGGCTTACAGTGCAAAGGTGACTTCTCCCATCTCCTTGGTTCCATGTGAAATGATGGGTTTTTTTCATGACTTACTTGAACAGCTTTCCTGTACTCCAGCCTGGGCCTTGTTGTGCCTGTCTCAACTGCATCTCTACATTGCTGAGTACCATGGTCTTACGTGACAGAGAATGTGTGAGGTTATGTTTTTTCTGTACTTGTAAGTGTTCTTATGCACATGTGTTGCAAAGTCACTCCTGTGCTGATTTCCAGAGGCTCTTCCAACTAGTTCCCTTTACATGACACTGTAGCCATCTCTCTGAAAGGATGTAGCTGCACTCACCAAGTCAGTTAAGGAAGTTTTGAGTCCTTTTTCCCCACCAATGTGAAACTGTAAACTGTTAACAGTTTTCTTCTCTTTCAGGGAAATAAGAAATACTTCAAACGCAGTGAGTTAGCTAAAAAAGAGGAGGAGGCCTACTTTGAGAGATGTGGCTACAAGGTATGGTAATCGTTCTTGTGGGAGTATTGTTTGCTTTTGAAGTCTGCATTTTTTTACCAACAGTATAAATGTTGTTAATGGTAATTGTTGTTCTTTGTTTAATCTGTTAACGTTATACATTAGCCTGTAAATGAGAAGCCATCTGGAGAGGTATGAGATTCCAAAACCATTTTCAATGCAGGAAAAGATATGCATGATATACAGCTATTTAAGTTTGTGTGATGGTTTGGCTTTTATTTCTTTTTGTTTGTGTATTTATTTATTTATTGTGGAAAGCATGAAGTGGCTTGGGATCAAAGCTTGTCTTCCTTTCTTTTTAAATTGTGCTGTTAGGCATGAATACTGGATCTGAGATAGCTACCGTCCCTCCTTACCCTTATCAGGAGTAAAATGGATACATTTGGATAATTTAATCCATTCAGATAATTTTAACGGTCTTGTCAAAATGTTCCAAAGAAATTGGTGTAGAGTGGGTGCACATTAAAAGCATCTGCAAACTTCTATTTGAATTTTGGCCATCAACCATCCAGCATTGACAGAGTGCAACAACAGCATTTGTTTTCTTGCTGGCAAAACATGAGGTAACAATTGGTTATTAACTGAGGGTGCATTTTGCAACAAATGAGTGACCTGGAAGGATTTACCTGCCTTGTAACGGTGTCAGGGCCGTAGTTTACTGAAATGGAAAAGAACATTGTTTTCTTTTATGAGTGTATGTGTCTGCCTGCCTGCCTGATGGTTCCTGTGTGGGAGGGGGTGGGCTTTCCCTCATGAAAGACACAGTCCTTTGGAATCTTGTTTGTACAAGTAGGAGCTTTGTTTTCAGTTGAACTTCACCCCCTTAGTGACTTATTCGGAAACCTTGATCTGTTTGTGGAATATCTGGACACCAGTGCTGAAATGATTCTTCGAACATGCAGTACGTGGCCTTGAGAAAGTGTTCTGTGAGTCCAGTTGCTCTTCTGAGTGACAGAGGCTGCATGATGCTTTTTTGAGCACTATCTTGAAGTCTTCAGAACCAGACACAGTGGTTAAAATGCTGTTATCTGTGCTGCTACAGCAGCGACCAGCTTTGGTTTGAAACGTAATCCTGAAAATGGTTTTAAAAGAAGTTGCTGCTTTAAATTTAGTACCTTTTCAGAGCCTTATAGATTTTTGCACTTGATCTTTAATGCATTACTAAGACCCAGAACGCAGATAGATTTCTTTTCCGGTTCAGGGGCATTCTTGCTTTGCTTAGACTTAGTAAGTTGTAACCATTTGACTTGCTTGAAAAAGAAAACACTGAAACCAAAATAACTGTGATAAAGACACTGCTTGTAACATGGAGTCCACCTGACAGAACGGATCAAATCTTTTCCCCCAATGCTGCTCTCTCTTTATGATTTCAAGAATGTCTGTAAGTTGAAATTTGTATGTATCTTTCTGTCATGGGAGTGTCTTTCTTTTCTATATATATTTTACATGGTTCTTCCATATTTTCTGTTCCCTGTCAGTTCCCTCTTTCCTGCATCAATACAAGTTTTATTTTGCCCCTCCCTTTACATTTTGAGCATTGATGTGATTGTCCTTCTTTCACTTGTTTTGAACACTTGTGGTTATAGGACTGATGTCTGTGTTGGCCAGTTTAGCACTGTAGCAGAATCCTTTAGCAGGAGCCACAGGGGTGGATCCCTACATCCACAGGGAGTCATACCCACACCGGACTGAAGACTGGCAAATCAGCCTGAAAGGATAGAAAAGCTTCTTTAAAAACATCTGTCTAGTACATTAATCAAGTCAATCAACCTGAATGGAGACTGGATGTGACAGTGTAATGTCCATACCAAGGTGCTGTAGGACTGAGTGGAACATTTCCCTTTTAGCAAATACGGAAAGGAAATAAATTGTAGTAAGGAATCTAGGAACAAAAGATGGGAGTGCGTACTGAAGTGTTTCTGATTATAGGAATATTACTGACAGAAATCTGCTCAAGCTGTCAAAAGTGTCAGATTTGAGCTCATGAAGGGAAATGTAGTTACATGGCTGCTGTCTCCATGTTACCCTGATCAAAGAGTTGTTTTGCATTATTAAAATACTGACTAATGAAGAAGGAAAGCTCAGTTTGATCCAGGGACCTTATTTTAGGCTAAGAGGAGCTGTTAATGAGAACCTATCCCTGTGAGGCATTGTAGGTGTCTTGTTTTTTTTGTTAACTTGCAAGAAACTATGGCGAGCTTGTTAGGAGGATGTGTTACCTTAAACAAACACCAGTCAAAACCCAGAAGGTGCCACAGATCTCTGCTAATGGTACTCAGCTCATTGAAGTTGTAGGTAATGAACTTTTTAAGCTGATGCTGCCACCAAAAGAGTGGCACAGCTCTCTCTACCCTTGGGTTTTCATTTCTCCCCTTGTGTCTGTGCATGTGCTATGCCTGATGAGCTGGGTGAGGAGGTTAAGCGGGTGGGGAAGAGGGCCTTTGTGTTTGCTGCCTTCAGTTTGAATCACATCCCCCCCTATCTGGTTCATCACCTACTGATGCAGATGCTTTTGCATGGGTAGAAGGATAGAGCAGGGACAGGATTCAACAGGCAGAGGTGGATTTGCTGTTTTGGGCACCAGTGCTGACATCTGCCTGCTAAAGTGATTGCCAAGCTGTAGCGGTTGTCCTTTCTATTTGCCACGAAGATGCTTCCTGCCACATGCTGAACTGTTAGTTAAATATTGGTACTTTAAAACACTTTTTCTGTTCTGTATTTTACAGACAGTAAAAACTACAAAGCTAAAAGGTGATATAGTACAACTTGTGTTCTAGAGATCCTGTATCTTCCATTACTATTAGTGTCCAGACTTATTTCCATCAGCCCAGTAGTAACTGTGTCTGTTGAATATAGGTGCAGGAGCAAGAGGAGGAGGAGAAACCGATGACTTCCTCAAATCCAGTGCTGGAACTCGAACTGGCAGAAGAAAAGTTACCAATGACCCTTTCCAGACAGGAGGTAAAACCAGTCATCATGAACAGGCTGCTTGTGTTTCCAGTAAAGGCATCTGAAATTTCTGGGGAGGGCTACTTTCTAGCAAAGAGCACTTCTTGTGGCATTTTGCGTAAAATAAAAAGTCTCCATTGTACAGTCAACAACGATGATCTTTGCTGATCAAGGTTCTGCCATCCAATTTAATGCTCAGGGAGCTACAGATTGGCAGAGCCTCTTTGTCATACAGATTTGCGTAGATGCACTATAACATTTTACAGCTCTTCCAGATAACTTTTACACAGTACCTTGAATATCAAGGTTATCCTTGGGTAACACTGAAGATGGTGTGATTTTTATTTATTTATTTTTTTTTCCTCCAGAAGTAATCTTTTCTTTGTAGCTCATTGGTCTGTTCCCAAGTTTAGAAACTAAGTTTTGGTATTTCATCTTGATTTCTAGAATAAAAAGTTCTGAAGCCAGAGCAGCCAGTGTATAGTTTGTCCTTTCTAAGGATAAAAATAACCGTGTGAATGAGAGTTCACAAGTGGGTCTATACCCATAAGCAGAAGAGAGGCAGGAAGTTAGAAGGACAGAATGAATTCTAATCTTGGAAATACTGAAATTCACTGCTGGGGTCATCCAAGGATGTCACGTCCCCGTAACTTTGCAAGACTCTGCTTTTTACTGGAGTGTATGAAAGAACATTGTGGGCAGTTGGTTTCATGTTTGAGGTTTGGGCTGTATGTCCTGTGTAACATGCGCTGTCCCACCGCTGCTGATACACTTGAGTGTGTGTTTTGGTTGTGTATTAGGTGTTGCTGTGCCAGCACTGTGTCCAGACCAGCTTTGTGATAATTTCCAAATCAAATTCTTGCCAACATACAGCAAGAGACTTGAACTGAATAAACAAGTGAATATCTCAGTTAATTTAATTTGTTGTTGTCCAGCCATTCTGTTGGTGTAATGAAGTGGTGGTACAAACTCAAGTGTAAGCCTTTCTCTTGATCTCTAGATTATTGAGTGGTGATTCCTATAGCAGTAAGCCTGTTTCTTGGTAAAGTGCCTGAATAATGGCAACTATAAAGTCATTCAGAAGCAATGTGTGAGATAGGGAGTTGGGAGTAAAACATATATTATTTGGCTTTGCCCATGACTTTGAAAACCGCTGAGGGAGGATGTCTCACCTCTGGTATATACAGTTTTAAAGTAATGATTGTGTTATGTTATGTGACTTAACACTGGCCAAATGCTTAAGGATGAGAATTTTCAGCAATCCAGTCTTGCAGATGTGCTGGGACAGCCTGCAGCCTAGTTGAGCAGTTTTATTGCCCTAAACAAATGAGTGAGTGAGATTATCATCACGTTCCTTGGTAGTTTTGAAAACTATTTTTAAACTCTGCAGTAGGGATGATTTCTGTGTATTTGTTGAAACAAGTTGGAGCAGGAGGAAGTTCGATTGTACCAAGCAGCTTGGGGTTTTATGCAAAATGTAGATGGGTAGGATTTAGAATGACCTTTCACTGAAATGCCACGGGAATGTTATATTTAGATTGCAAAGTGTCTGGAACATTTTTCTGCTACTTAAAATACTGCTGTTTCCTCTCCAGCCCAGCTTGGCTTGTTATTCTAAGCAAAGTCAATAAATCCATCCTTCTGAATTTTATTTTGCTTCTTTTACGAGGTTGCAGAAGAGAGTGCTTTGGTTATTTTCCAGGTTATCAGGAGGTTACGGGAGAGGGGTGAGCCCATCAGGCTGTTCGGAGAAACAGATTATGATGCTTTTCAACGTCTGAGGAAGATTGAAATTCTTGCTCCTGAAGTGAACAAGGTAACACTGGCCAGCTGTTGGTTACTGCGTTGCAGTGGGGTGACTAGTGGGGAATGCTGTTAAAGTTACCAAAGTTTCAGTGATTGTTAATTTTCGGGAGGGAGGGGTTGTTACAGAACAAAGGGATATGTGCTCTACTGCATGAGAAATTCTTATCCAGTGTCATAGTTCAGTGCAACATTGCAATTCCTTATGCTGGACAGTTAAGTCCTAGAAACCTTGTCAGTTGAGAAAGGACCCCTCAGGTGTTAAGAGTTATGCCAGTCTATGCTGTCATCTGCTTTTCAGCCAGCAGACAAGACAGTCACTGTTAACTGTATCCTGTGCTTGTGATTACACCCATCTCTGAGAAGGTGCAGTAGGGGGAGGACTGCATCTTCTCTGTCCAATGTGCAAATGGTTGGTCAAATCCCTTCATTCCAGTGCTGTAACATGTTATGGAAACTTCATTGTCCTCCCTTCCCTTTAAAGTAGCCATCAGAAAATTACTAAAAGAGTTATAATAGTTGATTGGTTATTCAGACAAATGTAATTGATCAGTTACTTAATTGAGGAGATGCAATTGGGGTTTGGTTTGTGTTCATGTCTACGAAGTTAGCAACTCCACTAAGAAAATGATGATTTTGATTTTCTACCTTAATTTTTGGCAAAGCGAATTGCTTGAAACATCTTTGTGGAGGCTGCCCAAAAAAGGAAAACCTTTTCATGTCCAAGTATTTTTAAAAAAAGCATAAACACAACTAAATGTTTAAAAAAACCCCAACTTCTCACGAAATCTTCCCCTCCAGTGACATCAGCAACAGTAGTAGGAGTATTAGGAAGTGATGAGCTCATAAATAGGGTTGCGTTGGATTGTTGTGCTGTGTTTCAGCCACTCCTGTTGCTTAAACTGTAGACAAGTCATTATAACCAGTTTGTGGTTCAGACATTTTTAGACTCCTAAATGATTAATAGAAACGTTCCAGACAGTCAAGTATGATGATGAAAGAGGGAAAATAGCTGTGCATATCTATTCCTTGTGGAGTGGCCGAATTTATCTGAGGGTAAGACATGTCAAACCCCTTTGGAGCTTAAAAGTTTTATGTCTCAAGAATGTGAGGCTTCTAACTGTGGCTGAGTTTCTTGTTCAATTTAAAAAGAGCTATTTTATATTTTATATGGTTCCAACCCATTTTATTTTTTTTATAGTCATCTCTACTAGAGTAGGGGGTTTTAAACACTTAATCTGTATCAGTGTTTTTAAACACTGCTATTAAAGGGGAACTACAAAAATGTTTTATGTGACAGTAGTGAAGGAGTGTTACTTTATTTACAGCCTGTGTCAGGGCAAATGTGAAGACCTGGAGAGCTGATGGTGGTTACAGTCTGTTTTCTGTTTGGTTTTGTGTGGCTCTGTGTTGATTGGAGAAAATGTCTTGCAAATGTTCTAGAAGCTGAGTCCTCCATGCTGTTCTGGTGAAAAATATGGTAATACCTCTTCATCATGGGGTGAACATCCTGGAAGTTCCTGCACCTGCTTTTTGTGAAGTGCTGCAGGATTCCAGGAACCATTCTTTGAAGTCAGTTTATTTTCAGACAACAAAGCTTAAACCCTTACAGATGTTTTTACACAACTTGGCTTTTCTTAAACACAAGTTGGGTGCTCACAGTGACAGTACAGAACTGCTTTTATTTACCTGAGGGCTTTTCTTTTGTTAATTAATTGTTTTTTACCTTTTCCAGGGGCTGAGAAATGACCTGAAGGCTGCTTTGGATAAAATTGACCAGCAGTATCTGAACGAAATTGTAGGTGGCCAAGAAGCAGGAGACGATGACTCACAGAATGACTTGAAAGTCCATGAGGAGAATACTACTATTGAAGAGCTAGAGGTACGTGATGAGTAGATTGTACTTAAGGATTTTAGGTGTAGTATATAGTTGTGAGAGAGCTTCAGGACTGTTTAGACAAAGTTCCCTTGTTTTCAGCATCTAGCTTAGGCCTTGTGAAATATCCTTAAATATACTTCTGGGAACTTGAGGTTTCCAATCCTTGAGTTGCTACCTATGATAGACATGTCAATGCTTGGGTGGACTTTATAACAGCTTATCAGAAAGGAGGCAGGAGAAGTGATATAGATGGTGCTCTCTCTTCTGGAGGCTTGGAAGAAGAGAATTTAATGAAAATATATTACCTGGGCATAAATTCTGAAGCTTTTCCGATGAGTATTTGGGAGAGGAATAAGCTTAGTACCAGCGATTTACTTATACAAGGAAAGGAAGATGGACTCTGAAAAATTAGATGCACAGAAAAAAATGGTTAATAGAAAAATGCTAAGGATGAGAGAAGAAGGTCGACATCAGGAATCACATGAGATACAAGAATTGCAGAGATTGTAGAATCATAGAATCATTGGGGATTGGAAGGGACCTCGAAAGATCATCTTGTCCAATCCCCCTGCCGGAGCAGGACCGCCTAGAGATGATGTCTTCTTGAGACTTCAGTGCAAATGGCTACTGTGCTCTGAAAGAACACCATAGTGGTGGTGTGAGCAGAGACTGAGCACCTGGTATTTCAAGGCAGTGGTTTGAAAAGCACATTAACTTGTGCCAAAGACTTTGACCCTTAGTCTCTGTGCAGGAGTTAATCTTCATAACATCCCTCCTGAAGTGTGTTTAGGAAATAAACTGATTTATAAGTGAAAGCCTAAAAAGACACTTCATTACTAATAAATGTCTGGCTTTTATTGTTAGGGTTCCAAGGATTTGGATTTAAAATAACTAATGGCAGAATGGATGCCAGCTGTAATGGGACTGCACTTTATCGATGTGTTAGTTCTCAAAATCCCCCTTTTTGGGATAGTAGGGCAGGCTTGGCATGAGTCATGACAGTAATCCTTTTCTGAAAAGCTTGAAAACACTGCAGTCTTAATTTTACGCTACTTTAACTGCACTCCCTTGAGCATAAAGGCTTACACTGAATAAGGTTCCAAATCTAGGAGATTTTTTTTAAAAATAAAACTTGCTTTGGGAATGTGAGGACATTGGAAAGAGATTAAAAATCTCAACTATACCTACTGAAAAATGTTTCTAATAATTACTGTTAGCAGTTTTGAAGTCCATGCAGGAAGCTGCAGTATTGGAACATACTGGTGGGGTGGTTCTGTGGGGCTTTTGAAGTGTTTTTATTTTATTTATTTGTTCCCTTAGTTTCACAGTTGCAATTAAATGAAATGGTAAAAAGCCACAGGACATAAGAGAACTGAAATAGCTTAATAAAATAATCAGGTTAATTGATGGCTTTGGGGAACTCGAAGAACAGGGTGTACACACAGTTCCCCTTAGTACTCTGCTGTCAGATAGCAGCTGATTATGCCAGCAATTTAGTAGTTAATGAATGAAAAGTGACCCCTCAGAAATACTAATATTGTCTTCTTTGACCTAAATGTTTTTAATAGATTAATGAACCTCAGCAGCATGCAGAGCTGTTTCATTCTGTTTCCTAGCCAGGTGTGTTGGGGTTACTGGTGGAGCTGGTTGCAGTTCACAGTGCAGTGAATCATGCTCTGCTGTGGTGGTGACAAACTTCGAGACAATGTGGAAATAACTGAGGTTTTTTTCTCTTGTTCTAGGCTTTGGGAGAGTCCTTAGGGCGGGGTGATGATCACTATGATATGGACATCATAACCAAGTTCCTGAAGGTACAAACTCTGGCAGATTAATTATTCTTTAGCTGTATTTTTTACTATAATGTGGGTTCCTGTCACAAATGTGTCTTCAGCTGCTTGGGGAGAAAAACCTCACACATTATATTTAAAATGTGGATTTTTTTTTAATGCTTGGCACCCCACAGCCTTGATTAGTCACCCCCCTGATTTCTGCTACACCCAGGAAAGAGCTGTTGGGAGAGAAGCATTCTTCAGAATCTAGTCCTGGCTTTTCAAGACAAAATAAATATGGTTTTGATTTCCTTATGGTAATCGAGGCACTTACATGTGGTTGCTTCTGTGTACTGGTATGGCATTAAAAACTTCCAGGGAGTCCCTGCCTGCCTTCTCCAGGAACAAGCTGAAAATAAATGTCACCTGGTACTGTTGTGTGAAATAAGAGAATTTTAAAGGAAGTCCGCAGGCTTTGCTGAGGAAACTGGCTCAAGTGGATAGTAGGAAATTGTTTCCTTGTTTCCTGGCAGGAAGCCTGTATTGCCTCTCGTTTGAGTCAGCGGCTCATTGTGTAACTGTTGTGATGATCACAAGTTGCAGCAAGAGTCAAGAAGCTGCTGTTGATGTGTATCAGATACGTTGGCATTTAAATGTAGTTTGGGCTGGGCAGTCACAAAGAAAGCTCGAAAGTGGTTTTCCAGGTGGAGAGAAGTTAGGTTTGACATTTTAAATTTTCACTCTGGTCTTTACTGTTCCTTAGGCTGAGTGTCAAAAGTTACCCTGAAAGATCAGCATTGTCCTTTGATTTCTACCCTTTTCATGTACCCTTCTCTTTCCCTGTGCTGTTTCCTTGGGATTTTTGTGTGTGTTTTTGTAAATCCTCCCCGGTCACGCACGTGTTTTTATGATAAGAGAGGTGTTCCTGTCCCTCCTTGCCTATCCTTCTGAAAGAGGCTTCTTGCTGCCTTCATACTTCTCCAAAAACCTCGTTTTGCCTTCCTGGCTGACACTGCTGATCCCATCTGCTTCGCCGTGCTTGTCACTAGGTGGCACCGTGACATCAATGTGCTTGGTCCCCCTACAGTTTCTCCTTGGCGTTTGGGCCAAGGAGCTGAACGCCAGAGAAGACTACGTGAAGCGGGGAGTGCAGGGGAAGCTGAACAGTGCCACTCAAAAGCAGACAGAGTCCTACCTGAGGCCACTCTTCAGAAAACTTCGGAAAAGGGTGAATCACTTTTAAACGTCATTATCCTGTAACACTTAGTTGAACTTGTGCTTTCACAGTACCCAGTGGTTGGTTGTACCCTTTCACAGAAGGAGAAAGGACTCGTAAGCAGGTCAGAAGGTCTGTGTCTAGAGCCCATGACTTTCAGTTCTGACCTTTTTATCGTGACCTACCCACTTCTACCATCCTTCTGCCTACGCACTGCTGTGCTAGGTGTTGCCTAATGTACCAGCTGTTCACTGGTTGCAGACTCAGCAAAGAGTTGGCATTGTGTCTTGTACTTTGCCACTAGCTACTAGGTGTAACTGCTTAACCTCTCTTGCTTCAGATCCTTCATCT
Organism: Rhinopomastus cyanomelas; assembly: GCA_013400115.1. Lineage (NCBI taxonomy): Eukaryota > Metazoa > Chordata > Aves > Bucerotiformes > Rhinopomastidae > Rhinopomastus > Rhinopomastus cyanomelas. The sequence continues at coordinate 158,875 of VXBP01006792.1, forward strand.
AAACAATGAAGATGTTTCTTTGTTAAAGTCCTCAAGCTAGGGTAGGTGCTAAACTTTGTATAAATGCTGAGTAAGATGGATTTCCTGAGCTGCTATTCTGAGGTAAATTTATTTTTCTTTTCATTTTCCTGTAGACACTTCCTGCAGACATCAAAGAATCAATAACAGATATTATTAAATTCATGCTGCAAAGAGAATACGTGAAGGTATGTTTGTTTGTGCTCTTCTGGCATGTTTGTGGTGCCTGGTTCTGAGAGACTGAGTTTTATAACTTTAACATTCCCATTTGGTTTTGTGTTTTGAAGATACATGGCTAGAAATTCACAGAACATTTATTCAAGCAAAGTGAAAAATGGCTGTTAAGGGTTAGGCACCAGATAATGTTTGATCCATAGCCCCTAAGAAGATCTTTTGAGGTTGGTGGAACTGCCAGAGCTTTGCTAGCACAACAGTATTTTTTCTCAGAGACAGATTAAGTTGCAGAGGAATCCTGTCTGGGAAACTTGATATTGTACAGTGGAATGAAGGAATTGAAATAATATAATAGGGTGATGATTAATTAATTAGAAATTAATTGAGATGAACTTTGTTACTGAATATGAGACACTGTCCCTTTCTTTGGCTGGGCTCACATGAGCTGGCCTGGTAAGGTTGAGGTAAGTTAATGCAAAGTGTTTTGGACTCAGTCTGCTTCCGGCAGGAGGCAAAAGTACTTTGGCACAGGAGATCAGAGGCAGTGTTGGGTTTTGTTTGTGGTTGTCTTCAGGAGTGGAACTCAAATACTGGTAGAATTTGCTTAAGCAGCTTGTTTGTGAAGAGGAGGTGGAGCTGTGTTTTGCCCTCAGTTTTCCACTATTTCTTAGTAGTCTTGTGAGGATGTAGGGTAATCTGTCGAGGAAGTGAGCAAAGCTACTTTTGTTACTGAAAAAACTAGCTGGCCTAAGGCAAGTTGCATCTAAGTAATTTGAAAGTGGAACTGAAAGTGTGGGATGGATGACAGTGATAGGGTTTTGTTTTGGGGCTTTTTTTCTTTTGGTTGCTATCAGTATGGTGACATTCCCTTTCTGAGGGCATCCCAAACAAAGCAGTGAGTGCAGGAATGTGAGGTATTTCACCGGTTAATCAGCCAAGCTCCTCTCTCCAGGACTGCTTGGCTTTAGGTAAACTTTGGAGATGGGTTTTGGAGGTGTTGAGCACACATTTGGAAGTTTTGGGTTTGTTTTTTGATTAGGCTAATGAGCTTTGGGCTTTTAAAGATACTCGTATCCTTTTTCATTTTGCTTCCTAGGAGACTGTCGTCTCTTTTTGTCTGTTGTTATCTTGTGTGTTTTGCTTTGTGCAACCTAATGAAAACTGTCAGGCACAATTTCTTACTGCTTTGTCAGAAGAAACACTCGAAAGACAGTTTTAAAATCAGCATATGGCAGTGGGCAAATACCAGAGTGCAAGCTGTCCACTCAACGTGATTAACCCTGTTGTGGCTGTTCTGGAAGGGCTTTTAGTTGCCTGTTCATGTCTTGTTTCATCACTAAGCTATCTTTAAGTGAAGATGTAGATACTAGACTAAGACAATTCAGGTTCTGCCTCATGTAAGTGAAGACTTCTTCAGGGTTACTCTCATCTCTGTCTGCAGACCCTCCTCCCTGCCGTGTTCTTTATTCACTTCACAGTTTGCTCAGTGCCTGCTGGGAAGAAACTGCACCCACTAGTCATGATTCCTACTGTGCACCATAGAATTGTTTAAGCTGGAAAAGACATTTAAGATCATGGAGTCCAACCATTAACCCACCTGTATCAAGCCCACCACTAAACCCTGTCCCTAAACTCTTAGTTCTGCATGACTTACACACATGACCAGGGTGCTAGTTGAACCCCACCTTCCTGGGCACCTGTTCCAAGGCCTGATGACCCTTTCCATGAAGAAACTTCCTCTGGCACAACTTGAGGCCTTTTCTTCCTGTTGTATCACTTGTAGTAGAACCTAAGTGGAAGATAATAAGTGAGCTCTATCACTGAGTTGTGTAGCTGCTTACAAATAGTGGAGGAATGTTCCTTGTCTAAGATGCTTCTGAAGGTGCATTTCTGTAATTGCCTGTATGTGTCCCCCTTGCTTCCTGGTTCTTGGCTGTCATGGCTTTTTTAAGCTCTGAACTTCTCTTCCCTTCTCCCTTTGTTCATTTTCCCATGAAGTTTTATCCCTCTTTTCCAGAGGAATATTTTCTGATGCACCTTTATGTTAAGAAATGGAGTCTAACATCCTGAGTGGGAAATTTTAGATTAGTTTAGTGCTGCTATCGCACCTTTCGTAAGTGTTGATACCAATGTGCTTACTTAACCCAGATTTGTAGAGACCTGCTCCTCAGCCCCATTGGAAGCTCATTTCTCTCTCAGAGAGCAGTCAGACCCCAGGGGGTGACCTCAGTTCTGTGCACACAGTGTGGGCTGACAGTGGCCTGCACTTACAGCCAGCCTCCCTAGCCTGGTCTGCAATGGAAACAGCAAGAGTTTTGTGAAGGTGATGACAGCAGCAAAGTTTAAGGGAACCTGAGAAGGCTTGAGTTGAAGTTAGTCCCAGTAAATTTTACTTTCAGTTTGTATTAGACTGTCTTATGCAGCATGTGCTTTCATCACCCCACAGGTAAAGTCCACAGTTCTTGCTTCCCTCAGCCTTCAGCATAACATGGTGGCTTCTAAAATTGGTTGTTTTGGAGAGACTGAAGCATGTGCTGCTTGTGGTGGTGGTGTGTCTGGCAATGTAAAACCACTCTGCTTTCTGACATGTTTTGTGTTTTGCTGACTGTTCATGCCCTGTGTTCCTTCAGGCAAATGATGCCTACCTGCAGATGGCTATTGGAAATGCTCCCTGGCCTATCGGGGTCACCATGGTTGGCATCCATGCTCGGACGGGTCGCGAAAAGATTTTCTCCAAGCACGTAGCCCATGTTCTCAACGATGAGACTCAGAGGAAATACATTCAGGTAACATTTGGAAATCCAGCTGATTTGCTTTTGAAGTTAGGAGAGAAATACAGGTTTCGTGGTTCCAGGTGATGCTCTGAAAAGGTCCTGGAAATGGACAGTGGCCTTAGTTTGGGTCAAACATAACATCCTTTCAGTAGGTAACTCATCCTGGACCTGAAGGGTTTTTGAGTGCTGGGCTAGGAATGGAGTCTGAGGGCTTTTTCTGTATCTTAATCAGTGTGATGCTGTATAAACACTTCAGTAACTGTGAAGATGTGTTTGATTCTCTGGAGTTCCTTCACTTCTTAACGCAGTTTTAACATTGGGTGTAGAGTTTTGTGCTGTGAAATGTTGCTCTTCTGACAATTTCTGCAACTAGATAAATGCATTTGTTTTTCAAGCAGTTCTTTAATGCACTGGACTCAGAATTCCATCTTTTTGCATATTCATACTCATGTCGTGAGCTTCTCTTGTTTGTGGCATTAATAATGGAGGTGATTTGCTTCTCCAGTGGTTCAGCTTGATAGGTGGATGGGTTTCAGGAGTCAAGTCTTCTCTCTGTATATTGTTAAAAATGTTTTCCTCTTGCAAGTCTCAGCTTCACTGAGATAAAACCCTTCTGACTTAATTCAGAAGCCTGCAGAACAGCATTGTGGTGCTCAGAGTTTCTGGCAGGGTCTTATTCCTGCAGCACAAGGACTTCTGTTGTGCTTTTCAACTTCTGCAGATGTCTGCAAGCAAATTGCTGGTGGAATGCAGCTTCTCCTTTTGCTTCAAGTCTCTTTGCATTTGGGGCACAAGTATAACCTTTGGCTTCTTTTCAACTGTAGGTTTTAATATCATAACCTGTGAAAATACTGTGAGCCAGAAGATGCTCCAGGCACTTACAGAGCTAGTGAATTAAAAGTGACCAGTTCTCCTGTAAGGTGAAAGTTGGAGTTTGGACTCTGAAGGAAGATTGTTGTTGGCCTTACACGGCCATAATGCTTTTTCTCCAGTTTGGATGAATAACTGTCCACCTGTGTCCAGTATGCCACTGTTCTAGCAGAAAGTTCTGTGCTGTGTAGTGTTGCTTGATCTCTCCTGGCACCTTTCTGGGATCTCTTACAGCCCCTTTGGAAAGGACCGTGTAGGTGAACTCCCCAGTTTGCTCCTTCCGTGCTTTTGGGGTTGCATCTGTTGGTCAGAGAAATTGCAGTGTTCATCATCTTACTGTGATTTTCCTCTCTGAGCTTCTGATTGACACAGCCTGCTGAAGTGCCAGAAAATAGCAGCCATTAGTCTGGAATTCTTCTTAAGCTTAAAAAGATAGTGAAGTTCGTTTGACAGCTGCAGTCTTACTACAGAGTTGTCCTTGTTTCGTTAATTCTAGGGGCTGAAGAGGCTCATGACCATCTGCCAGAAGCACTTCCCCACAGACCCATCGAAGTGTGTGGAGTACAACGCGTTGTGATGCTCCGCCATGTCCAAGCAGTGACTCGTGTCCTGATCTCGAGGACCCAGGAAGGACTGAGTTTTGCTTTAACATTGACAGGAACCTGGTGTGGCCTTTGTGAAAAGCATAAAGCAGCAGGTTTTCTACAGCTTCCTTTTTACAAACCCTGTTCTTTAGGTTTCTTTTTGAATCTTTGTTTTACTCTGCAGACATCTGTGGGAGGAAGTTGAAGGGAGTCAACCAGAGGACAGTGAACATGACCCTTCCTTTTACTTCTGTTGGTCATCCAGGGAACTGAACAGACAGAACTGTTTCTCTTATCACAGAGCTTTAGATGAGACTTAGCCCCACAAGGAGCGTATGTGGAGCCTTTCTGGCTGCTTTCCCACTGGGGACTGATGCGGGGAGATGATTAGAGGGAAGCAGTTGAATCTCGATCTTGGTTATTTCTGTAAATACAAAGACTGTAATGGATGAACTTTCATGTGGCATTTCTCAGCACTTAAAAAGGGTTTCTGTATTTCTCAGCTGGAAAGTACAACCAGCCTCAGTGCAGAGCGGGTTTGATCGTGACTGCCTCTGATTGGGCTGTTGTTTTTTCCTTTGTAAAGACATTTCTAATATAAACCTTCTGGGCTCGGGGGAGGTAATCTTACAGCTCTTGAGGCTTTCAAATCCCATTTTTACACATCTGGAGAAAATTTCTGTCTTCAGGGTATTGCAGAGAAAATAATTAGGACCTCCCATGACCACAAACGGTATTTCTAGCAGCCACAAATCATTAATGTTGTGCAGCTTGACTGGGAATTGTGAAGAATCATAACATGGTTTAGGTTGGAAGGGACCTCAAAGATCATCTAGTTACAACTTCCTGCCATGGGCAGGGACACCTCTCAGCAGACCAGGTTGCCCAGAGCCCCACTCAACCTGGCTTTGAACACATCTGCTGATGGAGTATCCACATCATCTCTGGGCAACCTGTTCCCGTGCCTCAGCACCCCCACAGGGAGGAATTTCTGTCTAAAATCTTATCTAAATCTCCCCTCTTTTAGCTTGAAACCATTCCCTCTTGTCCTTTCACTAGAGTCCCTCATAAAAAGTCACTCTGCATCTTTCCTGTGGCCCCTTCAGGTATGTAAGGCTGCTGTAAGGTCTCCCTGGGGTCTTCTCCCAACTGAATAGCTCCAACTCCCTCAGCCTGTCCTTACAGGAGAGCTGCTCCAGACCTTTAATCATCCTTGTGGTCACCTCAGGACTTGTTGCAACAGTTCCATATCCTCCTTGTACTGGGGACTAGAACTGGAAATGCCCTGAAACCAGGATGTCTAATTCTGTGACAATGAAGCTCCAGCAGTGGTGCTGGTTGAACATCCCTTTTTCAAACTGCAGGAGCAGCGGTGCCCCTGCAGCATCTCTACAGGTCCTTCCCTTCAGGAGACCTTTGCAGGAGCTGCAGTGAAGCTCCAAAGAAATAGCTGGTCATTGCAGTGACTGATAAAGCAGCCACCACCCACATTTGTGAGGATCCCAGAGCTCGTGTCTGTGTGTCCCCACAGATCTAGTTGAGCCTGTCCTGATTCCACTCCTTTGGAGGAGCCTTTTCAGTGCAGTCAGTGGGGAGTGGAGAGGCTGGTCCTGGCTGCCTGCGGTTGTAGTCAGGCAGATCACAGAATCCTGTATCCCCTTACCCCTCCTGTGGGGCAGCAGGGCTTCTGATGCCTCAGGCACTCAAAGCTGTGGACTTGTGACCACTGAACTGCCACAGCAGTACCTTGTGAGTGGGAAGTGTCTTGGAAATGTGTCAGTACTTCAGGTGTCTTGGTTCATCCCAAGTCCTCAGTGGGACTGGGAGCACAGTGCAGGAACCTCTGCCCTCTTCTGAAGAAGTTACCAGTCTCCTGTGAGTGTTTACCGTGTCCTGAGGTACGGTGAGATGTGATGGGAGATTTGTGCTGGCTGTGACTTTGGAGGAGTGTCTTGAGGACCTTGAGATTCTTCTGGACACACTGGATTCTGAAGTATCTCTTTGGACCTAGGAGTTTTTCATTCTGGAGTGTCTGTACCCAGAGAAAATGTGAGGAGCTTAAACAGTTTAGAAGTAATAAGAATGAGGCTGATGAGAAACTAAGCGGTGCTTGGGGGAGTAGGTGGGGAGAAGCTGGGCATGTGTCAAGATCACGGAAGGGTTTCATTAGCAGTGATGTCTGGTAATGGTTTTTCTGTGGTGCTCAATACAGGCATTACTGCAACATTATCCCTCTCCCCACCCTGATGATTTCCTGAGCTCTTCCTAAATCTTCATCCCAACCATAGTTCTGAACTCTTTAAGTACCTGAGGGATGAAACTGCCCTTCATTAAGAAGAACTGCTATTTCCTCTGGGCACTGCAGTGAGCGAGTAGCCAGCGGCTGGTTTAAAGACTGCAGCAACAGCTGCTTGAGACCGAACTGGATTCCTTGGGGCACCTGTAATAGCATTGAATGGATTTTCCCTCCTGCTTCAGAGCTAATTGTAGAGGAGGGTTTTAATGGTGGTGCCCTGAGTACCGGTGCGAGCAGGGATGCACCTCCTTTAGGGACATGGATTTGGGGTTGGAATGTTTTAATCTGAGCAGGTTTTAGGGAAGGTGATGTAAGTGATGTGCCTCCTCGCTGACAGTCCCCGAGGTACAGCCGCCTCGCCTAAGTGAGTCCCGTGACGGAAGAACTTTATCCCCTTGCAATTCCTGGAATGGTGCTGCACGGGGAGCTGGAGAATGGAGAAGTACTTTCTCACGGCATATCTGTCTAAGAGCTTCCAGCTGTCCAGCACGTGAGATCCAGCCTCAGTCCTGGGGGGACTGAAGGCGGGGGATGCTGTTATGGCAGCTGCTTTTCATCATCGCTTCGAGGCTCTTTGCAGCTGGATGGGCCCGAATTACAGCTACCAGACCGTGATCAAATAGTTAATAATGCCTCTTAGCCAAAAAAATCCCAAACCCACCCCGGTCTAGTTTAGGGACGGGTGGGTGTGGTGCAGCTGTCACTGTTTGATGGCTTTTTACGGGGAGGGTATGGTTCAGTTTAGTGATTCAGACTTTTCCCTCTGGCCTTCTCCAGATGTTTATTTGTGACAGTGCTTGCGTTAGACGGAAATAGCTCCCTGACTCCAAAGTCCTGTAGCCTTAGAATGAAGCTAGGCACTCACCATGGTGATGTCTGGATGCTTTGGGGACTTCAGGACCTCTGGTTGCTTGTTGCACCCTGACCCCTTCCTTCCTTCAGCTGACACTGGAAGGGGCTGTGCCTGGTGGTTTTCATAGAGCATGTGGTGTCTGCCCAGCACTGGTACTATCACCCTGCGGGTGCCTTTAATTCCTTCTTTGACATTTGTCTCTATTGGGAATGTAGTGTCAGATCAGTTTGCTTTGAGGAACTGGGTTCCTCTCCTTCCAGCTTCCCCGTAATCCTTGTTATGCATCCGGCCTGGTTGACAGTCTTTGAACCTGGTTGAGATAGAAATGGCTTCACACCTCACAGGGAGAACACCTGGGTGCCAGAAGCGAGTACATGATGTGGTGCTCTTCAGGAGAGCTGGTGCAAGTATGTTGGCACCAGTGTAAAATCTGGAACAGGCTGCGAGGGACTTGTGATTGGGGACTGTACTGAGAAGGACAGGGGGAATGGTTTCAAGCTGAAAGAGGGAAGGTTTAGACTAGATTTTAGGAAGAAATTCCTTGCTTGAAGGGTGCTGAGGCACAGGAACAGGTTGCCCAGGGAGGTTAGGATGCCCCCTCCATGGAAGTGTTCGAGGCCAAGTGCGATGGGAGCCTGGGTGACCTGAACTAGTGAGAGATGTCTCTGCCTGGAACTAGATGATTATTGAGACCCCTTCCAACCCAAACAATTCTATAATTCTGTGAAAGCTGCTCCTGATGTGTTGCAGAGCTTGAAGAGGCTCCTGCAGTGGTATTGGAGCCACTGGCAATAAATCTGAGTGAAAGTCACAGAGTTAGGAGATGTCTGAAAAGTTTCATCACTGCCATGCCAAACCTTGTGTGGGATTTACTAGACAGTGCAGATCCCTGGGTGCCGGATGCTGGTTGGGGTGGCCTCCTGGCTGTGGGTTGGTGCCCCATGATGCTGAGGAGATCAAGTGTATGACACAAGAGATGCCCAGATGTGAAGGTGTTCCCTTGTCATTGGGAATTAGTGGAAAGAACTGGAAGGGAAGAATTTTAGTTACGTCGCGTCATGTGTATTAGAAGTGTTTTTGTGAGATGGTGGGACATGAACCACCCAGTTTCTTCCAGCCAAAGACAGTTCCTGGGCCCTGAAACCAAGACTGGGGAGAACATGCAATGCAGAGAGCTGAGTGTGGGTGCTGTCAGACAATCAAGGTTGGAAGAGACCTCTAAGATCATCAAGTCCAGCTGTCAACCCAGAATCACAGAACGTTATGGATTGGAAGGGACATCCAAAGATCATCTAGTCCGACCCCCTGTGCCACAGCAGGACCACCTCGATCCAGTCGCACTGAACCATGTTTCCAAGTGCCCCATCCCAAGGGATCTCTGCAGGACAAGCTTTCTGGGGGAAACGCTCAGCGGTTCCTGCGGTTGGACTTCCCCTCCACAGCAAAGCAGCGGGTCTCTGCGGAGGTGGCGGAGGGGTGCCAGGGAAAGGGCCTTCCTGAAAAGACGACGGCAAGTTTCATTTTGAAAATGCTTTAATAAGGAAGTGTTGACAACACCGTTCTGCAAAATGTAAAGGTAACTATACAAATTCTTAATACAAAAAGAATAAATTAAAAGCAGATCTTTGTTTTAATCCTGCAACCTTTTTCTACAACATACAGTTTTTTTCCTTGATTACAGTCGAACAGAATCCAGTAAAATCATGTTCCATGCTCTAAAGTCAATTTGTCAGGAGGGACCTAATTTTTTTTCTTCTTTTTTTTTCCCTTCTTTTTTTTTAAACTAGAGAGTCCATTTTACACAACTTGTAATAAAACTATTGACATTAATATATATGTAAAACTTTACATCTAGGTATAACTAAGCAGTAACTGGTCATCTGATAGCACCTGAATGGGGGGGGGGGGGG
>VXBP01006792.1:168376-335939 GCA_013400115.1 Rhinopomastus cyanomelas
GATTGGCTATGCCTGAAACTAAAACTAATACAGAGTGAAAACAAATTGGGACTGGTTCAACATTTCCAACACTTGACTGCGTATCAGCATTTAAAAATAAACCTCCTTCCCAGCGCCGGCTCCTGGCTGGGCAGCAGCCGGCGTGGGGGCTAAGAACACGACCTGTGGCTTCATTGTCCCATGGAGCCTCGAGAAATTAAAAAAAAGTACAGGAGGGGTTAAGTTGGTAGTCAAGTGCTCGTCTCTATCCGCTATGTATATGCCCCTCTGCCTGATACTTATATATGCTAATCGCATACGATTAACATTTTATGTACATTTGTGTTTAATTGAATTGAGCTAAACAGTAAAACCTGTTTTACTTAAGTCTGTCTTTACTACCAGACTGGCTGCTCCTGTGCGCCTTGACTGCAGGACAGAAAAGCAGAACACAAAGCAAAACTCAATCCGTTCCTAGGAGATTTGGAAGTTTTCCCTGTTTGCAGCTCAGGCTGACCCCTTCGTTGATGTATTTATCTACCTGTCTCCCCAGTTTCAGGGCTGCCACCTTTTAACCTTTGCTGCAAAACTGCAGATCTGGTCTTGGAGGAATTCGCGTCTCTTTCCTGTAGTGCCCAGAGGCCTTGTAGTGCCGCTGTTGTTGAATTCTTTTTAATGAAAAGGAGTTGCACAGAAAAAAACCCCCAAAGCCCAACAAAACACAACTCCAAACCACTTACCAGGGGAATTAAAAAGAAAACAGACAGTTGCTCAGAGCCCCTAAAAATCTGTGGGCTAAATTACTCGCTGCTGCTGCTGCTTAATTTGGTCCTTATTTAATCCTTTCACTTCAGCTACCGAATCTGATCAGTAAATGTCTCTGATCGGAACTCTCTCTTATCCAGCTAAAAATCCAATTAGGAGCTTGAAGTAATTCCCGTGTTAAAGACCCAAAGCACAAAGAGATGGTGAAACTAGCGTTTTGCACATCCACATGAAGGGTGCGACCTCACTGTCCTCTGTACGAGGCTTCGGTTAGTGTCCAAGGGGTTTGTGCTCCTGTGGGGAAGCCTCGTGGGGGCCCAGGAGCTTGAGCCTTGTGCATGGCAGCCCTCAGAAACCCCTTTCCAGTATGAAACGGGAAGCTGGGTTTTTTTCCAGGGGGTAATTAATGTTTCATGTGTGAACATGAGTTTCCTTCCTGGATCTGCCATGGAGCTCCCCGGACAAGGACCAACCTTTCTGCCCCCTCAGCAAGGCCGTAGCGGGGTGCCGGGCAGCAGCACTGGGAACCTCTGCAAACACTAGGTGCCGTGTGCTGCAGAAAGATTTTGCCATGGGCTGCCTGCATTGAGTTTTTAGCCCATCACCCTTCCAAGCTGAATTCTGAAGAACCCATTCTCTTCTAGAGCCTGGAATGCAGTTTGCCAGCAATCTTCCCACCCAAAGCTGTGGCAGCCCCCCAAGTCGCGGTGTTTAATTGGAAACGTTTGCCCCTATTTTGCCTGGTAGATGCTAGTGTTGGTATTGGAACACGCACGCCGCGCACACTTGCGCACACTCACACTTGTTGGTTTTGTTCTGTTTTCAACTAAAGCTGACTTAAGTTTCTGCTTTTCACAGAGAAACCCCCCTCCAGCGCTCCTTTAATGCCTTTCCCATAGGAAATCATCGTTGCTCGCACAAACAGGGGGGGGAAGGCCAGGTGCCCCCCCAGCTAGTGGCAATAAAAACAGCGTAGCACCGCAGTGAAGCCTAGCTGGGCCAGCTTCAACATCCACCTAGATTGTGCACTGGGTCGGTACAAAAGTGTCTGTGAGGCCTCTGAGAGTTCCATGGCTTGACGTGCATAAAGCATTGCTCGAAAGTCTGTGTAAACGTGCAGCTTCTCGTCCCGTTCCCTTTGCTATCAGCAGGCAGCACTCGCTCGCGTCCAAGACCCCGTCGAGTTCCTTCTCTTTCTTGTGGTCTCTGCGCAGCGGGAAAACTTGCCTCGTGTGCTGGCTGTTCCACCCCGCTGCGGAGCCTTTCGCTTCCCGACAGACCGGTTCTTCCACGCAGCCCCACGCATGGGTGAGGAGCCCTTTGCTTCGCTGGCGCGAACAGAGGGAAGGAGAGTGGAACCGATATGTTGCTGCAGCTCCGCTGCGCTGGTCAGGCTGCGCTGTGCCTTCCCTTTGATTTGCCTGGAATGCCTTGTGCAGAAATCAGTTAGGATTCACCGGCTGTGTCTGTTTGTAGAGGGGGTTTTGGCAATTTTAATCCTCATCTGAGTGTTAAAGAAGAAACCAACACATCCCCAGCCTCTCTGGGTGTTGATTGGGGGATGTGCATGTGTTGGTGGGGTGTTGCTGCTGTGCCAGCCACAGCCCTGCTGTCAGCCAAGTTCTTGCCTCTGCAGCCCCCCACCTGTGCACTTCAACAGTAGCCTGTAGTCAGCGGCACTGCGATACGAGCCCAGGCCTCCAGCATCTCTTCAGCACGCTGGGTGATTTCACTTGCATGTAGGTGGGCTCAGAGCAGAGAAGGAAATGTCTTACAGGAGGTGGTCGCATCCGCTGCTGAGTTAAACAAGAGACGCTGTAGCTAGAGCTTGCTGAACCAGCTCATCCTGCTGACATTGGTGTGGGGGGGTCTCTGGCAGCGCAGGTCTGGTTGTGAGACACTGACATGTCTTAGGGATTGTAGTATTCCAGGACTGTGACTTCCATTTCTTAGCCTCTGTCCCATTTCCCCCGCTCCCCCCTATAAACTAATGCTCTGTTGGCCTCAGATCGCAGGTTGTGGAACTCTTACTGCTGTTTTGTGCTGTGGAACAAGAAGATGTGATGAAAGTTTTGAAAGGCTTCCGTCACTTCAAAGGAAAATCAATTCTTCAGCTGCTGCCTGACTATACGATGGCTGCTCTCCTGCACCCGGTGCCCCGCAGGCCGTGGAGGGGGCCGTGCACTGCTGCAGCACCGGAACGCGCCGGGGTGGATCTCCGTCGCGGTGGATGGATGTTGCGGGGCCAGCGCTCTGTAAATGCCACCTGGAATTGCATCGTGAGAAAAGTGCTTAGAGCTGAAGCTGGTGCTGGGTGACAGTGCATCTGGGTAAGGCAAATGAGAGGCAGTGAGGTGATCTCAGGATGGCATTGATGGGAGTCGCTTGAGGTCAGGGGTTCACACTAGAGTCCCAGGCTTGGCTTTTTCCTGCCCATACCACTGGACATCTGCTAATTCTGGATAGAGGGGAGAATCCAGGAAACAGCTATCATTGTAGGTCCTGCAGGAGAAACGACACCGCGTTAGGACAATGAGGCCTCCTGGGAAGCCCAGCCATGGAGATAAAACATCGTATTACTGATGGGAAGGAACACAGGACATTCACAGGCTCCTTTGCACTTTGCAGGTACTCCCAGAGGTGATATTTGGGTGGGCTCAGCATGCAAGACCCTGCTTTGACCCAGTTTGCTCTTGCCAAGCAGTCCTGTTCACCCCAGCACCCGCCCTGGTGCAAGATGGATGGAGAAAACTGAGCTCCGCTCGCCATAGCCAGGGTGTCCTTAGGTGTGGATGCCAGAACGGCAGTGGGCAGAGCTGTGGTACTTTCAGCCCACTGCTGGTGGGATGCACAAGAGAGCAGAGAGGCTGCTGCCAGCTTGTGGCTGACCCCCTGTCTGTGTCCATCCCATCACACATGGTACCACACCTGTCCTTCTGCAGGGGTTCAGCAGCAGCAGCCCTGCCTCCCTACAGGGCTCTGCTGTGCCCAGCACTGAGCTGGGGAAAAGAGATGCTCAGCAGGAGGCTCTCCAGGGAGAAAGTCTGCAGAGCAGCCCTGTGCTTGAGGACAGTGGGAGTCTGGCAGGGGGAGGGTGATGGTGCTGTCCTGCTCTGGGCAGAGGCTCGAGCATCACCTGGCAGCCATGGAGTTACGCAGCTTCCAGGGATGAGCCGAGACCTGACTAGTGAGAGAGTCCCCTGTGGAAAGGACTGTGCTTGTCACAGGTAGCCTGCTCCTCCTCTTGGGGCACCTCTCCTGATAGACTGTGGCTTCTGCTGCTGCAGGGCTTTGTGCTTTGTGCGTGCTCGCACAGGGAGGATGAGACAGTTCATGGGAATTTTCTTTGCTCTTAGAGCTCTGACCAGCACTGGCTCCTGGCTAAGGAGCTCCTTGCCAGAGGAAAATGCTAAAGTCAAAATCTTGTTGACAGTTTGAGAAGCGACTGTGGTATCTGCATGAGCGTAGCCAGAACTGATGTCTCCCCTCACACTTTGATTAGAACCAATTTCCAAGTGAGAGATTGTTTTGAGGCCAAAGGTGGGAGACACACTTTTTGTTTTTACTGTGGGGTTCTTCCTCCTTCCTCACTGCTTGCAGGACTGATCTCACATCGGATGCAAATCAGCAGTTGCTGCTTCCTCTGCCCCTGGTTTCCTGGTTTCCCTGGCACAGGTGTCTGGGAGGAACCTGAGCAAAGGCATCCCTGTCTGCGTGGTAAAGAGCCTCTTGTCCCCAGCTCAGTGCTGGAGAGCGGAGGTTTATGGGGTATCTCTAGAAAGCTGGGCTTGAAATACATGGCAGATGCCGGCTGTGGATGGTTGTAGATTCAGGTGAGAGTGAGAGACAGCAACAGCAGTTTAATTAAAATAGAAATACTCTTGAGGGGTTTTTTTTGCTCTCTCCACCCTTCCTTCTCTGTCTTCCCACAGGAGCGGGGCCAGGGTTGCTTCTCGTTCCATGAAACCTCAGTTAATGGCCTCTGCTTCACGGCTCTGCTTTGCGGTAGGGAAGGAGGCACAAGCGGTGCTCGAAGCCATGGCTAGAGCGGTGCCAGGAGCTCAGTCCAGCTCCTCTGAGGCCCCGTTTACCCGAGTTCATCTCCCCACCAAGCTTTCCCAGAGTCCCCACGCAGCACTTTGCCCAGGCTGCTTTGAAACATCCCCAGGCACAGATCTGTCGCTGCCGCCTGCTCTCTGCACCCATTCAGCCTCTGTGTGGAGGCAGAGCAAGCTGGCCCCAAGTCCTCTTTCACAGCCACAGACTTGCTGAAAAGGCACAGAGAGGGTTTTGAGCCGCTTTCAAGTTGTTCTGCTGAGAGCTGGAGGGAGCCTTGGTGCCAACCCCCCGGCACACACACAATGGCTGCTCCCACAGGACAGCGTTTAGTCCGCGAACACAGTGGGGATGAGGCAGAAGGATGGATGAAAGAACAAAACGTCCCCTTACTATACCTCTATTCATCAGTACTTTGGTGGGTTGGAGACTGAGACTCATCCATAGTGGGTGAGTTGTCTGTTGCTTCTCTGAACAAAGGAGAGCGAAGAGGGAGGAAAGAGGAGAGAGGAAATGTTAAAGAAGAGAAGTGACCCAGACATTGTTACGCGCTTATTAATCCAGTGAGGAAACAAGTTGATGAATCATCTTTAGAAAAAGTTAGTGACACAAAAACATGTTAGGGAGAACCATCAGCCTTCCGAGCTGCGCTTCGAGGGCACAGCTGGCTCCTGTCCTGCTGGACTCTGTGCTGGGCAAACACGATCTGCTCCTGCTGCACTTGTACCTACACCTTGGGTGATGCTCAGGTAGGGAATAAGAGCTGGTTTGTCTCCAGGTCTTCTTGCACTGGCTGTTGGAGTGAAGCCTAGACTATAAATCTAGAGAACTTCACTTTCCCCAGCTGAGCATTTGGCTGGGTGGGTACTTGCTGTGAGAGATGAGCTGCAGGAGTCTTCTTGAATGGAAAAGTAAGAGAAGTTGGGCTTTTCCAGAGTTCCCAGCTGGCTGCTCACCAGTTTTACTTCTGATTACCAGGGAGATGTTTAGAGGCGTTAGGACTGGCGTGGAGACTAGGATTTGAGACTAGACTCAAGCCCCTAAGAGCAGAAGTGCACAGCTGCCATTCTGCTTGTCCTGCAACCCCCTAACTTTCTGTGAAATGGGACCAGCAAAGTTCTCCTGCTCTGAAGCATGAGGCTGGAAGCCCAGTGAGGTTATTTAAAACCCAGCGTGGGCCCAAGGGGGTTGTGGTTCTGGTTCTCCTCATCTCCACTGTAAAGTGCAGCCAAGAGCAGCACTGGAGTAAAACCAGAGGTCAGGCTTGGCCAGAAGTGACCAGAAGATATGAGAGCACATGTGACTTTCCTGGGGCTGCACAGTGACATGTTTATAAAGTCACCGGTCCCAGTTCACAGCCCGGGGGGTTCGCATCTGTTTTCCTGCTCTAGGGCCTGTGGGACTGCAGTGTGAAACTTCCTGGCTTGCAGACCGAGATGCAAAAACGTGGGACACGCTGGGTTGGACTGAACCTGGGAATGAGCTCTGTTTTGTGTGGCAGCACAGAATTACAGGAGATGGCTCGAGACTACCCAGGGAGCTTGCCAGAGGCTTTCTGTTTACTCCTGGAACTGTGGCCTTGCAGAGCGGTGCCACAGAACCCAGCTCTCTCCCTGAGGGACAGCTACCTGCACGCAACGACTCACTCACGCGCTGGCCAAGCAGGTCCAGGTAGTGGCACTGGACCGAGAGGCACCCATCGCTGCTGGGTGCGGATGGCACGGCCACGTCGTGGTCAGCCTAAACCAGAGCTGCACCGCTGGGCGAGCAGGGGTAGGAGGCTGGAAATGTCCGTGTGGGCTATGGAAATGTTCTCTGTAGCTGTGCTCTCCTTTTGCTTGTGTGCAAGGAGGTTTTCCTCACCAGTACTGAGCAGGGTGAATGCCCCAGACACTCACCCAGTCTGCCATGCGAGAATGTGGTGGGGACTGCCCGGCGGCGTGGCTGCGAGTTCACTCGACGGTGTCGAACTCCTCTGGCTGTGAGGTAAGGCAGCTGGAACACAACCAAAGGGTGGGGAAGATAACTGGTGAGGGAGGGTGCAGTGGTCAGGGTGGCTTAGAAGCATCAGCTGGCCAAACCAGCAGAAACATGTCTGACTGTGAGTAAACACTGCTGGGGAGTCAGACCTCATCTTGTTCCTGGAGGTCGGTGCCTGAATGCAGCACAGGAGCAGCCAGTCTGCCACTGACACTGCTGTCTGTCACAGCAGGGGGATCCATCCTCACGTCTGCAGAACACTGCTTCAGCCCAGCCTCCAGCTGAACACAACCACCCTGACCTCCTGAGCCTACCTGGGAACAGCACACTTCCACCCACATGAGAACTCCTTGGTCTTGCTGCTGCTTGCACCAGGACCTGGACTGCAGGAGTCCAGTGCCTGTCAGGATCAGCCTCTTGCTTCCAGGGGTCATGGGTGATGCTCTGTGTCCCAGCTCCTGGAGGGGCCAGGGCTGGCAGTGGAAAGAGCCTGCACATGTACCAGGACCATGTGCAAGGGAAGAATAAGCTGTGAAGCCTTCAAAAGCTGCAACAACCTTTCCCTGTGCATTTGTAGAACACAGGAGTTTGGCTCTGCTGACACAACTGCTCTGGGACCAGAGGAAGGCTCCTCTGACGTCAGCAAAGACAGAAGCAAGCTGGACCAAAAACGTACTGTTGGTGGTGGTTCTCAGGAGGGTTTCCCCAGCGAGGGTCTAGCTAAAAAAATCCTCCTAACTATTCCTTCCTTCTCCTTGAGTCCACACAGAGCTGCCTGTCCAAATCCAACAGGATGATCCCCTGAAGGACAACATGACAGCATCAGACCTGCTGGCTAGGGCTAATCAGCTGACGTGATGGATGTTTCTACCTGGTGTCCTGTGCTGGTAAATTCTTTAGCTGCTGCCAAGTGACACATGAAGGGAAAAACAGGTTTCATCTGCTCCGTGAGCCCCTGAGCTCAGAATCCTCCCACAGCCATAACTGGGAGCTGACTCTGATCACAAACTCAGTCTTTGCTGCCAAGTGGTCAGGACTGGCTGCGATCACTGAGCTCATTTGCCACTGGGCTGCCAGGACATCAAGAGAGCCAGCAGGGCTGGGGAATGGGCTGACTGATGGCAGTTGCTATGTGCCCTCACCCCACCGCAGCATTTTTCTTTGTAGATCACCTAACGGAACTGGTAGGTTTCCAGAGCTAAGCAAGGCAAAGCTTCCCAGTGTTCTTCTGGTGCTGGTGGAACAAAAATGCCCATTAATCTACGTGGGGAAAACAGACTTCACAAGGAGACACAGGATGGTGCCAGCAGCTGCTCGATCGTGTCTTGGTCCACATCTGGGCCTCCTATGAGTTTTGGCATCACACATAAATCAGCCTCTTCTCAGGCAGCTGTTGGTGGCCCGTGAGGAGCCTGGTGTCAAACTGCCTCTCTGGCTCCTTAATGGAGCTGGCAGCGAGTACAGAGCCCCACTGGTGTCAGTGTGGTGGTCACTGTGGTCGGGCACCGTGCTGGGGTGGCAGAAGGCCAACAGCCAGCACTGGTGGACAATGCACTGCTCTGCTCAGGGCAGCCACGAGGAGCAACAGTGGTGTCTCCTGGGCTGAGACATGTGGAAGGGTGGCAAGGGGCTCCATGCAAAGTTTGATCAACCAGCAATCCTGGCCATGTGGGGCTGGGTTCAGGTTTTTAGCAAGTCCTTGATCTGTCCAAACTGGCTTGTCCAGCAGTGACTGATGGCCAGTAAATATTTAACCTCGTGCTGCTCCATTACTCATTGAGGCCTCCTCAGTTTAATGAATTTGACTGTTTTCCTACCATTTAATATTAACAGCACGGAGGAGCACAAGGCTGTGCACTGGACAGAGGGGTAACGCTGCACAAACCTCAGCGCTGCTCCTGCAGCTGCATGGGAAAAGCAAACCTCAGCAGTGCACAGAGACGTCATCGTGTAAACACTTTCCTGGGGGATGGAGGGGCTGATGGTCCCCACTTAACCTTTCTCATGCTTTTGGTGCTTCCGTGAAGACGTGCATCCTCCCAGGCTGTGCCGAGTCCCTTCGTCCCTCCCCTCGCTGCAGTTACGCAGTGACCCCCACTCTGTGTGATCAGCCCCTGTTGCCACCACCCCAAAGCTGACTGCAGCCTGAGGAAAGGCAGCAACAGGGCTGCTGTCCCTCCCTGGCTTTTGAGCCTGTCGTTGCACAGTGGTGACTGCCACGGGAAAAACTCTCACCCAAGGAGTGTCTCGGACAAGCCTTGCCCACAAGTGACAGGACTCGGTGAGCAGTGTGTGGAGGCCAGCTAACGTGCTAGAGCCTGGCACCGCTCTCCAGCCTGTCAGGAGCCCCCCGTCCCTCCGGCTCCTTTGGCCAGCTCGGTGCTCACCTGATGTCGCTTTACACATCTGAGGCATTCTCGTGACCCGGCTGTGCGCCACGAAGGTGCTTTGCGAGGATGTGCTGTACTGGGAGCTGCTGTCCGAGGAGGTGGAGCTCGTGTGCGAGAGGCGGCTGTGCTCCTTGTGGGAGGCCGTGGACCGCTGGTACCAGAGCCGCAGCTCGTCCGACACCACAGTCCTCCCCGAGCCTTTCTCATGGCCTTCCCTGCCCAGAGATGGAGTCCTTATGATTTGGGAGCGGGACGGGGTGAGCCTGACGGAGTCCACTTCATCCCCGTGCCAGTTCTCCTTAAACATCCCCCCAGCCGTGTAAGAGTTGGAGGTTTTGAATTGTGCTTTCACGCTGTAGTGTCCCTCCTGGTCGTTCTCCAGGCTCCGCACCACCACGGGTGTGGAGCTGCCCTCGATGTACAGGGGATACTCCTTGATCCTGTACTGGGAGGAAGGCTGGCTCTGGCTGTGCAGGTAGACGCGGTGGTGCCCGGTCCCGTTCCTCGCAGCCAGGTTGGGCATGCTCCCCGAATTGGAGTTGACCAGGTTGCCCGATGATTTGTGCCTTTGCCTCTGCCGCTCTCTGGCTTTCGACGGGGAGTCCTCTGCCAGGGTGGAGTAGTTGGGGTTCATCTGAGCAGGGTAGTAGTGCTCGGAGCTGGAATGGCTGGTGCAGGAGGAGCAGTCGTCCATGGGGTCAGAGCCGTTACTGCTACGAGTCCTTGGGGTGTAGAAATCGGGGCTCCCTGTCTCATTTTCTGAGCCGAGGAGCTTGCCCTGCGACTCCAAACTGGAGCTTCGGTGCCTAAAGTGCTGAGCCAAGCTGTGCAGTCTGGTCGGGCTGATGTCTACTGACCTGCAGGTACCAGCAAACAAATCCAAGCTGGTAAGTCAACAGGACAAAGCAGTTCCCATCCCCTTCCGCACACAAGACCACAGGAATCTGAGGGCACTGAAAAGCTCCATCACTGAATGGGGCTGCTGCCTGCAGAGCAACCTCCTTCCCTGTTGCAGGGTTCGGGTGCTTAGGTCCTAATCCTGTTCCACTCCGGTGTCTTTGGTGGTGACACTCAGTCTGTAGCACCACAAGGGACATAAACCCTTGCCCAGCCCCACTCCTCTGTGGCGTGCCACCCTGGGAAGGACACAGTCTGAAGGGCAAATCTTGGGGACCTCAACCCCCAACTTTGCTGGTGCAGCCTTGTGGCAGAGCTGTTTGAATTAGGATTGTTCCTGTGCTACCAGGTTCTCCTTCCTCCAGCTCTGCACATCCCAAGGCCTCAAAAGTGGTGGGATTCCCTTGCAGGTGACCTGTGAAGGTCTTGCACAGGCACAATCCACCTGGTGTGAGACAGTCTGCCTGTACTTAGGCTAGAATCCAGTGATGTCTCTACTGGCCACTGAAAAAGCCACTCTCATCAGGGTGACTTCTACTGAACCCAGCTGCTAGTAGGTCACGTAAGGCTGTCAGTGGGTGATGACCCTTCAGGCAGACACCCCAAACTGTAGTTTTACAAGGCTGGGTGTTGTCTCTTCACTCCCACTGTCTGGCGAGTTCAAGGAGCAGGAACGCCCTGCAGCGAGTCACACAACCACACGATAGAGAGCCAAGGCCAGGGCAGCAGCTCCTGAATGAGCCACAGACTGAGCAATGGCTGTTTCAAACAGCCCCTACCCGCTCAAGGCTGTTTCCCAAGTGCAGTGCCAGGCTCGTTTCCTCGCTCAGCTCAACTCCAGTGTTAACAAACACTGCACCTGTGAAAGGTACCCCCAGCCAAAAACTTCTAATGAGCTTAACCCAGGGCCTCCACGTCTTGTCTTGTGTCTGCCCGAGTCAGACGTGCTGGCACGACTGTTGATTTATGCCGGTGTAAATGCTGTTAGCGGTGCCCCTCGGGGCTTTGGCTCAGCTCTGCCTCCACAGTGTCTGCGGCTTCTGCCATTGGAGCACAACAGCAACAGAGCTGAAGGGTTTGTAGAAATCCTGCTGCAAACTGGAGTCAAACTGGGCCACACATTTTGCATCTCCTCCTTTACACACTCAGCTCCTTCCTCAGTCAACCCTGGGCTCACTCAACTGCCACCTGGATCCTGGGGTGCTCTGCTTTACCCAGGCTCTCTCTCCACAGAAGACACATTCTATCTGTGAGACAGAATCAACACTGCCCAAACTCTGTATCAGACTGGAAATCACACCTTCTCTGCAGCCGGATCCATGGAGGAACTGACCACAGAACTTAGCAGAAGGACCATGTCCTGTTTAAAAGCCGTGTGGGCTTTGACAGTGTCTATAAACGGTCCTGGAGGGGAAAGGTCCCAGTGAAGAGAAACCTGATTACTGTGAGAGAGGAGATGAGGGGCAGGATCATGTTTATCTGAAATTATTTCAGTATCTCAGTTCAGGAGAGATTCCCCACTGGATACAGTACAGGAACCTCCTATGTGAATCACAGAATCATTAGGAATTGGAAGGGACCTCGAAAGATCATCTAGTCCGATCCCTCTGACACAGCAGGATCACCTAGACCAAGTCACACAGGAACTCATCCAGGTGAGTCTTAAACATCTCCAGTGGACTCCACAACCTCCCTGGGCAGCCTGTTCCACTGCTCTGTCACCCTCACTGTGAAGAAGTTCCTTCTCAGATTGATGAGGAACCTCCTATGCTCCAGCTCACACTCATTGCCCCTCGTCGTATCACTAGATGACATTGAGAAGAGCCTGGCTCCAATAGGACTGGCTTGTGTCCTCTCCTGAACTGGAAATTAATTCATAACCCAGGGGAAGGATAAAGCAAAGAGCACTTCAGAGTAAGCAAGGTGAGACCAGAGCTGGGAAGACTTACCGCGTGGAGTGGACGTAGTGCGGACTGCGTACCCGTAGATCTGGTGTCGATGGCATGCTGGACTGGGAGTTCCAGTGGGGAAGGCTCCGGATGGGGCTGTTCTGCAGTGAGCTGCTCCCTCCTGCCTCAGCACAGCTCCCGGTGCTGGGGAACCGCTTGTGGCTGCTGTGAAGCAACACCCTGCTTCAGTTTCTGGGCAGGAATTTGGGGAAGGGTCTCCTACAGCTCTTTGCAGACCATAGAATCATAGAATCATTAGGGATTGGAAGGGACCTCGAAAGATCATCTAGTCCAATCCCCCTGACACAGCAGGATCACCCAGACCAAGTCACACAGGAACACATCCAGGCGGGTCTTAAACGCCTCCATAGAAGGAGACTCCACAACCTCCCTGGGCAGCCTGTTCCAGTGCTCTGTCACCCTCACTGTGAAGAAGTTCCTTCTCATATTTATGTGGAACCTTCTATGTTCCAGCTCACACCCACTGCCCCTCATCCTATCAATAGATGGCATTGAGAAGAGCCTGGCTCCATCCTCCTGACACCCACTCTTCACATATTTATAGACATGAATGAGGTCACCACTCAGTCTCCTCTTCTCCAAGCTAAAGAGACCCAGCTCCCTCAGTCTCTCCTCATAAGGGAGATGCTCCACTTCCTTCATCATCGTCGTTGCTCTATGCTCTCAGGCATGGGCCTGCAAAATTGTAGGGGTGAGTAGGAGCTGGGTCAGCTGCTCTTGTCAGCTGTGCCCCTTCTGCAGTAGCCAGAGGTCAAGGCCAAGCCCTGTCAAAGCCCTCAGATGATCCACCATCTGCCCTTTCTAAATGTTGTTTCAAATAACATTGAGACATGAAGTCATGTGGCTGCAGCCTATTTCAAAGACATCTACTGGCCAAAACAATCAAGAGTCTCCCCTTGGTAGGGGATGGCTTTGTCAATTTTCAGAGGTCTTGCCCCTGCCCCTCCAGAGAGCAGAGGAGGCTCTGTGGTGGAGCTTCAAGAGAGGTGTCTCACCTAGAATGACTGTGTGAGGAGCGCTTCTTGACCTTCTCATAGGGCTCATCCAGGGATGACTCGCTCCACATCTTGGGCTTGATGGGGGACTTGTCGTAGTCGTTGCGGTGGTAGTGCATCTGGCGGAGCCCTTCCAGCGACTGCGGGGGAGGAGGCCTGTTGTGCAAGGGTGGCCGGGGAGGGAGTCCTTTGTGTGGGGACTGGAGTGGGGATATTGTGCTGGTGACCTGAGAATCCTCTGTGAAGCGAAGAAGAGAGAGGAGTGACCGCTGTGTGATACCTCCAACAGCAGCACAACCCTGGGGACACCAACCCATCTCTAGAGCCTCCTTCCTTCCCCTCATTCCCCTGGTTGTGTTCAGGAATGACTGGAAAACCCGACTTCCAGAAGTGCCCCAGCTGACATTGCCATGGAGAGAACAGCCAGAAAGAGTGTGTGATGCATTAAAACAACTGAAATCTTGAGAGAAAACCAGGGCCCACTTTGGGGTTTTCTTCTGCAAGAGTTCAGAGCAGTAACCACAGCAGTACTCACTGCTCTAGACCTCAAGTCTGACTACAAAGTTGAGTATGGGGAAGCCAACTGTTTCTGAGCAGATTGTTCCTCAGAACAGCTCCCCCATTTTGGGTGGCAATCAGGGGTTCACACATCCCTCCCCATTTCCTTCCTGCCCTCTGGAACACGCAGCAGCCAACGTACCATCCTCGAGAACAAGGGCATCTGACAGGGAGCTGTCTTCACTGGCAATGTTTCCTTCTGAAGGGGAGAAAACACACACGTGATCAGCTGGTCCTGAGCAGCACAGTGACTGGGTGCTGAGCTGCCCCGTGACCTTCACCCACTGAACCTGAGCCCTAAACAGTCACCCACAGCTTCCTCCTCGCACAGCGGAGGGCCAAGGTTCCTATAAACAAGTGACTCAGCCCACTCAGTCTGGAGGGCAGAGTGTCAGCAGAGTCTCTCACTCTCAGGCTGCCTTTCAAGGAGCTGCTAACTCTTTTCAATTAGCGGGGATCAGAGCTGAGTCACAACCCAGAGCTGAGATCCCCGGAAGATGCAAAATGGCACCATGGCCTTAGTGAGATTTGTGTCTCAGGCCTGAAGGACTCTGGGCTTGATCTCCACCTTCTTAAAACAGTCACCTTTTTGCTAAGTAAAGGCACCCGTTTTGTGTCATTAAGGGAAACACTCTCTGAGCATCCTTTGTGGCAGCAGGAGAGGCTCTCACGTCCTTGGTGCGTACACCTGAGCTGCCTGCCCCATCCCGTGCCCTCATGGCTGTCTGTTCTCCCCCACTGTGGTGCAGCTTGGCACCCAGGTCACAGACACAGCAGCTCTAATCCTGGCTCCTGCTGCAAAGGCACAGAGAAAAGCTCTGCACGTCAAAGGGCAGACTCAGCAAGAGAGAAGGAACCACGGCAGAAAGTTCATGGGTGTCATAAAAACCAATCGACAGCCCAGGAAAGCATTAAGTGCCCCGAGAATTCTGCTGTAAGATAAGAAAATAAACGGGGAGAAGGTTTGAAGGCAGCAGCAGCACTGCTGCCACTCTGATCGTACAGGAGCCTTTCAGACAGGGAGCTCACCCCACTCTGCCCACATCTGTGCAGCCGAGGAGCTGCCAACGGAGCCCTTCTCTAGGTGAACAAAGGCTGCGCTCTGCTCTGATGACACACATGAGTCTGCCTCTCTCTCTGATGACACACGTGAGTCTGCCTCTCTGCTGTCAGCCAGCACATCCCTCACGCAGGGCACGAAGCCCACGCCCCCAGCTAACAGCGCACTGGTCCCGCAGCAGCACACCGTGGAGTCCTCCAGAGAGGAGAGGGACGGGGAGGGATGGGGACTCTGTGCCTCAGGACAAGAACTTTGCTCGCTGCCCTCCACAGACCCTTCTGTGGTGCCAGGGGCACTAGGTCCCACTTACCATCTATGATCAGGGAGGCTCTCTGGGTGGGCTTCTTCCCCGATTTGATGCGGTACTCATTGATGGCGTTCTCGATCTCCTGCAGCTTCTTCAGGGCGTTCAGGTACGACGTCTTCCTCTGTTTCTTCAGCTTCTTGCTGACGTTCGGGTCGCTGGCCAGGCGCCGAGCAGCCTCCGTGATCTGCGACTGAATGGCAAACTCCCTCTCCAGGCGCTCCAGCTCTGCCTCCTGGGGAAAGGCAAGTGGACTCTGGCTACCATCAAACTGACCTGGCTTGGCTATTGGGAAAGCTCCCCCTGAACCCGGCCAGCGGCTCTCCACCCATCCACAGTCACACTGCTCCCCACATCTCAGGGCCTCCCTGAGCACACCCAGCTCACCTCCACCTGCTCACAGCTGGTGGGATGACCCACACAAGGAGCTCCAGCCCTATCCCTGCTGTGCTGTTTGGCTTTTCACACAGCTCAGTTTAGCCTAGTCCAGCAGTGCTCTAGTGCTGACACGTTCACCCTTTCACACCCCTCTGGGGGTAACACCCGCCTCCCACCTGCTCCTTCTCCCTCTTTCCCATCTCCATATTTGAGCCCCACTTGATACCTCTGCTAAATATTGAGGCAGAGCTACAGCCTTCATCCTCTACACAGGTTTGCTGGGCGCCCACCAAACTCTTTGGGGTAAAAAAGTCGTAACATGAGTAATTCCTCCCTGGTGTCAGGCTGTCAAAGCCAGAGGAGAGCATGAGGTGAAGTAATAAGGGGCTGCTGCAACTGACCGCACCAGAGAATTCTCTCCTACAGTGACAGGCCAGCAGGGTGATTTCAGTGGGTAGCAGTGAGCTTTCTGTGGGCCAGAAAGCGGCAGTGCCTCCAACCTCAGCCCTTGCAGGGTCTCAGCTGAGGTTCTAAAGGCAACCAGGTGCACCCTGGAAGCCACCTCCTGATTTCCAGGTATCCTCCAAAGTCAAGGGACTTTGTCCAATTGATGCCAATGCAGAGGCTGATACAGAGCTTCCTGCTCTGCATCAGGACCCCAAAGCTGTGAGCTTCAGAGGGCTTTGCTGATCTGCAGTGGATCTGGCTCCCTTCCCCAGCTCCAGTGTTTGGTGTTAGTTTACCAGGAAGGGAAACAGAGTACATTACAAATTAGGGAAAAAGAAGACCAGCGATTTCACTTTCGGTGAATGGGGGGGTTCAGATGCTGAGCACTGACACCAAATATTCACGGAGGCTCTCGTTACGCCAATTCCAATCCGTCCTCTTTGTTCAGCAGCAGCCTATGCTGCAAGGGCTGGTGCTGCGGGAATTAATCAGACTGAAGTCATTCTCTGAGGTCCTTAAGTTTTTATTCTGGGCCTCTGCTTTAAAAAAGTCCCTTCACAGTGTCACTGGTGAGTCAGCACTAACACTAATTGTCGTTTTCCTCGCTCTCCTGCAGACTGAACCCACCCCCATCTTTTCAGCAGACCCCTTTTGCTTTAACGAGTTTATAAGCTCTGGTTTATAAGAGCTTATAAGATCTAGTTTATAAGAGCTTATAAGCTCTTACAGTGCTGAACTTTTAATAAGAAGTGAATTTAAGACCATGGAAAGCCTGGAACCCGATTCACCATCTTCTAGTAAAATCCTTCTCAGAGTCAGGCATGATGGGCCAGGTAAGGTGATCACCAAGAAACACAGCAGGACCCTGCCCTGCAGTCTCGCTCTGACAAAGCTCTTATTAAACGTCGGGGGAGTGTGATGTGAGCTGTCATTTCAGACCTTCACACATTCAGGTCTAAATCATTCAGCCTGTCTTAGGGAAAACCATATCCTTTTTCTCCTGGCAATAATGGTCTGTTATCTTCCAGTGAGACCCCTATAAATAAACCCTCAGAAAATTAGGGCTATCATCTGCCTTTGGATGGAGGTGCCTT
Organism: Rhinopomastus cyanomelas; assembly: GCA_013400115.1. Lineage (NCBI taxonomy): Eukaryota > Metazoa > Chordata > Aves > Bucerotiformes > Rhinopomastidae > Rhinopomastus > Rhinopomastus cyanomelas. The sequence continues at coordinate 185,250 of VXBP01006792.1, forward strand.
GCTCCAGGTCCCTGTCACAGTTGGTAATATCAGTCCTGAATTTAGGTGCCTGAGGGAGTACTTCACCTTTTGTTTAAACTGAGCTTCTAGAGTTTGCACTTGCTGGAGAGCAGTGGAAATCACCGCCAGCCTCTCTAAACGCCCTCCGACCGGCAGCCAAATAAACACAGCTCCGCATCATTCTTCGAGAACAGAAATTTATGGCTTTCAACGCAGCCTTAAAAGTCTGACAGATGACAAGGGGAAGCAGAGAAAAGCTGAGTCGGCGTGTTTGGTGCCAAACAGCAGGGTGCAGGGGAGGAGCTGCTCTACCTTCCCGCTCTCCCCACCTAACCTTGCCACCCCAGTTCAGGAGATTCCTCACCCGCTGGCTCCAAAAGCTGCCTTGTAGCAACACGACCTGGGGAAGCTGGAGATCAGGTTGTAACTGAGCAGCCAACAGACTGCAGGGGTTTGAGGAGCAACTCGGCGAAGCCGCGCGTCCCTTTGAAAAGCTCAATTAAATGTGCCGGTTCATGAATATCTGACTGCAGCGGAATTCCTCTCCCAGGCTCCATTGAGAGCAAAACTAAAGAGCTCCAGCTGTTTATTTTTTCAGCACGAAGGAAAATGCCAACACAACAGCAAACGGTTAATTCCCTGGCTGAATGGAGGAGCCCTAAACCGCGCGGCCGCACCAGCTTCAGCCTCTGCTCTCACAAAAACAAAGAGGAAACCCGAGGCTGGAGCACACACAAGTGTCTTGAGACAAACGCGTCGCAGCAGACAATGGGTTTTCTGTGGATCCGGTCCCGCCTCGCAGCTGCTGCAGGCCTGTTTTCACAGCCACGGTTCAGGGCACTGACCCAGCGCGTTGTGGGAGCAAGGGAAGAGAACAAACACTCCCTGGCAATCTTGGAAAAACTTAATTCCAGCTCCCCATAGATAGGGGTGAAGGCTAGATAGGGTTTATGGACTGGGAAGCAAAATGCTTTCATCTTGCTTGAGGTTGGCATTTGTGATGCTTTTCTCCCCGCTGCCACCCCAGGTGACGGGAGCTCTGAATTCAGATTGCTACCCAAGCAGAGCGTGAGCGGCTGTTTGTAGTAACAACACAGGGCAACAGAAAGGGCTCATGTGGCTCCTTGCCTGCTCCCTGCACCGGGTCACCAGAGTACTTGGACTGTCAAGGTCCAGTTGGTCCCAGGTTATTTCTGTTACCTCTAGCAAAGCCAGGACTGAACCTTGAGGGTTTAACCTTTACTCCAAGTCTGACCTAAGGCCACCAACTGTCTCACTGCTTCTCATTCTGATGGATTTATAAAAGGCACAGTGACCCACCACAGTCATTTAAAGCCACAGTGACTGTAGGACCAGTGGTCCTTATGGGAGGTGTGGAGGGCATAGAGACCTGAGGTGGGGACATGGGGCTGGAAAAGAAGTGCACAGCCTCACCTCTCCCTTAGGCAGGATTTTCTGCTCATCCAGTTTAAAGGCAGTTCCTATTCTTCTCCGTACAATAGGCGGCTCCTCCCCAGGATCTAGGGGGTATTCTCGTGGCAGCTTTCCTGTGAGCTCCTGTAAGCAGAAAACACTGTGAGCCACCTGGGAAACCCTGCAGCAAAGCACAGCACTGCTCCCGAGCGATGACCACACGACGACAAGCGTGCATTACAGCACATCCAGTTTAGCCAGCTGAGAAACATGCAGGAGAGCACCCAGCCCTGCAGAACCTGACACTGAGGGTGGAGGACTCTTCATTAGCCTGTACATCAACACAGGCTTCAGTGGCCTGCCCAGGGTGGGTCTGTAGTTGGTGCCCATCCCTGGGGTGTTGGGGCCTGAGGCTGAGCAAACCACAGCTTTCATCTCTGCTGCAGGCTGAGCAGGAAAAAAGAGCTTCTATCTGCTGAGCTGCTGCTGAGAGGGGGCGAGTGGATGCAGGAGCCTTCGTGCAGGATGCAGGTCTGCTGAGTCAGAAAGCCCCGCTGGCACCAGCCACGCAGGTTATGACCCTCACAGAAAAACATTCCCGCCTGATTCATGATGTGTCTGAGAGGAATGCAGGGAAAACGGTCACGAGGAGCAGTGGCTGGTACCTCGTTACCTGTCTGATAACACCTCATGCATCAGAGCCCCTTCCAAACCCCACTGTTGTCACGGGCAGCTCTGGAGCAATAGTAGATGATGCTTTGTCAGATCAAATTTGTTCAAGATCTGAAGCAGACCCAATGGAACTGAGGGCTAGCTGGAACACGTGAAGCAGCGAGCACCGCCACTCCTGTTAATGCTGTGAGGTCATTTTCCCCCAGATGACACAACACAGGCACACATCTCCCAGCTGAAAGTATTCAAATGCCTACAGAAAAAGGAAGGAGTTTCCCTACCAGCTCAGCTCCACTTCTTGCTCTGAAAATCTCCCCGTGAGGAAGAAAAGGCTTTTGTGTTCCTTAGCATCAGCCTTGAGAGGATCCAGCTGGCAGAGTAACCTACATCATCTGAATCCCAAAGACCAGCAGCTGACCTTAATGCGAACGCGCAGCTCTGGCCCTGCCTGCCCTGGCCTCTCCCCACCTCCCTGATGGGGTTTTTCTTTCTACTCTTTGTAGGTCACTAAGAAGCAAGGACCTGGCCTTTTCATATCTTCCCTTTAAGCAGTTCCCAGGAAAGAGGGTTTGCAGCTCAGCTCTGGGTTGCTGTGCACAAACCCCTTTGCAAGAGGTGCTGCTGCAGCGTCTCAGGGTTCAGTCTGTGCTGCCCCTTCAGCCCTGTGGGGTTAATTCAGCTTCTCTTGCCAAACGTGCTCCTCATAGTGGCATGGGGCACTGCATCAGGACGCAGACTCCCGTATCCTTTCCCAAGGGAAACAAGGGTGTTTTCTTTGTGACAGCAGGTCAGTGGAGAAAGAGTTAACGTCTCCACAGAATGACCAAGACTGGAGCAGAACAAAGTGATGTGGGCTCCTGCCCTCATAAACTGAGAAGCATTCACAGGCACGGTCCTGAAACCTAATCTGCATTAATAAGTAACTGGAGCAGTGATGGCCCGAAGTAACCTGACGCCCCTGTTATGAATGGCTCTGGCCAGGCTTATTTGATTATGCCCCACTTTAACCCTTTTTTATCTGCTGCTAGGCTGCCTTTTACCTCTGCTTCCTTGGCTGCTCCCATGCCAAAGCAGAAAGGATGAAGGGCAGCCGGAGAGGAAATACTTCCAACTACAGGCTGCTGATGGATGAGCTGTAGGGTTATAAGATGGGGTCAGATTTCCAAGTGTCCATCAACTGCCTCTCTGGGATCATCTACAGAAAGCACAAACACTTTCTACCAGCTCTTGAAGTGCTGACAGATGGGCTCTGGCCAGCCTTGCTGCAGCACGGGAAGGAGATATTGCTCCTTACCCCTAGCTCCATGCCCCAGTGGGAGTTTTTGCCTGCCTCCTGGCTGCTCACGGAGTGTTTGAGGCTGCACTGCTGACAGGGCTGGGGCTGAAGCAAAGACCCTGGACTGTGAGCTCCAGCAACTGTGGCACAGGCCCATTTATCTTCCCCTGCATGAGGTGCTGCTGCAGGCATTAGTCTTCAGTCAGACAGCACTGGCTTGGGGTGGTAAACTCCTCCAGGGCAAGCAGAGCCCTCCAGAGCTGGTCCATCAGCCTGTGAAGAGTGTCTGCCTGCTCTCTGCAGATGATCTTGGCTCTGTACTCAGTGGACAAGACGGGATCTGGTCCTGTGACCTTTATCAGCACAAACTGTTCGCTGAAGGGAACCAGCACAGCCCAGGAAAGGACTGAGGTTGGTCGTGTGGAGCAAAGGATGGGAGCTGGGGGAGCAGTGCTTTCTGCTGACATTCTCTGTTGGGCTATTTCTCACAACTTATTCTAGCTGGCATTAAAATACAGACTAAATGAAACACAGTGTGATGAGAGCTGAACCAGTGACCTATTTCCCCCATTTCTGTGAAGGGCGAGATACACATCAAACATTTAGCAACAAGCGGAAGGTCTGGGTGTCTCTGCCTGCAGCCAGCTTCCTGCTGTGTTACACATCACTTGTTAATTCTGCATCTCGGGTCTGGCAAACAAGGGACGACTGCTGCTGGCCCCCCACACGCATCTGCCGCAGGGCTGTGACCTCCCGAAACATTAAACTGGTCTCTAAACTGGCCTCCTGTGTATTCCATTAGAACTGGTGAGTGAGTGGAAAGGTAATGAGATGGGGCCTGAGCTGTCCTGTATGTCCCGGGAAAACGACAGTGGTTCCTTTTCCAAGGTCTGCCACCACACTGTTGCTCCTGTCCAGCAGTGCCAGGGCTTGTTGGACACGGAGCAGAGGAGACCTTTGTGCTGTGTGTGAGAATGTGCTGGCAGAAGGGAAGCATGTAAGGTCAGATCTGCTCCAAGAACAAAGTGTCTCAGCCTGGAGGTTTTTTTTGCTGATCTAGGTAGCTGCATATTCCCACTAAAGTTAATAAGAAGCCTGGTTGAATGCATCCCAACGCAGTTTCAAACTGGGACTTCCAGCCCCAAGCCAACTGGGTAAGCAGCTGACACAGGGTACCCTTCTCTGGGCTAGAAAACACCCTGTGACCTTGCAGCCTGAGGTGAAACAGCTGGACCTCCCTGAGGCCTTTGTACAGTGGTCTTGGCAAGAGATGACTATGGAAGGAATCACAGAACATTAGGGATTGGAAGGGACTGCGATCCAGATCAACCCCCCTGCCACAGCAGGATCACCTAGATCAAGGCACAGGTAGGTTTTAAACATCTTGAGAGAAGGAGACTCCACAACCCATCTGCGCAGCCTCTTCCAATGCTCTGTCGCTTACTGGGAAGAAGTTCCCTCTCATACTGATGTGGACCCTCCAATGTTCCAGCTGACACCCATTGTCCTATCATCAGAATCATTGAATCATTACAGATTGGAAGGGACCTNAATGTTCCAGCTGACACATATTGTCCTATCATTAGAATCATAGAATCATTAGAGATTGGAAGGGACCTCGACAGATCATCCAGTCCAATCCCCCTGCCACAGCAGGATCACCTAGATCAAGGCACAGGTAGGTTTTAAACATCTTGAGAGAAGGAGACTCCACAACCACCCTGGGCAGCCTGTTCCAGTGCTCTGTCACCCTCACTGGGAAGTTCCTTCTAACATTTATGTGGAACCTCCTACATTCCAGTTCACAACCACTGCCCCTCGTCCTCTTCTCCTGACTCCACACCACCTCCAACCAAGGAGCAAGCTGGAACAATGGAAGCAAAGGTGATAAAACGTCCATTGCCTACCGCTTCTCGGAGACACAGCTTCTTCAGCTCCTCCAAGCGCTGGCGCAGCGTCTCTTCCAAAGCTTCTTGCCTGGATTTCAGCGCAGCCAGCATGTCTTTCTTGGCAGACTGGGAACTATCCGACTCTTGGGAACCTATCAATACACAATGATTTCACTAGGCCAGCTGACAGCAGGAAACACATCTGGAGCACTTGTAATTTTACCAAAGCCTGGAACTGTCCTTCTGAAAAAAAACCCCACCAGACTACGACACGAAGCAGGTGTTACCCAGTCGTGTTTGCTTACGGCCAGTTCCTGATGTTTAAGCTTTACAGATGGAGACTGGACAGTGGGGTGCACAGAGACAATTGTAATCGTTATCCAGAAAAATAAGAGCAACAAAACTAGTCATGTAAAGGTTCTAGGGGGAGAAAACAGACACACGATTCCCATGAAAGTTCCCAAGAGCAAACAACAGTAGTTTATGAAGCCCTGGAGACACATTTTTGGAAAATTAAGTCTAGGATAAATCATTTAGCAATACAGCCTCTTTGTTAAAAACAGCAATTATCCCAGGAGCAAACATTTAATTCAATCCACTTACAGTGTCTGTTCTAGGAAAAAAACCCTAATGGAACAAAATTACCTAGTAATTCCTGCAAAACACACCAAAACAACCCCCAGGTCCTTCTGGGGTACTAGTTGCTTCTTGTGAAGGAACAGGTCTCTCACAGGTCAAGATATTTTAACTGAATGTCCAAATGGCTTCAATTTTCAAGTGGCAATTACCCAGCAACTTCCAGTGAAGTAGGTCCATGCAGTGTCAGATCCTGTTGCTCAGGTAGAATCACAGAATCATTCAGGCTGGTGATTCTGGAGGGCTCCTCTGCCCCACTAGAGCAAGCAGACCTTTATTATTTGCAGAGACAGACACAACAGGGTGCTACAAGGAATTTTACGTGCATCAATGGGATGAGGGTGAGAGAGGACTTCAGGTACATCTGCAGCTTGGCTTCCGAGCGTACAGCGAAGACACAGCCCCACAGGCTGAAAATGTTGATGCCACTTCAGAGAGCTCTGGGAGGAACCTGGGAATGAGTCTTTGTTTTGGCAGCAAAGCAGTGAAATCCGTGTTTTCAGTTTCATCACTGCTACTGTTCCAGCAGACCCTTGCAACTACACTGAAAGAGGATTGAGACTAACACTACCATGAAACAGCTCTTCACTGGCCCAAGGGGAGCAGAAAATCTCACAGATCTTTCTCACCGATATCTTCTGCAGCTCTTCATACAGGAAGACACCTGGTGCCTTATGAAAAGCCATCCTGCTTTGTTATGCCTCTTGTTGGGCTGTCCTGGAGCAGGGGAGGTGGAAAGGGGGCTTCTTAAAGGCTGGACAAGTCGAGCAGCATCAGACAAAGGAAGACAGTCTCATGATAAGAAGCTTGTTTGGCTGCTGTAGTCATTCACATTTGAGTTGGGTTTCCCTTCACAAGAGGAACAATTCTGCAAACCCATCTGTGCTGCAAGAACTTGATGGGATCTTCTGCAGGAGCCTTGTACTCACGCTGGCTGGGGAAGTCTTCTCCAGTCATTCTTCTTTAGTAATTCTTGGCTGTAACCCTGGTGAGCAGTCACTAGCAAAAGCTGCACTGTGGAATTTCTTCACTGAACTGCTGAGCCCCGGTAAAAAGTTGCTCCTGATTCCACAGATGTCTTGACCCTTTTTTTTTTGCCTTTATGACAACTTTAACGACCCGTGTTTTCCTTTCAACCGCTCTTCCCCTCTCCTTCCTCTCCCCACTCCCTACCTCCACACAGGCTTTGGATTTATTTTTAAAAGCTTTTAGTTATTGCACTGTGGGTTGCCACAGCGGCTACTGAGATGCCAAAACATTTAAAAGCATATGGATAACCCAAGCCCTGGCCAGAAGCCTGCACTGATTCGGGGTGTGCTGACGAGAAGGAAGCGAACAGCTTCTGGTGAGAACCCAGATCAAGCACAGGCAGCTCAGGGCATCTGCTCCGGCTGTGCTGGCCCTGTGCAGAACCACGGAGGTCTCAGCCCTGGTGTGGTTGGTGCCAGTGTCCACTGCATGCACATTTTGCCATCTTGTTCACCCCTCACAGACAGCAAAGGAATTGGGGGCATCTGGAAGTGCACTGTCACACTCTGGGGGGACCCAGAGTCTAACTAATGAACTGGTTCATAGAATCACAGAATCATTAGGGATTGGAAGNCCTACGTTGGACTCTCTCCAGCAGCTCTACATCCCTCTTGACCTGAGGACCCCAGTTCAAACTAACCCTTCCGAACCTGTCTTTGTATCACAGCTCTTCCAGCACAGAAGGCCAGGAGACAGGGCCCTTAGTTCATGGATTATGTTGCTTCATTTTGCCCAGGAGATCACCCAAGTCTTGGTGTGGTGATCTGACTTGGGTGGTCTCCTGGGCAAAATGCAGGACTTGCTTATTTCTTCAGACCTTTCTTCTTCAGAAGTGGTTCTCTTACATGTGTGGCTTTTATTCTTTTAATTTTTAAAATTTGTACTTAAAAGCTGAACTATTTTGGGTTGTATTAGATTTTTATGGTTTAGATTCTTTGCTTGTTCTCACAGGTGAAAAGCAAGTGGAAACTCAATCACTCAAGACAATCACACCCACGCGAGACGCTTGTGAAGGAGCAGAGAGCAGGGCTTTGTATGGCTGGGGTGCCTCCAGCTTCCATTAGAGGCTCTTCATTTATCCGTGTGTACTAATCCAGCCTTGAGCAAAGCTGTGGCCACAGACCCACTTTGAAACCCAGGGGCAACTGACCCAAAAATGTCAGAAGAAATAAAAAGACCGTAAAACCAGCTGAAGAAATAATCAAAGACCTGCACAACCCGAACCAATCGAGCAGATCCTACCTTACATCAGCCTTATGAACTGTGATGCTCACTGAGCCATGGCTGCCCGGTGCCTTCCAAAGGGGATCATCAACAGGAACAAAACAGTCCTTAAAGATCAGTCTTAGTATGGGTGTCTGGGAGGCTTTCTCAGGTATTTTATCTCCTACGATTAGGGCTAATTCCTAATGCAGTGAACAGGAGAAGTGTTGCTGAAAGACATCATCTCCCTGTTTGGCTTTTGACCCTTTCTGTGAATTCAGCCACCTGACCATCTGCAAAGATACACTAAACTCTGCGCTTTAACACCCTCTTCTGCAGAAACATTTGATGGCCCTAAAAGGGAAAAAGAGTTGTGAAAACACACCACGTAGCAAGAGCAGGGCCATCTCTTTGGTGGGCACCAGGAACCTCCTGAACTAGGGCCTCTTTCTACAGCTGATGCTGCTGGTTTAATTGCAAAGCCAAGGCAGTCATACGTGCCCCTTCCTCCTTATAGGACATGGATCTTGGTGACCTAAATGTTCACTTAATACCCTACTAGTGTGTGGGTAGACTGCTCACCTTCTGATACTCATCTGGCATCTCTGGAGGATCAAGGACATTATTATCATTATCATTATCACAGTATTATCAAGGTTGGAAGAGACCTNATACACTGACACTCAGGAGAACATGAAACAGGAAGACAACGTGGTCTTCCCTGTCCATCTCACTCACACAGCAGCATCTACAGAATCATAGAACTGCTTAGGTTGGAAAAGACCTTGAAGATCATCAAGCCCAACCATTAATCTAACTCAACCAAGCTCACCACTACAGCACGTTCTTATGGCACAGCATCTCCTGGCTATCAGGTGTTGGCTCCAAGACAAGATTTGTTTTAACGCTTGACAAAGGGATGGGACCAGCAACATGAGCCAGTGTTATGAAGTGGAAAGCCCTAGCAGTGACTCACTGTCCCCACTTCCTCCACCTATTTTAGTGGAGTGGAGTCAGCTTGGAAAAAGGTGAAAACAAGCAGGGAGGGTAGGTGGGAGGGATGTTGAAGAGCAGGGGAGCCAAGGCTTGGTGCTAACATCAATAAGGGAAGAGGAGATGCAACACGGTCACTGAGCAGTGGTGATGCAAGGGCATCCAAGAACTCTTCTCTTTCTGATTTAGTGAGTCTCCTGCTCCGGGAAAAACATGTCTAAATATAGCAAACGATTCACTCTGCATCCGGCTGCTGGCTTCAGCTCACTGGCATTTGGTTGAGGTCCCTGTGAAAGGCTGTACCCCAAGTGGGAAGGAAGGTCCCCCCACGCTTGCTCCGTGCCAGAGCTCAGGCTGACTCACCATACCAGGATGTCAGCGCACAACAGCCAGCAGCCTCAGACAGCCGCTCTCTCTCGTCTCTGCCAGACACATAGGATTTCCTCTACGGCGTGCGGGAGCCCAGCTGGGGCTGCTTCGCACAGGATGTGCTCAGATATCCTGTGGGCGACTTGTCTTCTTGACCGCCTGTGCGCATGGGCCATGCTGGAGGCCGTGTGGGTGCTGCTTATCTGTTCCAACACCCACCGGGGCGGTGCAGTTGGGACATGGCCCTGCCAGATGGAGCAGCGGGGGCCGAGGAACCGGCTGTCTGGGCTATGTCATGGTGGTTTTAAGGGTAAACTGGCCTCTGCACAGGAAACCTCCACTCCTGATGAAGGAATGGGGCTCCGAGGGCCAGAAGCTCCTTGAACAAGTCCGCAGAGCTGAAGCAGAGGTGCTCCTCTATGGCCTTTCCCCTGTGCATTGAGATGAAGAAAGCAGTTTGGTTTCAGTCCAACACTAACTTCAGCTGGTTAAGGAGACCTGCAGAGCTCTCGGGGTACAGACTGCTTTGCAGAAAAAAATCACCTTAGTTCTATTCTGATGTTGATGTTTTGATTAGGGTTCATGCTGGTGTGAAAGTAGAGCTTGAATTCCTGGGCAAGTCTTGCCCCAGCTACCCAGGGATGCCCCAGAGATCTTGAGCAGAAGATCCTCGAGCTGCATCCCAGCAGCCCACTGCTTCAGAGCCCAAATGAGCTTAAAAGTTAAAGAGTAGGCTTGTCAGAGATGCACTTGGCAGCATTAGGTACCAGACTCACCACTCTACAGTGGACACAGAGAAAGACTTGAGGGCCTGGGAAATATGAAGGATCTTAGGCTGTGGTCATGAGGAAGTCACGGTCGACCATCAAGCAGACTCCATTTCCTTGCTACAGTGTCTTGAGACTGCAAGTGATAACGGGGCAGTGATTGCCTCACACTGCACAGCAGGATCTTGGCCAGACAGTGGGACTGCTGGAAGCAACAACAAATATTTCCTTGCAGCCTTGCTGCAAACCCAGGGGAGACCTGGCAGCTTCGGCAAGCTCCTCGTGGTGCTGACAGCCCCTTCGGTGAAGAGCAAGATGGGGCAGGAAACAGCTACAAGAAATTTCCAAGAAAAAAGGGACAGAGAGCAGTGAGGAAGTGGGGGCAAGCAGAGATTTAGTCCTGCCCTTGTGATTTCAAGTCACTCGGGGTATTTATAGCCTGGAAGTCCACTGTGGCCACTTAATCATTTGCACTTATTCTCCCCAGTGTGCAGGCTGTACCCCGATAACCCATCATTGTTGTGACTGTGCGCCGATAATCTTCAGCACAATAGGAGGAAACACAAAGGCTGGGATGGTGCCAGTGCCTGTGCCAAGCAGGACGGGCAGCAAAATGCCCTCCAGTCCAGTCAGCAGGGCAGTACTGGGTCACCTCTGCCAGCTGAGCTCCAGGGAAGGGCTCTGGATGACTGCATGGAAGCAATCCTGGGTTTCCAAATACCTGGTACCCATCCTCCTCTGCCAGATGCCCTCTCTCTCTACACCTCCCTCCCTCCTCACGTGTGCTGGAAGACACAGAGCAGCTCACAACCTAGGAGCTTTCCTAAGCATTTTGGGGAAAGTCCCATCCTCATAGCTGGTAGGACCTAAAGACAGCTCCTGGAGGGAGCGATGCTCTCCTGTCCCACCAGCAGCACCTCAAAACAGAGGTTCACACAGCCCTAGGCAGCCAGGCCACCTACCCAGGCCTGAAGAAATGAACTTCGCACACGTCTGGTCACCACCACAGTTCTGCTGAGTCTGCAAACCTCACGCTCAGCCAGAAGGGTTTGAGTAGGGAATAGTAAAGTACAGAAGTAAAAGCATGGGCAGTTCCCTGTTCAGGGTTTCCATCCATATCATTCTGATAGGTGCTGGCCCTACAGAGGTTTTTAGGGGCCTAATTTTCTGCTGGCTTTCACCTGGCTACTGCTCTCCCAGGGTGAGAGCTGACACAGACCTCCAGGCTTATTTCCAGAAGCTGAAAAATCGGGGTATTAACATGAAAAGCGAATTGCTACCAGGCAGCTCTCACAGACTCGGGAATGGTGCCCAGGAGACAGAGATCTTGGAAAGACCCTAAGAACTTCCTCGGGGCACTTAACATTATTTACTTTCCAGCAGGAGAGCTGGAAAAAATGGCAGACAAAGAGCTCCAAGAACCCACCACCAGTCCCAGAGCTGCTTGAGGATGGGAGGCACAGTCAGCGGATTGTGCACTGCATCAGGAGGACCCAGGCAGCAGAAAGGCATCTCTGTCTGCAGCAAGAGGAGGAACTGCCCAGCAGGCTGCTCTGGAGTTCTCCTAAGCAGGGCACATTTTAACCCCTTGCTGGACAGTCTCCATGCAGAAAAACGTGTCTTTTAAGTGACATGAAGGACGCAGTGATGCAAAGCTCTATCGTGACACCAGTGTAGCTTCAGGCTCAAAGCACTTGTGCTCTTCCCCCATCAAGCACGGGAAGGTTATCTCTGTTGTTACACATCTCAACACAATCTAGTTTGATAACTTGATCTGATGATTAATACAAGGTACTTAATTGACCAGAACTGTTAACTATAGTGGCACCAGCAACTCTGCTCTCCAGAAGAGCTTCTCACCTGAGCAGCTTTGAGCTCTTTGCAAACTATAAATCCTTGCTGAGTTCCTAGAGCAATGCTCGGTGCTGTTTCACACACAACTCACCCCGTTCACACTGACAGAAGAGTTTCAAAAACTACAAGTTCCTCAGTCTTCTTCCCTGGTCCTTCTCTTCTGATGCTCTAGCTCTCTCCTGATGCTCTAGCTCTCCCCTGTATCAACTTTTGTTTAGTTTATGTCACAGATTTTGTCTTTCATACAAGAAGAAGTTGCTCTAAGCCACAGAAGGAAACCTCTAGGTCCTCACACTAGTTTGGTGGAGAGTGCTAGGATGTGAATCTTTTCAGCCTCAGACAGCAGGCAAATTCTGTGCACTCTGAAGAAGTCCCCCTGCCTCAACAGTGCTGAGGGACACCAGTTCCCAGCCTCAGTTTCCCTAGAGAGCTGCACTGGCTGGCTGCTTTCTCAGTGATGGCTGGAGCTCCTTCACAAACACATCTGCTCATCCAGCTGGGTGCCAAGGGGCAGTTATGGTAGAAGTTGTGAAAAGAGACCAGGCTTCAGCTGGAAACTGGGAGGTTGGAGATGACATCCTGGGGCTAAAGAGGAAATGAGCAGCAGTAATGAGAGAGGGGAAAGCTGCTGCCTCTGCTGTTTGTGGGGCAACACGCTGAGAGACCGACACCTGGACAGACAGAAAGGCTAAAAGGAAGTGACTTTCATTTCTGCAGCACAGCTTCTGGCTGCTCCCCGTTACACCACGGCCATGGCCCCACCATGTTAGCTCCAGTTACAGGACAAAGGACCTACCTGATGACAGAAGGCTCCCGCTGCTGCCGCTGATAATCTTGCCTTTACTCCCCATGTTGGCCAGCTTTGAGGTCTTGAGCGTTCCGGTTTCAGTCAGGTCAATCGCAATCTCACTCAGGCTTCTCGCAGCGTGAATCTTGGACTAGACACAGACACAGGAGTTAGCAGCGATCTAGCACTTCTTTAGAGCTCGCAGAAGGACAAAGTCCTTCTTCTAGGACAAACCCAGATTATTTTATGAGAGCAGAATCAATCTGGCACAGTGTTCACCGCTGCACTTCGCGTTCTGAAGAGGGTGCAATTCTGGCATCGTTTCACACTTGCCATGTTGCCACTGATGTTCTTCCCTCCCAGAAAGAACGACGTGTGGAGTCTCTGAGGCACCACACACAACAAGAACCCTTCAGAAATGCCAGCGTTATAAACAGCAAAGTCCAAATGCTGAAGGCCATCTGCAGTACCTAAAGGAATCCAGGAGAGGCCTTTCCCAACCTGCAGTGAGCTTTGGACTGGGACGCATTGAGGGCTTGGCTTAGACAGGCTGCCATGAGAAGCTGGAAGGAAATAGTGGCAGGAAAACATGTTCAGGTTATGGTGCAGGCTAACAAGCTGCAACCAGTTCCCTTACTGGGAGGGACCTCTTTACAACATTAGCACCACTCCAGTAAGAAACAACAGCCAGCTCCCTCTCAATAACTGACCGCACTCGGGTGAGGAGCCACTCATTGTGCACATCAAATGTCATCAGCCTAGGCACCAAGGTGGAGAAGCAAATGTGTAGACCTACCTTAGGAGGGAATGAGGTGCCTTTGTAAGATGTCCTTTCTCCACTGGTTACAGAAATATTTGAGACAACAAGATTCACCAAAAGTTCAGGTGAGATAACCCTAGAACTTCCTCTTAGCTTTGTGTTATATACACAGAGCTAAAGAAGGTGAAAACTATTCAGAGCACGGGAGCAACGAGAGGACTGCAGCACTTGCTGGCACTGTTGGGCTTGCTCAGTCCTAGTGGCTGCCTTGCCTCTGAGAGAAAAACCCCACTATTAGTAGCTCACCATCTATCTCCAGTCCATTCTCCTGACTGCATCCACCAAGGATTTAACATGAACAAGAGGATCAAGAACACTGATCAAAGTTGCTGACGTTGTCCCTTCAGTTACAGCTCCTGACTGCCACAAAGGTGAACCTCGCATATGATGGTGTTTTGGGGCCACATCATTCTTCAGTGCCTTTTGTGACTAGCACAGATCTGCCATATCAGAACAATCCCAAAGCCTCTCTAGTTCTCTCTCTCTTTGCTAAGGAATTCTCCAAACACTTAATAAGAAAATAGAAGGGAACTTTTCACTGAGCCGGTCTAAGCACATGGAAAATGTCCTCCTGCCTCTCCAGAACTGAAGCTTTTGCTCTGAGTGCTGTTTTAGGTATTCACTGAAGTCACTTTAGGTACAAGCCCTGCTAACAGGGAAGGAATTGGCACGCAGGAAGAACCTAGCTGGGTCTCACATGGCACACAAGGATGACCTCTGTTTCATCTCCAACCCGGAAATCACCTTCTTGCTCTCCAACCCTCATGTGAGCTCCTTGGTCATGGATCGAGAGAGCTTGGAGCTCAGCTCACTGCCCAAATGTCACAAGTCCTGTGCTGCTGAGCTTCAGTCAGCCTGGTCTCACAGCCTGCAATTTCTATCTCCTGGAACCCCGAAGGTTGTCGGAACGTTGCGCTGAGGTTCTCCAGCCACACAACAACATTTATTCAACAGGATGGTAACGCTGCAGTTTACCTGAACATTGACCTCTGCACCTTCTCAAGGCCACAACCAAATCTAAGCCCTAGCCACAGAGTCCAGCTGATGGGCAGGCACATCACCACAGTACTGACAGACCAGAAGCTGATGTCCCTGTAGCAGAGCGCGATCTGTTCCCACTGGAACTAGCATGAGATGGGAGCACAAGGAATACTTGTCACAATGGGATTTTCAGTGTTGTTTCACATCCTCAGGAAGAAATCATCTTCACAAGAAGGAAGGCTGAATGGTGGCTGAACGTTCACTGCACTGAGCTTTGTGTTCACCTCTGCTACTGATTTGCTGTGGGGCTCTGGGTAAGACACTTAAGTCTGAGTTCCTAACGATCCGTTTGCACATCAGTGAAATCACAAAGGAAGTAAAACGTCTCCCTGTTGCACTCTGTATTTTTAAGATTAATTTAAGGCTTCAAATGAAGGCAGCAATGGGAGAGCTTCATAGTGAAAACACCCTCTGAAGTGTTATCATCATTGAATATTCTTGGGTATTTATAGGCTCAGAGGTACCCAAGTGCCTCACAAGCTTATTCCCACCACAACCTCAACAGCAGGGTGTGTGCACTCACTCACTTGGGTGCAGAGGCTGAATTACCTGCCAAGGTGTCAGGGCAGGTCAGGCAACCAGTACTGACCCTCTTACACTACAACCTGCTTGTAGCTCCTCCCCAGGAGAAGGGCAGCACTTCTTTCAGCTTCTTGGATCGCATTTTTCTGGTAAGAAACAAGGTCTGTGGAATATGTTCTCAAAATAGCTTGGGAAGGTTAGTTCTAGATGAAGAGGAAAGTCTTTTATCTCACAAGATTTCCTGCTACTGAAGTCTTGATAAGGAGCCTGAGTGTGAACTGCTGCCTTGCTGTAAGGCCAGAGCTTTGGAGGTAACAGGTCCTCAGACTGCTGTTGTCCTGGTGATTTATCCTCTGCAGGTGTACGTGCGCTGTGTGATCCCACGGGGCAGGGTGAGCTTCCTCCACAACGTGAGTTTGCTGAAGCCCTAGCAGAAGCTTTTAGACCAGATCTCAGTTGTGCTAAAGGTGCCCTATGCTGAACGGTGAGGATGGAGCATCTCCTGAAAGGAGTGGGGTTAACTTTCCACGCTGCCCAATCCCTGCTGCCTACAGCAGTGCCGGTCGGTCTCCTGTGGACCCTGCGCTTTGGACAGCAGCTCATCAGCAGCAGGAACCAGAGCAACAGCTCGTTCCACACAGGCCAGTGAACAGCAAAGCCTGGGAGGGGTAGATTACAGCCCATTAGCGCTCCCTCGGGCCCGCAGCCCCTCCAGGCTCGAGAATTTCAGAGCACTTAGCGCAGAGCTGCCAAGTCTCATCTGCATGGAGGAAGACTGGCTCATTCATGAGTCATTTCAAAGCACAGAGCCAACCAAACTCTCCAGTGTTGTTCTGGCAGGGTCAGAGGGTGAAGAGAAACCCATCAGTGAAATGCAAGAGTAGATGGACTCCAGGGATGAATTTACCTCTCTTGCTTGTGGCTAAGGGGCTCCGCTGCAAGTGACTTTTTGAAACCCTTGGGTTTATTCAGCCAACAAAGCTTGTGCTTGGAGGAACGTGTTGTTGGAAATTCCCACCAAATGGCTCAGAAACCTTGAGAAGTCCCAAACATTTGATTGACTCGCTGCAGTCAACTGAGCAAAGACCTGCCTTGAAGCGCTGCTGCATCTGCCTCCTGGAAACAAGGGGAAACTGACAGGCTTTCTGCACGCTGACACATTCACTGAAAAAGCTGGGGAGCTTTTCAGCCTCCACGTTACGCTTCAGTTGCGAGGAGAGACAGATCAGTGGGGAGCAAGACGCTGGGAACTCAGTGAACTGGCAGGAATTCAGCACAAAGTGAGGCTGCAACGATGGCTCGGACCTCACTGCCTTGCAAAAGGGTCACAATCCAGGCAAAGCTGATTTTACTTCTTTAAGAACTCAAGTGAAGGGTTTTTTTTCCAGTGGAGCTGTGCAGAAGGTCCAGATCCAAGTGGTGTCCAGTTATTGAGGAGCACAGAACTCAAGCTTGCTTTATCGCTGGGTCGAATCTCCTTCCATCTAATCTACATCACTGGAGCTGCAGTGAGCACCAGCAGGCTTTCTCTTCTAAGTTTGTTTTTATTTTTCTTTCTTTTGTCAAAACACTGTGAAATGCCAAGTTTGGACATGAAAGGAAGGAATATCGAAGTTTTGCTTTGAAGTTGGGCATCCAACTTGAACTGGGGCCTGAGATTTAAGAGGATGCAAACCCATGTGGTCCGAAACTCAAATAAATGTTTGCCGAAGCCCTTGAGAGCTGAAATGAAGACATTTCACACAGCCCCTCTCTGAAGTACGTGTTGCTGGTTTCCAAAAGCACAGCCCAAACGAGTAGAGTGCTGAAGTGAGCAGCAGGATGAATGGAACAGATCCATTAAAACTGATGGGTCTATCGATCTTGACAGTGTCGTGTCAGAGATGAGGACAACAGACAAAAGCACCAGGTCACTGAGGAGAAAGGGACAAAAGCACTCGTACGTCTTTACTTCAAAGCCTCGGCGTGACCAGCGGGATTATCGCGACAGAGCACCCTGACATGGACACAGACGTGACAGGTTGACAAACGAGGGCTGGTGCTGTCTGTGGGAGTGTGAGAGAGGGGAGACCAGATTGAAACACAATCTGCCAACAACAAAAGGAGTCACTGAAGAGAAGTCCCAGGCATTTGAGAGACCCAGTTTCTAACCAAAGAAATGAGGGGAGGAGGGAAATCTCCCTTTGTGTAGTCATTTGTGACCTAAATACCTTGCAGCTAGACCAGCAAATCCATCTGGCTGAACGTAAAAAACCCAAGCTTCTGGTTTCTTGCTGAGCTGGTTTTGTGGGGAGCAAAACAGAGAGGGCTATGCACTGCCCTGGTGGTGCTGAGCAGAGGAAGGGGCAGGACAGCATTGCTGGTGTCGCTGAGCGTGGGGTTTTGCCCGTGTTCACACCGGGTGCTTAGGCAAGACTGGGAATTGAGCTATGCCCCTACCTTCAGCACAACCCACTGCAACTATGACGAACCCTGAGTTTTTTGTATCCCAGGGATGTGGCCAAGGTGAGTGTAACCATGAGTCCTGTCCAAAGCATCTGAGCTTCCTACCCACTCTATAACAGTCACAGAGATCACGACGGGGAAAGCAGTGCCAGAAGGGTTCAGAGTGAGCTGGGCTAATAACTTGCTGACGGCCCCTCACATAGTTTCAACAAGCCAATCCAAGTCATTAACTGGCAGTAAAACAATGCAGCAAAGGAAAACAGGAAAAAGACATATTTTTCTGCCAATTTAGCGGGCGAAACAGCCTCGTGAAAGGACCTGATAAGGCCAGGACCTGTGCAACTCGTGCCTGAGAACACGGGCAGTGCTGTCAGCAATAGCAAGGTGTAAGGTGGTTTCAGCCGTTTGGAGGAGCATCACCAGAGGCTGAGGGCAGCTGAGTGAGAAGTTGTTCACTCAAACAAGACTTTATCTGCTCTGTGAAGTTTTACACCAGCATGCTCATACAGAGAGGGGCGTCTGCATAAGAAGTCCCTCTTCTGACTAAAAATGATCTCACAATGATCTCCTGCAGCGCTGGTTATGCCTAAAATTACTCTTGAAGAAAGGAAGTAGAGGCAGAGCACCCAATCCTCTGGTTTCAAGGCAGTTTCTGCTGTGTACTGAGCAGCCCTTTGTGTAGCACCAGATCAAGAGAGTTCCTTGTAAGGCCAGGCTGTCAGCATCCTGCCCATCTCCTTCTGCTGTGAGATTCTTTGTGGACAGGAAATATTATTCCTTCCTCTCATTTCCAGGAAAACGGAGTAGTAAAAAGCAAGGGACAGCAAGGAGGACTTAGAAACAGGTGCAGAGTAAGAAGCTACTTTGAACTCAATTATTGGAAGTTGCCCTAACTTTAGAACAAAGTTTAAGAACCAGAAGACATAAGGAAACCATTCAGACAGGCACTATCTGTGTGCAAACTTTAGCTCCTCCACAGTTCAACACAACCTTCCCCTCAGCCCTCACTCCCATTGGCATGAATTTGACACAAAATCCCTCAGTCTGGCCAAAGCCAGCAAATATTTTGAGTCAGTTTGGAAAGGAAGTGCAGGAAAGGAGCCACCACCTGGGCTTGACCTTGCTGGGACCGTGGAGAGTGAGGATTTAAACACCTCAACATGCACCTCCCACCTCCAACAAGCTTACCTTGCTCTGCTTTCTGTCCAGGTAGAACTGATGCTGACTAATGGCCATAGCCCAGATAGACTTTATTAGTGCTGGGCAGGCGTACCACGTATGCACAGCAATGCCACTATGCCCAAAAGTCCTCCTGGTCACAGATGCCCTGGAGAGGAGAGAACAGTGAACTGGGGTTAAACCAAGATTTTCTGTATTGTTTTCTGTGGCAGAGCCTACGACAGACCTCGCAGCAGAAGCTGCTGCTCTACTGCACACAAACTTGTGCTAATGCGAATAGAGAACAGCAATACGTAGCTGATCAAGGCAGGAGAGCATTTAACTTAAACAGCTCCTCAAATTAGCAAAGATCATCCAGTTTGTCCAGTTTAGACTGTTCTGGGGATTGGCTGAGCTGATGCTGACCTGCTACGTGTCCCAGGGGAGCCACCAATACCCAAACATGTGAGTCCTCCATGTCTCATCACAGGCTGAGACACCTGAAGCCAAGTCCTCACACTCTCCACTAATTCTGGCTTGGGATGGTGGTTTCCAACTGCTAGGACTCTGGTCACAACTGAAGATCCACAGGATCAATGGGGAAGAAACTCTTCAGATACTTTGATCTCCCTGCTTATGACCAGATATAGCAGGGCTTGCCATGTGGTATGGGAGAGGGGAGTGGTGGGGCTCAGCCAGGGCTGCCTGGAGAGAAGAATGGTTCTTGGTGATTAGCTGAGTGAATTTAAAAACAGGAAAAATAAGGGCTAAGTGTTTCCTCTCTGGGGGTCCCAATTGTCCTCAAATGTTAGCAGATCCCACAGGTTAGGTTTCTCCATGCTTTCACAGCTGTACAGAACTGCTCCGTTTTTCCTCCCCACCCCTCAGCTCTACGTGCACCAGCAGAGCCAGCACATTAGTGCACACAGACTACCAGTGTCCTGGGCTACAGAACCCCTCCCACAGCACAGGCTGGAGTAAACCAAGCCACTGAGCCACAGGGCCCCAAATGAGTGCAGTCCTCCTTTACAGTCTGTTAGGGTGAGTGTTTACTCTAGAGTATGATGATGAAATGAACGTGAGCAGGGTATGGAGGTTCTCTGTGACCTTCTGTTACAGCCTTTCATGGAAGGATGTGAAGGGTGAAGAGGGGCCAGTGCAAGAGACAACCTGGGCAGCAGGACATGCAACAGAGGGTCCACCACAGTCTAGAGCCTGCAGACACTATGTGCTGTGCAGCTGTGGAGGTGACACTGCAGGACAGCCCAGGAGCTCTGACATGCAGTACAAGGGATGTACAGCTCTTTTGCCAGCACTGGGAAGTCCTCAAGCCTGCTAAGGCAGTGGCTACCCTTTGACACCTGCATAGACAATCTCTCCTCTGGTACCTGTGGGCTACTGCCCTGTCCAAAACTGGAGGAGAACAAGGGGAGGGGAGGCACATGGTCAGCACAAGCTGTGGTAGAGCCAGGAATTAAAGAAAAGCAAAACTGCAGTGAAACACAAACTCTCAGCCTGAGAGAGGGCTGATAGTTAACGGGCTTCCTCAGTGCTGCAAAACATGTTAAAGTCAAATTGTGAAGTTACAAATTGGAGTGAAATTTCTCTGAGGAAACAGCTGTGGCCAATGCAAACAAGGTCTGAGGCAACGGGGGTCTCACGTTTCTGTGCTGCCCTGTGCTGAGTCCTTTCTATGCGACTGGAGCAGAAGACCTTGTGAGAAAACTCCATGGATGCAACAGGTCAGTGGCTGATGGCCCAGATGCTGGGCTGCCTCATCCCTGTCAATGGGAGGTGCCCTTGAAGCTGATGATCCCTTGAAGGGATCCAACCCTGTAGGCTGCTGTTGATTTAAGGGACACAAACCACTGAAGCCCTTTGGCACTAAGGCTCCATGGCACCCAAATATGGGCTAAGACCTGAATTCTGGCCTCATCCTTTTCTGTTCAAATGCAGATACTCATTTTGAACTCTCACAAACATACCCTGAAAGCCATTCATCTTCTCATCTGAAAAGCAGTGATTTCCAGTGGTTTTTCCTTTTGGGATCCATACATGTTTCCCATCAAAACTTGGCAGTGCTGGGTTAACAGTTGGACTCAATGATCTTATAGGTCTTTTCAACCTAAACAATTCTATGTTTCTATGAAAACTGCAGACTCTGTTAGAAAGTCTGTAGACTTAGCTGGTCTGAGCTGTGGACCTGCTTTTCACAGCTGTTTTCTGGGGTCATCTGAGAGATGATTTCCCTCTACACATGCCACATGCACTGTGGAATTAACCCTATCAACAGGGTTAATTCTCCCCCAAAATGTATGATTTCCATCCTGTATGGGATAAGTAATGATGACGAAGTGAGGTTAAATGGCTTGTTCAGGACAGGAAGCCACGGGCAGAGGCAAGGCTTGAAAACATACATTGTGCTGCCCAGCCCTGGCCACAGCCATGGAGCTGCACTCACACTCCTGAGTGTGGCTTTGCTGACTCAGGCTCTGGTTTGGCAACCAGAGAGGAATGCAGAGAGAGCACTGCACTGGCTACTCCTCTGTCTCCACATGCCTCACAGCTCCTCGCAGGAGTCCATCCCACTCGGCTGGGAGACCAAAACCTGAGCCGTGTTCACACCGTGCCTCTGCCACGTGCCTCACTGCTTTACAGCCAGAGTGCCAGTTTGACCTGGGTACTGGTACTCTCTGGACACAAAAATCAACCAAATCAATTCCCTTGTAGTGAGAAGGGACCAGGCTGACAACCTGGGACAGGGTTTTGTCCTTCTGGTGTTGACTCAGAGAAACAACACATGGAACAGAATAGGGAAGCTCTGCCATGTCAGTAATTCCTATCACTTAAGGACAAATGAGACAGCAGAGGTTCCTCTGTGTGGTCACATTTTGTGCGTGATACTGAGTTGCAAATACCATTATTTTTATTGCAACATCCCAGAACTATCAGCTTTCCTTTCCTTGTGGCCACTGTTGCCAGAAATGGCCAGTGTGGGCATTGAGGGGCTTCTGGCTGGTGGCAGGCTGCAGCATGCGTTTCTGATGCCTCGCCCACGGTCGGGGACTCAGTAGGGGAAGGAGCACACCACCCCCAGCCCCCACTGCTGGAAGATCTCCCAGTGTATGCTCAGCTTGGGGAATTTGCTCTGCTAGATTTCATGCGACTATTTACATGCTTAATATCAAGCAGATGCTTTGAGGCTCTGCTGACCTGGAGCTGCTCCGCTCAGTTTGTGCTCTAACAAAATGCACCTATGCAGGCAGGGACCGTTGGGGTGACCATGTTGACAGCAGGGCAAACAAGCACAGAAATGGCACATAGACATCCCCTAATGAAAGTACATATATATGTCCACAGATAGGCACAGGAAACAGGTGGAACAGGTTCACAGCTAAGCGATGGGCAAAACACCCTACTGCCAGTAGCACATCCCATCACTCTGGGAAGAGAGCTAGTTTCCATCAGCTGTATTTGTCCTTGGTTTGCAAGTGGACATTGCTCTTAGAACAACCCCAGGAGCAACACAGATACCAGTAACCATCCTCTAACACAAGCGAGTGTGGGGTGCAGAACACACTGCACAGTCACTTGAACTCACTCTCTCCCACATAAGGTTTCTAAAGTGAGAAAAAGAGACTCCAGTGCCAAAACGACGGATGGGCTTTCATCCAGCCTGCCGGTGAACCTCTGGTGCCGTGCCATTCCTTTCAGCTGCACTACTGAATATTTATTTACAAGGAAGCGTGTGAGTACAAAATCTGGCGCCCAGCTCCAGGCTCCAAGTGCTACACGGGGACAAGGTGAACCCCCGTTTCATGCACTGAAAATCAGACCAGCACAGCCCTGGGGGTCTGGAGGTGCCAAAACAGAGGGGGAAAAAAATACTGATGGGAGCCGAGGGGAAACATCCTCACAAACATCCACCCGAACCCCAGACGCCTTTCTAGAAGGCAGCAGTAGCCCCTGACTTAGTATATGCTGTCCCTTGCTCACGGCTTCCCCAGCTACCAGACGAAGCAAGTCTCGCTGAGATGCGGAGAGCGCGGCTCGGCATGACCCGGCTCGGAGCAGCAAAACCCGGCTCGGCATGGCTCAGTCCGGCAAAGTTCGGCTCGGCTCGGCTCAGTTCAGCAAACCCCAGCTCGGCAAAGCTCTCCACGGCAAAGTCCGGCTGGGCAAGGCAAAACCCTGCTCAGCCCGGCAAAACCCGTCTCAGCCCAACAAAGCCCGGCTCGGCTCGGCACAGCCCGGTTCGTCTCGTCGCTCACCTGCGAGGGTCGTGCACCTCCACTGAGAACTTCTTCTCGCGGAAATAGAGGTTCTCCAGCTGCCTCCATTGGAAGATCTGCGGGAGGGAGAAGAGGCGGGTGAGTNGCCCCCTCAACCCTGTCCCCAGCACCCGCGGGGCAGCCCACGGGTCGGGCGGCTGCGTCCCACCCTCTCGTATCCCTCCGTCCTTTCTCGCATCCCTTCTTCCTTCGCTCCAGGCCGGGCTCGGTGCCGGGGGAAGGCGGAGAAGGCGCCGGTTTCACTTTGCAGAGCTAAGAGCGGTTTAAACACATGGAAGACTGGAAAAAAAGGGATCTGGATGCTGTTTCCTTCCCGCCGAGTGGCACCGGGGGAAGTTACGGGGTAGAGCTGCCTGGCTGGCTGGGGGACACCTCACAGGGATGGCTTCCACTGCAGCGCCAGCCCCAGCTCTGCCCTCAGCCCCCGGAGCTTGAGCCCAGCAGGTCCGTTTTTCTGTCCTGGGACTCGCAGGGTGAAATGCAGCAGGAACCAGGTCCTGCTCCTGCCCCTGCTCTGAGGTGGCTTCTACAAGCAGCCAGCCACAGCGAAGTCAACGCTGTCCCCTCAGGGAACTGAGGCTGAGCAGTCACGGGGTACAAGGCAGGTATCCTGGGGCTGGTGTGTGCCCTTCAGCCCTGAGCCAGCCCTGGAGTTGCTCTGCCTTCTGGGCGGTGGGATGAACCCTGAACCTGCTGTAACCCACAGCAATGTGCAAAGTGAGCCACATCTTCTGGGCTAGGGGAGGACTATTACAGAAGCAGCACATGGTGACTGCAGAACACAGTGGATAAGTCCATGATCCAGGTCTGCCACTGTGGATAAACCACAGCCCATGACTGCAGACAAATCCCCCACTTTATAAATGAGGAAACCCAAAATCCAAACCCTGGCTTCCAGACTGCTCTTCCGTATGGAGGAGTCAGACTGCAGCTCTGGGAACTCACACTTTGGCTTCCCCAAGCGAGCAGCGAAGCGTGGGGAGCGGAGCCAGCAGAGCTTGCCCTGATTTATACTCCCTCTCCTGCTACAAGCAGCTTCTGTGGAGTTCCTGTCCTACCCCCGAGGAAGGCGCTGGCTCCTGCCACACTGAGATAAGCTGCTCGCCAGTGTCAGCGTTCTGGCGATAAGGAAGCAGGAGGCGTAATTTGATTTGCACTGATTAAGGTGCTGGTAGACGTGAAATCTACACAAGGACCCCAAATTACTAATGTTGCAGGGGCAGCATAGGTGAAAACTTTTGTGTCTGTCAAAGTTCCCAACCAAGAACTGCTTGATTTAGGGTTTTAAAAAAACCCCTTTCTTTTTCTCCAAGGGGGTGTTTGGTGGGAATGGTGGGGTAAGGAAAGCACTGAGCTGACTCATACTCTGGGACTGTCCATTTTGAGGGAGGGTAGAGAAGGAAGGGGGCCGGGAGGGGTGGGATTGTAAAGGGCTGAGTTACACTTACAGGATTGTTTTAGCCCTCCACTGGAAATATTAATTGCTGCATCAAAGCTGTAGTCACCCAGCAAAGCATAGAAATAGCCACTGTTTCACCCACTGAGGGAGCACAGACATGGCGTGAAGGGGTTAAGCTGGGAGTTGAGGTCTGAACTGGAGTCTGTCTCCAGTGCAAGCACCCAGCTTCAAAGGCACCAGGAGGAAGTTTGGGCCCTAAGCTCCCACTGCCATCAACTGTGGTCAAGCCTGAGACTGCCCTGTGTGGTGCCCAAATCATCCCTCTGCACTTCAAGATGCCCATCTGCAAGGCGGGGAGGATAACGTGGATGTGCTGCTTGGCATGTGCCGTGAGGAGGACGTGTCTGGGAGGCGCTCAGACATGTGGAACGCATCAGGAGGCTGAGAACCTGGCAGATCACACCCCTCAGAAAACATTCTTCTGTCCCCAGGTCACCCGTTGTCACTTATGACTAAACTTCGGTGTGGTGCAGAAGGAATTGGAAACCCTTCTCTGAGCTGCCAGCAGCTGCTCTCCTCTGACAGTGTCCTCCTCTTCCTCCTCCCTTGGCCTGTGCTGGCCGTTGCCCCGGTCTCCGAACTTTTCTGATTTTGTCCTCCCTGCTCCTAAACCTCTCAGTGCTCAGTTCGTTAGTCACTGCTACATTTCCCTTTGATGATTAACTCCAACTGTCCAAACACGTGAGGATCTGGGGGGTCTGTTCAGAGTCTCAAATGCAGGTATCCAGTGCTATTTGCTGTGCCCCAGGATACCCTGCCTGGCCCTGGCTGCTGCTGTGGGAGGGAAGGACAGAGCCTGCTATGGGTCTGGTGCCATATCTGTGTTTCTTGGATCCCCTAAAACAGCACTAGACACCTACGCTCTGGGCACCAGAGCAGCTCTCCGGATCACTGCTTTTCTATATTTAGCTTCTTTGTTTTTCTTGGCAGGGTGTGGAAGGAGGCAAATCCAGACTCTTGGGAGGGAGGGGGTGAAAGAGACCCCACAACTCCAGTTTGTGTGTGTTCTTCCACAGCCCTGCTCTCCACAACGTACAAATGTGTTTTACAGTTGATGTAACTGCACTCCCTTTGCTCCCCAAATGTTATGCTGCAGCCTCCCACTCCTTCTGCCCACACTGAGGTCTTGCCCTTCCTACACATCAGGAACCCAATCTGCAAAGATATGGTACCCCCAGTGAAGTATCTGCTTTCCTGTCAGCCCGTCACAGCCCCCCAGGAGAAACAAAGCCCAAGGGTTCACTTCAGCTAGACCTAATGTAAGCAAGCTGCTCCATCCACCACTCGCCCAGCTTCTGCACGGGTTCAAATGGATGCTGTTAATGTAGTGACAGATGCACAAGGTGCCATTAGTGGGTCTTCTTAAGTGGAAGCATAATTTTTACCCATCAAGGTCCTTTTACCACACTGGTGCTTGCAGCCTTCCGTGGGGAATATGAGCCGCAGCAGGGAGCAGCTCGTAATTTCAACAGTCTTGAAGAAATGCAGCCGCAACACAGAATCACAGAACATTAGGGATTGGAAGGGACCTTGAAAGATGATCGAGTCCAATTCCCCCACCACATCAGGATCCCTTAGATCCATTCACACAGGAACTTATCCAGGCCCGTTTGGGGGCTAGGTGGAGGCAAAGCATCCATGTCCTCGGCAGGTTTGCATCTTCCTGCACCATGCCTGTGTCTGGCTTGTGTTTAGGATCCTAGGCTGGATCTTAGGAAGAATTTATTTGCTGAAAGGGTCACTGGGCCTTGGAACAGGTTGCCCAGGGCAGTACTGGAGTCATTATCTCTGCAGGGATTTAAAAGACATATGAACCTAGTGCTTAGAGATATGATTCAGTGGTGACCAGGCAGTGCTGGGTTGAATGTTGGACTTACTGATCTTATAGGTCTCTTCCAACCAAAGAGATTCTGTTATTCAGCTTATGATTGTCTTTGGTTGATTTGCTAGTCCAAATCTAGCACTTGCTCTTGAGGGTGGATGATTTGATGCTGGTTTTACTGGAGTTGTTTTAGGAGTGTAGCAACCTTTGCCACACACAAGGTACCTCACAGCAGGGACTGGGACAGCATCTCCCCAAATAGGCTGGAAATGAGGCTTGGGAGAAAGTCACATGGTGATGCGTGCTAAGGGCACAGTTGTCCTGCCCTTGAAGAGCCTTCACTCAGAGCAGGCAAGGGGACAATTAGTGGTGCTTGTGGAGGGCTTGTTTTCTGTGATGTGGTGGTTTGCCCCTTGGAATCTCTTCTGAGGTCAGCAGCCCATTGCAGATCGTGCAGCACTGTGCAGCTTTCAGATGGGAACAATTTTTGGTAGTGGCCATCATTACAGGCTGCACAGAAGACCATTTAATCTTCAGTAGATACTTCAGGAAGTCTCCTCAAGACTGCCTTTTGAGCACAGCCACACGCTCCCGCATGCACAGGAAAGGGAAAGGGTCTACTAAAAGAAAAGAACTACACCTATTCCCTTCTCCTCAAGGGGCATGGTCTCCACCATGGATATGCTTAAAACTGGTGCAGATCCAGAGCTTAGGGACATGGTTAGTGGTGGGCTTGGGACAGATAACAGGTTGGATTCAATGATCTTCAAGTTCTTTTCCAGCCTAAGCAGTTCTATGATTCTATGGCCTCATTGTGCAAATAAACCTGGAACCGACAGAATGGCTTGAATTTGCAAGACACCTTATCAACCCACAAACGTTCAAAGGAGTAAATGCTCCCTGTTGGACCATGTGTCCTGTTTAAGATGCACAGGGCTGGGTGGGGAGGCAATAGTGGGGAACCCAGGGCCAGAAGTGGCTGTTCTGCAAAGCTGGCAGCTTAGGAGAGGACCCAGGGGTGAGATCCGAGCGCTGCACGGTGCGCTGCGGAGAGTTCAGGTGCAAGCTACGGGAATTTTCTCACTGGAAAGCCCTTCCAAGAGGCAGGCAGGCTTGCCAGGCACCAGATGTGTGTGGCTAGTTACAAAGAGCTGCAGTCAAAGCCCTTCAGACGCAAGCAGCTTTTGTGAGCACACTTGCGGTTTGCTGGCTGCTCCCTAATTAAGCTGAGCCTGGAGTAGAGGAGGCCCAGGGATCTGCATCCGCTTCAGCCATGCGAGTCTAAAGAAGGTTGTTCCATTTTTATTGACCGTGGGGCCTGTGCCCCTGGTGTGTGCACACAGCAGGAGGCAGGGTCAGCATGGGAGCATCTGAAAAATGCCAGAGGCTCCTGATAAAGAAGGGAGGGGAGCTTGTGAATGAGTCACAGGCGAGTGTTTCTGGCTTGATCACTCATGTCCTGGGTGACTTGGACTTTGCTGAGGTGTAGGGAGTTCTGCTGGGTTGTGTGCCGTGCTTGGGAAGCCTTGCCTGAGCATTCAGCAGAGGAACCTTGCCTCTGGTTGGGAATTCCTGGCAGTAATTAGGCTGTTGCTGGCTTCTATGTTGACCTGCAGCTCAGGGACAGGACAGAGAGTTGCTGAAGTGCAGCACTGATGGTTGGTGCACAATACTCTCCAGATTCCGATTCCTAGAGAAACATCCCCCAGAAGTACTATTCTGAGCAACATAAAGACTTCTCTATCATGAGTTTGGGATGCTTGGACCTTGATATTTTCTTCTGCTTGCTGTGCAAGTTGATATTTTCTTCTGCTTGCTGACGTCAAGTTGCACCAGAGGAGGTTTGAACTGAATCTTAGGAAACATTTCTTTACTGAAAAATAGTTATAGAATCATAGGACATTGGAAGAGGCTGTCTGGGGAAGTGGTGGAGTCACCAACCCTGGAGGTGTTTAAAAGACATGGTTTAGTGTTGGGTCAATGGTTGGACTTTATGATTTTAAAGGTGTCTTCCAACCAAACCAAATCTGTGATTCTGTGACACAGTTGAACCATTTTGCACTGGATGATCCTGTGGTCCCTTCTAACCCTGACTGACTCTATGACTTGGTCTAGGTGATCCCGCTGTGGCAGGGGAATTGGACCAGATGATCTTTTGAGGTCCCTTCCAATCCCTAATGATTCTATGATTCCATGTAAGTCTATGTAGGCTGTTCAGGATCCAGCTGTGTGCCAAAGTCTATAGAGGATCTATCAGCTCTCTTTGGTGATCTAAAGGAGATTTACAGAGGAGATGGAAACAGACTTTCTCAGAGGTGCCCAGTGAAATTGTGAGTGTCAATGGACACAGGTTGCCACGTGGGAAATTCTGACTGGATGTATGACAAAGCTCCTACAAGCTCAAAACTAGGTGGTCAAACACTAGGACCATGAGTTACCTGATCAAACTGTATAGTTCGCTGAACTTTGAGCAGGAGGTTAGACTAAAGACCACCAGAGGCCTTTTTGATCTATATCTTGCTTTGATACTAAGCATCTAGTAAATGACCAAATGTAATGGTTGTTGGGCTGACTGACCTATATGACATCTCTCAGTCCTCCAAGTCTTGCAGTTTTTGGGTGATTAATGTCTTGTTAAATCAAACTATGGGAATCCCTTCCCTTGCCTACACTATGGGCAAGAGTCAACCATGATGACATCTCAATACTAAAACTGGTACTAAACTGGGAGTGAACAACGACAGTACTTTCACACAGCTCACACGAGTGCAGCTATGAACTCCCAAGTCCTTTGTTTTACAGTTTAGAGACAAAACAAACTTAACAAAAAACATTCTTCCTTGGACATGTAATTCCCTCCACTGAACAAACCACCAAGCAAAATTCCAGGGGCTGAACTATGCTGGAGGTCAGGGTGGAGGTTATGAGAGGTCCCTTTTTGGCCTTAAACTGTAAGAAAATCACAGCTCCAGTGAAGTGAATGGCCGTTTTGTCCCAGTGATTTCAGTGGGGCCATGGTTTCCGGGCATGGATCTGTGTGCTGGCTCGAGCCAACCCTACTGCCATCAATCATACCTCTGTCAAACTAGTTTGAGTGAACGAGGAAGGATTTGGTCCAGGCAGAACAGCACCACTTCAGCTTCAACAAATGGACTCTTGTTTTGGGGGCAGTTTACCAAGAGATTTCCGTGGGCTGTCACCTGTGAGTTAGTGTGACCCGCTGAGGGTGTTGCCCCCAGGTCATGAGATGGCGATGCTGCTGCACTCAGTCCTCCATCCTGCCCCACTTCCATTCACTCCTGTATTTCTGTTAGCTTGGGATAATTCTTTTTCTTTCACTTCCCAAAACAAAACAAAAAAAGGCTTCCTGTGTGATTTGATGTGGGAAACAACCCCACCAGTGATCTTCCCAGAGGCTTGCCGTCCTCCCTTCCCCCATGGAACGAGAGAGTGGCTTGGCTGAGTGAGACTTTCAGTGGTCTGTCAGCAGTCCCGGCTCACTATCTAATTACTTCTTCCCCTCAGGCTGCAGGACTCACTTTATTGCCAAACAGACAAGCAATTTCTGGTCCAATTCGAGATCCCTTTTGGTGTGTGCTGTTCTCACACCACCCCAGCAAACCTTTCTGGCTTGACCAAACAGAAATTGTGTCTAGAGCTACATAACCACTGCTCTGCATTCATTTCCAGGATGGAGACACAATTCCCTATTAAATTTCAAAGTGATGTATTGGCTCTGAGAGAAAGCACCCGAGGGAAGAGCTGCTGTTTGGACAAAGCATTATTTGTCTGCATAATGCAAACTGATATTTGTGGCTGTAACTGGGTACAGACTGGGAGATGGGTTTGACTGTGTGTACAACTGAGTCTGTATTTGCTGCATGTATTTATCTGGTCGATGCTGTCAGCATCTGCTGGGTGTGTCCAAATCAATAGGTCCACAGACAAGTGTTTTTTCCCTATAAATAAGTTATAGTTTCTTTCTTCAATCCTCTGCAAGCAACTCAACGTGACTGGATCTTTCTTCACTGAAGACACCTCTCCTCTCTGACATAACCCAAAAGGAGATTGTAGAGAGGTAGGGGTTGGTATCTTCTTACAAGTAACAAGTGGTAGGATGAAAGGCGATGGACTCAAGTTGTACCACAGGAGGTTTAAGTTAGATACTAGGAAAAAATTCTTCATCAAAAGGGTCATCAGGCCTTGGAACAGGCTGCCCAAAGATGAGGTTGAAGCGTCATCTCTGGATGTGTTCAGGTAGTTTAGATATGGAACTCAGGGGCATGGTTTAGCGGTGGACTTGGTACAGTTAGGCTGATGGTTGGACTCGATGGTCTTAAAGGTCTTTTCCAAAGTAAATGATTCTATGATAATACACTGTGTATTAGAGGAGGCCCAGCCTCCAACCTACGAATCAGCTGTGGCACCCTGCAGTGATTTATGTCACTCAGAAAGCATCCCTGCTACTCTCTTTCCTAAGGATCCTTTTGTGGATGACTAAAGTACATCTTGGAATCAAGATACAGGAAATGCCATCCCCATCCTACACACAGTCATGCTCTGAAGCACACACATCACAGAATCACAGAACATCAGGGATTGGAAGGGACTTCGAAGGCTGTGTGACACTCCCATGACACAGGGTGTCTGCTTGTGGACATGACAATGGTCTGCAACATCTGACCTTCTGAGCCTCCTGCTCAAGCCACTGACTTACAGATGACTAATCTTTGTAGCCACTGAACATCTGGGCCCCTGCCTGGTTCCACCTGGTGACAAAAATGCCCAGGTTCTGGTGAACTCAGAGACACCATTTGAGGGGGGTGGGGGATGTGGTGATCCTCCTACCACTTCAGAGCCAAGCACAAGTGCTGGAGGAAATTTCAATCTCACTCCAGCTCTCCACCCTAACTCCAGGGTGCTCAGGTCTAATTTGCTTCACTTTGTGCTGTGAGAGTGTTTTGTCTTTGCATCTTGTTGAAGTTCTTGCTGCAGAATCACTGAGGACTTGGCTACTGCTTTTATAGATAATTCCCTTTAAGACCTGAGTAGGACAAAGCACTTAGAGAAAGGAAGTTTTACTTTGGTGGGAATACTCCTACATTTAATGTTATCCATGGGCTTGGCTTGGCTGGGTCAGGGGATGGGGTGTCATGCTGTAGCCTCAGTGAGTGTATATTCATACAGAAACCCTTGAGGACTGTGTGCC
The DNA here is from genome assembly GCA_013400115.1 of Rhinopomastus cyanomelas. Lineage (NCBI taxonomy): Eukaryota > Metazoa > Chordata > Aves > Bucerotiformes > Rhinopomastidae > Rhinopomastus > Rhinopomastus cyanomelas. The sequence goes on from VXBP01006792.1 coordinate 216,906, forward strand.
TGATGATATCAGCACGATACACACACACTAAACCACCAAGAGAGTGTTGGTTTCCTTATAAAATTGTGGTGACTTAGATTATCTATCAGCGTTATAGCTGAACAGCCACTTATTTACCTAGATGATGGAAACTGAATTTAAGATGATTTGAAGAAGTTGCTTTGCCTAAACAATCTACTTGGTGGTCTGAGATCAGCCCTGTTTGGAAGAGATGCTGAAGCAAAGTTTTGTCAGCTTATCTGAGATAAAGTGGTGATGGTGACCCATACCTGTTAATTCATTCTGGTTCAGTCACAGCAAGGTCCGTGCAGCTAGAATCTGTCTTCCTCCAAACTATGGAGTCCAGCTTTTGCTCCACAAAGTAACTGTGTAGGTTAACGTCACTTTCTTTGTCTGGCTGCTGTAAGTCACCGATTGTGGTGAATGGGATCAGGAACTGACTGAGGTTAAAAGTGACCAGGTTTTTGAGTTGGGTTATGTTGAGCTCGGATCTCTTCTCAGCCACAGAGTGATACCAGCATGGCTGAGGAAGGGGGCCAAGAGAGGAAATGAACAGCAGTGTCAGGTTTGCAGTGGGGAGGGAGGGAGGGAAGGCCACTTCAGCTGGTACTGCTGCCAAAAGAAATGTTCACTGAATGACAGCCCAGTGGCACGTCCAGCCAAATCCCATGGAAATCCACAGTGCCAGGGACAAAGTCCTGCTTTACAGCCCCGCGTGCTCTGATCTCATTTATTCATCTCCCAGTGTGCTTGGCAGCTTTTTGGCACAGTTAAGCAGAGCAGAAATGCATGGAGGAGTGGGTGCTGAAAGAGGAAGAGCTGCTGCATGGTAGCACCTCAAACTGAGGGTTAGCAGCAGCAAGAAAGGTGATAGTGAGAACATAGTCTCCTGTGTATCAGTGATGGAAGAAGACATTTCAGCAGGGGAAAGTCTTCAACTCTGGCTGCTTCTCAACATTCACAGGTCTGGGGCTTACACTGTGATATGGAAAGATATAGGCTAAGCAGGCTCTCTCCATGACAAGCAGCAGCATGGCAAAGCACCTCACTTTCTGTATGCCTCCCTCCTCCTGTGCTCCACATTTCCAGACACTACACCAAGACTGAATTACTGCACTATAAAATGAATTGAACCTGCCATGACCTGAAGACTGGTTCAGTTTACAGCCAAGTCTGTAATCCAGAGAGCGCGAAGGATCAGCGACGGGAAGAGAAGTAAGGGCGCCGAGCAAAAGGAATCAGCAGGTAGTCCTTAGCAGCCAGCTAATCACAGTGAATTATTTATTACAGCAGTGCCACCGAGGCTCCGCTGCCTTTTAAACCTGCATTTCCTGGAAATGTTTTCTGCTTCTCTTGGATCATTTGTAAATCTGAAATCTTTCATTCCTGTCTGGAATGCAAAGATCATGGAGTCACAGAATCACTTAGGTTGGAAAAGACCTTGAAGATCATCGGGTCCGACCGTTAACGTAACTGTACCAAGCCCACTGATATGTTTGTAAGGTCCTTAGGAAGTGATGTTGTTCCAAGAGAAGCCTGATAGAAACAAGTCAAGTGCATCATCTCTGCCCCCACTTGTTTCTGGATGCTCCAAGGAGTGGCCAGCCCGTTCTGAATACTCCCTGTGGCTCAGCTGAATGCAAGCAAGAGGAGCATTACACATGCTCCATACCACTGACAAGAGAAACCCAGTTACTGCCAAATCAAACACCCTCCCTGAACATGAGAGTTTATAACCCTCCAAACATCCTGTTTGAAACCAATCAATTGGATGTTAAAACATGGGATGAAGGGTCACACGTTTAGTCCTATTTCCAACCCTTCTAATCTCTTGACCCCTGTGGTATCAAGTGGCAAGGAGTCACACAAGTGAGCTGGGCTGCCTGGAGCTGATGGGGATTTTATGTTTCTTTTGCCCCATCATTCACTAGGTTCTACACAATTCACATCAATCCCTACTTTGTGGGTTTTTAAGTTACTGGTCTGTCATTCCTTCGCCACAGGAAGCACAAGTTTAACCACTCCATCAGTGCAATTACTGGCTTGACAATGCTTCATTATGCCCTAAAGCAGAGTGGATCTCTATTTGTTCTGCAATAAAACAGCTCTTAATTAGGCTGTTGCTCCTCCTGTGTAAATACCTCATTTTGCCTCTGGAATCAGGGAAGTTCACTCTATCTCCTGTGTTTGGCAAAGGCCAAGGGACATCACACAGCAGCCTTTCACTTTCAGGACACAATTAGTGTTCTGATTGCTTTGCTCAGGTGACTTCTCTTTGATCAGACACTTACAGCTACAGATTTTACTTGTGTTTGTAAGATGGGTCCAACTCAGCTCTTGTTTTTGCTGATTTAAATGGGAAGTCAACGCACTGCCATCGCTTTGGATTCACAATAGTCAGGGTGAAATCTTTCTGCAGTGAGAATCCACAGAGTGTGGTGGAGCCCTTATGGCAAGAGACAGAGCATTTCCACAGCACGCCTCACTTCATCTCAGAGAAAGGATAACACTAGGAAGAAATGGCAGAAAGTGATGTTTGGCTGTCGGAGAGCATCTTTGTCAAGCTCACTCACAGCTGAATTTGGGGATGCCTCACATTCTATCTCATTTCCAAAAGCCTTTATTCCCCTTGGGATCTCCTCAATCAACCAGAGAATGCAAACTGGTAATGTCTGAGCCTGAGAAAAAGTTCACCGTAGGTTTCGTTGTCTTCTCTGGAAGAAAGCAAAGCAACTCTACAGAGAAGTACTTCTTGTAAAGCGACTGAGCAGCACAAGACTCTCCTTTAGGGTAATCTCATTTTTGGTGACAGACCATTTCTCTGTATATTTGCCATAGGAAAATCCTTTGGCTGCAAATCATGAAGTCCAAGCTCCCTGCTAGAGCAGGATCACCTAGAGCTGCATTGGTGAGTTTAGTGAGGTATATCACATATCTGTATCTATAGTGAGGTATATCCTAGGTGTTTAATACCTAAAGCTGTCAGATTATAACTGATATGGACCAAATCTGGATTTGAACAGGCAGCACTCAAGAAGACTTTGGCAGGGCTTGCTGACTGTGGGAGCTAGACCCTGAGTGTGCAGGAGGAAAACAGAAAGAACAATAAGCCTCAAAGCAGTGGCTTTGGGTAGCTTCAAGGCTTCCACAGAATTTGAGCACTGGAAGGAGAAAACATAAAAATAGAAGCACAGAGTCACATTAGACTCTTCAGCCCAGCTGCATTCCAGTTTAATAGCCTTGCATTCCCATCTGAACCACCTTGGACTGGGTGCCAGACACCCATGTCAGCTGTATCCCTAGTAATGCTGGAGGACTTATGCCTGAGTGAGAATAGCACAAGCAAGATCAGGTTCTGGCCCTGAATCAGCCTCAGTCCTTCTCTCCAGCATCACCATACTTGCTGACAAACCTGGTTAGTTTTCAGGACACACATGGCTGATTTACTCCAGTGATCTAATAACAACGTGGTTTTTGACCGACTGCTAATGGGATCTCCCAGGATGCTTGGTGTGGGCTACAGTTTTACTTGCAAGCATGGAAATCTGTCTAGGATGACATAATAGGAAAACTTTACGCTCTCCCTTATAAGACAAGTAAGATTTCTAAATGTCTTTTATACAAATGTTTTAGTTTCAGCTGGTTTCTTCCTACAGTTGTCTGCTTGTGTTCCTTACAGGGAGATTTAGTCTTCCACTGAGATTTTTCAGTTTGTGTTGGGCATCGGCAACGTGCGGGAACAAAAGAATGAAGATCAGAAAAGACATAATTTCTTCTTCCCTCCTAAGTCTTCTCTCCTGGTTTTGCCTTGCAGAAAGTTCACTAAGGTTTACCTGTTCCCTTTGCACAGCCCAGACCTGAATCAGCCCGTGCTAGTAAAGTCAAATGAATCAGATACTACGGTAAGTTCTCAGGTAGCAGGGTTATCAAGTGCAATTTTACAGTCTAATTAGCAGAGGATTAAACATTGCACCTCACTGAAGCAGTTGGGCTGGTCTTGCCAGAGGGGTTTTACCACCTGTGCAGGGCAAGAAGTCTTTTTACTTGCTCTACAAAGGCTGAAAGCACTTAGTGGGCAAATAATGAAGCCTCAACGACTCTGCCCAAGCTCTGTTCTGGATTTGGACCATGCCTTGTGGAACAGCCCTGCCAACAGACAAGCTTTGCAAGCCTCATGTAGCAGAGAAATGCTCATCTAGGATGTCTTTTCACTGCTGTGGTCTCTGTTTATGGCCATGGACAAATTCTAACCTGGAAATTCCTGCTCTCCCTTCCCATCCAACCTTCTCGCTCAGATTTATGACCACTTCTACTAAGCCACAGAAGCCCTCAGTGGTTTATAGACAAGGCAGCACCAGTGTTTTGGGTCTCCTGGATTTCATACGTGATTTGCCGAGAAAAAAATAAAAGAAATTGCCAATAAAGACACAGCTGGCATCTTATATTTCTGTATTTTAGGACTATGCTTGCAGAGAAAGGGTAGGAGAAGCCTACAGCCCCTTATGCAAGAGGCAATATGAGAGCTAGAATTTGCTTGGTGGGGACACAGGAGGAGAAGGCTGGCTAAGATGTTATCAAGCTCTAAAGCCAATGCTACAGCCCAGAGCAGTCTGAGTGGCTGGGACAAAGGAAAGGCAGAGAAGCTGAGAAAGGAAGCTTGACTCTGCTGGTGAGAATGCCTGTCTCCTCTCATGCAGTTGGGGCACCTGAGTTCTGCTGCCTTCACCAACCCTCTCATCCATTCAGGGTTAATAATAATTGCTATAGCTTATGAAGGGCTGACTCCTTGTCGTGCTAAGACACTGTTTTCCTCCAGAGAAATACTTCTATCACTAACACTTGACTACTGAAAGCATCTTTTAAGGATGTGTCTTCCCTGGGGGGTTGGCACTGGTGGTGGTATGTGGGTGCAAACACCCAGCCTAGTCATGTTTGAGACTATCACGTGTACGTGGGGTTTGCCCTGCAGGTAGTGATTGATCCCAAACAGATGTGAGTTGCAGAGCACAGATGCTCTGTGACCATCTCCTTACTCCTCTTGTCCTTTTCTTCAATGGATCAGAAGTCTCAGTAGTAGCCTTCAGTGAATAAAAGCTGAGCGATGCACCTATTGTCTCCTGCTGCTTCCTTAGCAGTTCTGTTTTCTACCAAACCTTGATTCTCATTAATTTTAATAGATGATGTTGTTTGTGGGCACCAGGCAGTGTCCAGCTTGAGGAGGTGAAAGAGAAAGGGAGCATTGGCACAGAGACCATTTAAAAGAGAAATACAGTGCATTAGCTCAGTGTGGAAGCGCTTGCATCCAGAGATGAGCTGCTAAGTTCTTACAAATCATCCCCTTCTGCAGCCTGTAGGCAACTCCAAAAGCTTCCTCCTGATGTCTCCTCCTGATGTATGTTTGCAGGACAACAAATCCTGTTGCTGACAGACTGTGCCCACCCGCAGGGCTTGTGCTCAGAGGTGAGCTGTTTTGTATTAGATGGCATCCCAGGCAGGAAAATCAGAACACATGGGTTCACCTTGTAGGATGAACCCAGGGGATCAAAACCTTCCTTCTCCCAAAACATAGGAGGTTCACATAAATATGAGAAGGAACTTCTTCCCGGTGAGGGTGACAGAGCACTGGAACAAGCTGCCCAGGGGGGTTGTGGAGTCTCCTTCTGCAGAGACATTTAAAACCTGCCCGGATGTGTTCCTGTGTGACTTGCTCTAGGTGGTCCTGCTGTGTCAGGGGGATTGGACTAGGTGATCCTTCAAGGTCTCTTCTAATCCCTAATGATTCTATGAAGTGAACAGGACATTCCTCAGCTGCATTTCTCAAAGGCAGCTTGGAAGAACCGAGACAACTTCTGTTTTTCAGATGTGCTGAGCCTGCTACAAGTGGTAACAAAGACACCAGAGTGGCCAGTGGTCACTGGCCAAGCTCTGGTTTTGCCAAGGGTTTCAAAGTAAAGTTCCCAAACAAATCAGGTACCCTCACACATTTTGTAACACTGTTTGGTTTTTTTTAAGGCAAGTGATGAAAGTTGTACCTCCCTGCCAGCTTAACTCTTCCATTGCTGAATTTGTTGCTTGTCACCTGTAAGACTGCTCCTGAGAAAATCATTCAATGTTTTTTCTTTCTATAATAAAAGGAAGAAGCTTCCCTGTCTCCTCTTCCCTCTCTCTCTCAGATCATTTATAGCTTGACAATACACTATTAAATGTAGGGTGAGTGCTGTCAGTCCCACCATAGCCAGTGGACTTAAGGCCTCCAGCACCTAAGAGTTCTCATCTATGTCTGATGAACCATGCGAATGGTAAGATTAAGTGACTTCCCCCTTCCATTCTGATACCACAACAGTTAATAAACTAAGAGCTACTTTTTCCATTCATTTTTTTTCAGATATTCAGATACCTTTGGGAGAAAATTAACATCCTTCAAAATCCCGTGAATGAATGCCAGCATCTGGCATAAATCACACCTGCAAATCAAGCTGTAACGTGAGCGGCAAGTCCAGACTTTAATAGGAAAGTAAACACTTACCTTTCTTGGTTTCACCTTGTCATGGTAGTCGTATTGAAAAATCCCCTTGTAGCTCAGTCCTAACCACCAAGGGATTCCCTGCTTGTCCTGGAAGAGAAAACAGAGGGAGTTATGTCAAATGAGATGCAGAACTGCTGGAGATTTCCCAGCTTGCTGTTTGGGGTGAAGATCTGTTTCCAAACACTATCTCTGGTGTCCTGGGTGCTGTTACATTTACCCCTGCTGAAGCACCTCATGTCACAAGGTTCTCTGGGGTTTAGGAGAGGTCTGTTCCACTTCCTGGCCGTGCCATGTCAAACCTTTTAGAATATATCATATGTGATAAAGTTCCTCAAAATGCTGCTAGGGCAGGTGAGGAGGTCTGACACGGGTCCCTCGTGCTCTGGTGCATCCTTTTCCTCCTCCCTGTACATTATTCAGTCTGAACACTCCGAGGTTGGAGAGGAAGGAAAGAGAATCACCCAGCTGACTTGAATTATGTGGAGGGATTTTGGCATTAATCTTGAAAATGCAGCAGTAATGGGATCTGAGAGCTACCAAGTGATAAGGTCTGACAGGCTCGAACCCAACTGCTTTGTGTCTGAGCAGGCAATAAACGGCCTTATGGAGTAAGGGCTGATATCTGATACTGGCCTCCTTGCAATTTACTGAACTGGAGTCCTCAATGAAATTACATCTGTTCTGTTTGTGTGATGGGGACTGGCAGGCTGAAACATAGCAAAACAAAACCCCCCACATCAGGCAGAAGCAAACCCTATTATGTGCAACATTTGCTGCCTGATTTCTGCTCGCTGGCACTTACTGATCCTGGGCTCACTGGAATAGCTCTCAAGTGTGTGCAGCCCCATCCACCAGATCTTTATCGACCTAGATTAGCCCAAGAGATCTGGATGCAATAGAGGTTGGAGGGATCCTGCCCTCTGGCCAAAGCTAAAACATTCTGTGATTCTATGATTCTGTGATTCTAAAGCTTTTCATGAAATTCCATGTACATTATCAGTAACAGATTAGAAACACATCTCCACAAGACAGGTGCTGTCTTTTTATGGCACCCCATGTGTGCAAGACATTACGATGTATAAAACTGCACATCATCTGTGCAGAGAGATAATGTTGGAAGGCATCAAAACTTCAGGGGTGATAAATGAGTATGCTCTGGGGACAGTGGATCTAGCTTTCTTTATGCTTATTGATTTTCCCTATGTAAAAATGCCCAAACTGCCTCTACACAGCAGGTCAGGCATGGAAGTAATAATAATAATGTGATGCTGGAAGATTGGGTGATAAATCATTAGACAAAAAGAATGAGGGATTTCATGAAAACCTGCACAAAATCCACATAGGACAAGAGAGCTATTCGGGTCGGGGATGTGTTATCTGTAGAGTATGAGACAAGAATTTGGCATTTTAAAAATGTACTCTGTCTACCTGCATCTCGAATGAACAGAGCTGCAGTCAGCAGGTCATGGCTGGCCCTAGGCAGATCATGGAACTTCCAGCTGGGAAGAGTCTGACTTCCCAGAAGCACAAATGAGTGTGAAACATCAAGTCTGCCAGTGATGTGGCTGGTTTGTCCCTTTGGTGCTGGTTCACTGGCATCACCAGAGCTTGCTGCTGCTTGAGAGCTGAGTATCCCCAGCACAATAGGGCTTCATGAGTTTTTATCTCCAAGAACAGGATTTTCCTCTTTGGAGCTGTATTTACCAAACATCCACTACACTGTTGAAATAAGTTTATCCTACCACAGGAAGCGAAATGAGACTTCAGTAGCAGTGTATTGTGTTCTGGAGGCAGGATGGTTATTTGTACCTCAGTCCCTCCCTCTCCAACAACAGTTTAATTCAATAAATGAGCCTTTCTTTGCAGCACGTACCTTCACAGCGTAGTAATGCACTCCGTATGTTGGGAGGGATTCCACAATGCTCATGTAACTGCAAAACAACACAATAAGACAATAACATGTCTGAGAAGCTGAGAGCATAAAAAAGGACATAAATACTTAAAAATAAAGCATTAGATGAGATAGGAGAGATAGTTATATATTGTATTTGCAGACCCATACAAACAATTCCTGATAAAACAAAGGTCACAAGGAGCAATTCTTTTTTCACTTACTTCACAATGGCTTGGCCTCTTGTCTGACCATTTAGTTTCTTGTAGTGTTCAATGACTCGATCCTCACTGGAAAGGAAAAACAGAGTGTTACATGTAGAAGCAGCATCATGAGTAAGAATCTTGCCAAGGGGTGAAGAGATTTCTGTTAACACGGTACCGGCTGAGGGGATCAAAAGGTGCCAAGCAAAAGTGTTTGATGGGGAGATTTGATGCAGCCTGGGGTAAACGAGGGAACTCACAGAGTGAGAATGAAAGTTATTTTCCAGCAGCTTGCTTGCTGGAAGAGCCTTCTTTACTCACAAACGTGGTGTCTACATGCACAGACTTTCTCCTCTCTGCATTACTTCTGTTATCTACAAATAATGCCCCTGACAGTACAGTGTGAAGCAAACAGAGCTGCTTGAACTCTGCTTTGCCCTATCTAGTACAACTTCTTTCTAAGCCCACCAAGTTCTGTAGAAGCTAGCAAAGCTTTCAGAAACGGGTGGCAAGTAATAGCTTTGTCCTCACAGATTACTTCTCACTGCAGCTGCACAAAACCACATGCAGGAGCACTAGTGGAAGTGCTCTGGAGGAGTCTCTCTCAGCAAGGAGTTAAGTTCTTTGCACACACAGAGGCAGTGTCTGTAGGAACAGGTTAAACAGTGGTGGGGAGCGTTTCAGCTCAGACTTGGGTCTCTTTAAAGCACTGATGTGCCTCTGCATAATTTTGGGTTACACAACCTAACCTGCATTCCCCCAGGCAACTCCTGGCTGTGCACTGGGAGTCAGCACAGCCAGGGCCAATTCCCAACACAGTTCCAGGGTATAGATGGAGGAGATGTTCCACACCAGTGGGCCTATGTGTCAGAGAACAGTTCTGGGTGTGTTTGGTAAAGGCATGTTGAGACATTCATCTATACATGGTAGAGATGTAGCTTCCAAGAGCAGACCAACGTGACTCAAATGCTACATTGAGGGACACCTTTAAGCTCAGTTTCAAAGAATGTTATTCCTTCTTCTCCAGAGAATGGGTAATGTGAGAAGACAGAACAATTTAATGCACACAGTCAGCTGGGCTGGTAAGGTCCCAGCATGCTGAAGTATAAGCCAAAGATCCCCTTTTGAAGGGTCACAGGGCTCTTCCTTAATTTCAGTAGCATTTCTCTCTGTCTACAGCCATGCAAATAATCACACCTTCCATGTCTGGTACATTTTAATGAGTCTGACTTGGGTTCTTCTCTAACTTCTAGCAATGCAATGTCTGCAGCACCAGCTCTGTGACATTGGCATGGCAGAATACTCTAGCTGCAGGTTTAAACCCAAGCTCTTATTTGTTATGTTGCAACACCAAGGACAAGGAGGAATGTGTTGAGTCCCCTCAAGATCACAGAATCATAGAGTCATTAGGGATCAGAAGGGACCTCGAAAGATCATCTAGTCCAATCCCCCTGACACAGCAGGACCACCTAGACCAAGTCACACAGGAACATGTCCAGGTGTCTCTGCAGAAGGAGACTCCACAACTCCCCTGAGCAGCCTGTTCCAATGCTCCTTTACCCTCACTGTGAAGAAGTTCCTTCTGATATTTATATGGAACCTCCTCTGTTCCAGTTTGCACCCATTGCCCCTTGTCCTATCACCAGATGACATTGAGAAGAGCCTGGCTCCATCCTCCTGACACCCACCCCTCACATATTTATAAGCATTCATGAGATCATCCCTAAGTCTCATTTTCTCTAAGCTCAAGAGACCCATCTCCCTCAGCCTTTCCTCATCAGGCAGATGCTCCACTCCCTTCATCATCTTTGTGGCTCTGCGCTGGACTCTCTCCAGCAGTTCTGTGTCCTTCTGGAACTGAGGGGCCCAGAACTGGACACAATACTCCAGATGTGGTCTCACTAGTGAAGAGTAGAGGGGTAGAAGAACCTCTCTCGATCTGCTAACCACCTCGCTTCTGATCCATCCCAGGATGCTGTTGGCCCTCTTGGCCACAAGAGCACATTGTAGGCTCATAGTCATCCTGCTGTCCACCAGGACCCAGAGGTCCCAAAGATGCTGTATAAACTTTGTCAGTCCAAGAGGAAGGAAACCTAAATTATGTTTATACCACCTTTGTGCACTTGGCACTGCACAAACTTCCAGGGGTCCCAAGTGTCTATCTGATGCCACCACACCACGTGGTTCAGGACACCGTGAACTTGAATTGCTTCCTTGGTGCATTTCCTAGGTCCAGCTGAGGCCCTTAACGGGGCCTTTAGAGGCAGCCCACACAGTTGTCCACCATGTGGTAATCTTTCCTCAGGCAGCACTGAAGGAGTTTTAACTGCTAAACAGCGTGAAGGAGCACAACAGTGTGGGCTGGGCTTACAGCTGACCTCACTCACCACAACTAGCCAGAGATGCCCACTGGGACTTCCATGGAAAACTGCAAACCGTTTCACTAGCCCTGTTAACCTGATGGTGCCTTCTCATTGCTGCCTTCCCCAAGTGTATCCTTGTGCCAGGGAGATCTGCATGGAGCCAGGATCTTTTTCTTATAGGGGCAAGGTGAAGCGATGTCCCATCAGCCCACCACAGTGGGTACAGGGTGTCTGTTTGAGGCAGTAATAAATTACATGCATAAAAATATAGTCCAGATCCCCCATCAAATACCTCTGAATAATTTCAATGCCTATAAAATTATCTGTAAGCTATAAATTCACCAGCTCTGAAACCATACTGAGCCCATCGACCCAAGCAAGTACCACAGATGTTATGGGTGGGCACACAAAGGCAGAGCCCAGGTTTCCTGCCATGATTATCATAAACAGGATTACTTTTGAAGCAATAACTGAATTACATGAGTGTTCAGTACTGGGAGCTTTCCAATACCCATCATTCTTAATAAAAAAGATAGACAGAGAGAGCTCACAGCCCTTTGAAATTACCTCTTAAACCCACAATTACATGTGGATGCAATTCCTCTTTGTCTCAGACAGAAACAAACCAGGAGTGACTTCTCAGAAAGCAGCGGAGTGTCTCCAGCTGAAAAGGCTCTCAGCTTTGATTTCTACTCTGTGCAGTTTGTTGTACAACCCAGCTCTCACACTGATGCCACTTGAGGAGAGGGTAGAGGTACCTACAGGCAGGCTGATTCTGGATGTGCTCTGCTTTCTTACAAATGATGACTATAAAGCCATGGACATGTTCCCAGACCACAGTCCTTGGGCAGGGAAGCTGATTGATTGACACATCACATGTCAGGGAGCCTTCCTGAGCAGTGAGATTGATAAAGTTGTGTTCTCAACCTGTACTAAGACCTATGGGATAGTTCAGGCTCTAGCTAGGCTCTCGTAGACAACTTCAGGCAAAGTCAGTTGCCTCCTTAGGACAGTGAAGCTCTTCCTTTCCATTGTACATGGTTTGTGGTTTACAGATGTTAAGTGCCAGCAAAGTATCACCCTTGTTTTGACTTCTGGACACAAAAAAGCCTGAATTATCTATGGAGCCATGAGTACTTAAGAGTGAGAGTTGCTGTTTGTCACTTTTCTACAGGGTGGAGCTGGTGACACTCAGGGAAAGAAACAGGTAGTCCAGAGCACAATTCATCCCTGAGGGTACTTAGCTCAGATGGAAAGGTCTACACTGAAGAAATGCCTGTGGTCAGATGAATCCCTCTCCAGATGCTTGACAGTGGCTCCTCTAACAGTTATATGAACTTCCTTTTCATTCCTGCACAAGAGGTCACTTTCTGCCTCCAGCTCTGGGAGGGAGGGGGAAGCTCAACAGGTGCCAAGGAAAACAATTAAAATCATTCTCGGGTCAGAAGGGGCATTAGCAGAGCTTATAAACCTTCTCCCCTATCACTTCAGCTGTTCATCTCTGAGCAGCTGCCATGCTGCTCTGGACAGCTGGGTAAGTGCTGGGACACTGCCTGGACCACCAGCTGATGGCTCCTCCTCCTCCCCTGCTCTGGCTTGTTGCTGTGTCAGTGACAGAGAAACTCGATCACAACGCCAGGCTGACGGGGTCTCTTCGCTAATGTGGAGACACGGAGGCTGCTGAAATGCTACTGTCTGTTTGCCAGCCTATAAAACAGTCCCTCCAAAGCCACAAACATTAGTAATAGGGATGATGTATCCTGCAGCAGACAACTCTGATAAACATCTTTAGGACTACTAAGAAATCCCTCCTGTCCCAGCAGCTTACAGAACTGGACAGCAGACAATCTGCAAGCAAAGGCAGGGCCAAGGTTTTTAATCACCAGATCCAGATTTTCACAAGTAATTGTTTCCTCCATCTCTGTCCACTCATTGCTGCACCTGACTGTTGTTCTGTTCCTAAACCTTGTCCATCTTGATAATGTTCTTGAACTTACTAACATCTTTATTTGCAGTCATGTGGTGCCCCACTGATGCCAGCAGAGCATCTCTTAGGCCAAAGGGATCACGAGCAGGATCAGAACTTCAGGTCTGTATTGGTTTAGAGAAACTAGAGTGTGTGTCAGGAGGATGGATCCAGGTTCTTCTCAATGTCATCTAGTGATAGAACAAGGGCCAATGGATGTGAGCTGGAACAGAGGAGGTTCCATGTAAATATCAGAAGGAACTTCTTCACAGTGAGGGTGACGGAGCACTGGAAGGGGCTGCCCAAGAAGGTTGTGAAGTCTCCGTCACTGGAGATGTTTAAAACCTGCCTGGATGTGTTCCTGTGTGACTTGGTCTAGGGGATCCTGCTGTGTCAGGGGGATTGTAGTAGATGATCTTTCAAGGTCCCTTCCAATTCCTGGGATTCTGTGTGATTGTGTGATTTTCAGCTTTGATTTTCAGTGTTGATGCTTTAGGTTGCATTCAAAGTCTGCTAGAATATAAGAAAAGTCCAGATTCCAGCAGATCAGTCCCCCATATCTGTCAAAAACTCAAATTTAGGACCCACTTTTGTGCTGTTGAATCTCTTGTGCTGTTGCCCTCTTATTGGCAACCTGGTTCTAGACTGGCTGGCTGGGAAGGATCTGAACTGAGATAAAATTCAATGCCAGTGACTGGAAAAGAGTGCAGTGAATTAATGCACATTATCCTCCTGTCTCCTGTTGTGACTAGTTTTGTGTCTAAAATATTAAATGCTGTTGGTATTTCCCATGCAAGGGCAAGAGAACTCAGAACTCAGTGCCTCAGTTCCTGGACTCAGTAGGAGGACCACAAGCTCAGCTTTCATTTAAAAACCCCAGACTCTTTCTTGCACACCAGTAATGAGTGATGCTAAGAGATGCTTGAGAACTGGATTTGCAACTGATTCTGGAAACAAAAACCTGATGACATAAAAACTACAACCTTCATCTTTGTTGTGATGTCTGCAAACATTCAGGAACAGGCTACAGTGAAGGGAAAGGCCTGCAGTGAAGTTATGCAACCAGAAGGATCTGTGAAGATGGAGCTGGAGGCACCAAACTGCTGATTCAGCCCAGTTTGCATCTAAGATTTGTTGCATCTAAGAAACTTTTCCCACTGGTCTTACTGTGATTAGATGCAAGAGGTGGTGCCTTTTCAAGGCGTGTGATGGAAGTGTCACGTTATTTCATCCACATCTGCCACAGCATCTTGCTGAAGGTACCACAGGATTTCCCTGATTATCTGTGTTATCACCTTTGAGCCTGTTCCAGCCTATGCAAGGTAGTGCTGGGTTATTTTGTTTGTTTCACACTTCAGGGGACTTTTGTCTGACTGATCAGCAGCCTCTTCTTGAGAGCATTCAGCAGTTCAGAGGGTGTTTATGGAAAAGGCACCACTAAAAAATAACGAACTGCTGATGTGCAGGAGGTCTCCAGGACCTGGTTACTGAAGTGAAGTCACGAGGGAGTTATCACAGTATCACAGTATCACAGTATTATCAAGGTTGGAAGAGACCTCATAGATCATCAAGTCCAACCTGTCACCACAGAGCTCAAGGCTAGACCATGGCACCAAGTGCCACGTCCAATCGTGCCTTGAACAGCTCCAGAGTTGGCGACTCCACCACCTCCCTGGGCAGGCCATTATCAGACAGTAGCCACTGGTTTTGCTACCCATTGGAACCAGTCAGCTTCCCATCTTGCCACCTGTTTGCAGTCACAGGAGACTCCCACAAAGCAAGTGTTGACCTTGTGTGCGACTGTAAATAGTCACACTCTGACCACGAGGTTTTACGTGGCTCTTCTTGCTTCAGGTGACTGAACATAGCCAGGGAGAGTGTCTTACAGACAGAAGCAGTCCCAGTTCTCACTGAGATTTCCCAGCACATGTCCTTAGTGTGGGCAGACAGGGCCCAACAGGCAGCCTGGGTTTCCACTGCTTATCATAGAATCATCAGGGATTGGAAGGGACCTCAAAAGATCATCCAATCCAATCACCCTGCCACAGCAGGATCACCCAGACCAAGTCACACAGGAACACCCTCCAGAGACTCTGTGGGCACTTGAATAAGACCTCAGTCCATGTTGCTGCTGAAGGGTCAGATTTTCCTTTCCTGTCCATGGCTACTTGTTCCCATCGCTCCTCTTGTAGTGGCTTTTAGCTTGAGCTACCTGTCTGTCAGCCAGACCAACTTGGCTAGAAATGCACTACTTTATTTTACTAATTTGTGCAAGAAGGAAGGAGATTCTTCAAACAAGGAAACCATCCTGCATCCAGTGAAGTGGCAGCCTACAGCTATCAAATTCTCACAAAGATTTGGTTTGGCTTTTAGAGAGAAACACCAAGAGACTGTGTCGATCCACAGACCAGCTTGCCTGCACCTTGATGCTGCTTACAGCTAATTCTGGTCTTTAGCCACACTAGGGGAAGTGGATGGCCTTCCTGACAAAGTCTAGAATTGGAGTCACAAACTGGCATCCTGAGATCACCAAAATGCTGAATGGGAAATGCAGCAGATAAAGAAGTTCACTCTCACCCCCAGGCTTACGGGCTAATGCTTTAAAGACAAACATGAAAGAGGAACAAACAAAAAATCAAGTGAAAGCATCTCCCCATTAATGAACAGTCTTCCCCCAAATACTTTGCTGTTTGCACAGATAAAAGGGATAGGCAGGGTGGCACAAAGAATCTATGTGTGGGGCACATGAAGTTTAATTGTGGCCCTACTCCTAGCTCAGATTTAATTTTCAGTGCAATAAAGACAGAGCTCAGAAGCCTCCACCCCCAAACATCACCGAGTTTGCATGGAAGGAGAAAAATTTCCCTTTTTATTCAGTTCAGCTACGCCATGCAGAGAGGATGTGCAAGATGCTCAGTCACTCAAACATACCACAGAGCAGAGCAAAACATTGATGAGTCACACTGGGGAAACTTTTCACAGAGGCAGAGGGCTGGGAAAGGAAGTGGCACATTAGGACTTGATTTCACCGTGCCACTTGTTTACGGTGAATTATCCAGCCAGACATTACTGCAGCCGTTTGGCAGACAGGGAAACTGAGGCCCAGGGTGGCAGCTCTGTTCAGATTCAATCCTGCCATGAGCTAGCAGCAGACCCAGAGGTAGAAGGCAGGAATCCCTGCACCTCAGCTCCTCTCTTAGATGACTTATTGCCAGACCCAGGTCCTGCACAAGATACGTTACCAGTAAGCGAGGGAAGGATGCTCCTTCAGCGCTGGTGTTGGGAGGGCTGGCAGCTTCTTTAATTCATTCCTTACAACTTCATTGCTGAAAGAGAGTTCAAAAGGAGGATCAGGCTACGAGAAAACAACCACAATGTTTGATATGACCTGACCTAGCTGGCAGGCTGCTACGGCTCTACATCTGTTCCTCTTTAGCAAAAGGCACCGGGGTTTCCTTTTACTTCTCTCTTTATTTGTTTTATGGCAGCCCAGTTAACTTTCCCTCTATTATCAAAATTGGAGAGAAGCTCTCCCAGATGGTTATGGTGCAGCACTTCCTACAGCGACTGGTCACAAAAGCCACCACGTCACATTTCATTGAGCAGGGTCCCACAGACATGTTCATACATGAGAAGAAAAGGTGGTGTTTCAGCTGCAGTAAAGTGCATTTAATGTCTTACAACCTGCTGCAAAAAATCAGTGATCTGCTCTCCTGGCAGTAGAGATTGCAGGCAACAGCCTTGTGCCCCAGTGGCCTGGCCTTTGCATTTCTTTACTGATAAGACTTTGGCTTGAATTTAGGTCCTGCTACACGAAACCCTCCGTGGGACCAGGCCCAGCCACTTGGCTAACATCCTCCTCCCTGCAACCTTGAGTGGCCACACTGGCCAGCTGAAGCAGCATCACTGCCCACCTGAGGGCAAGGGGAGTTCCTTAAATGGGAAGCAGACTCTCACAGATGAAATAAAACCATGGATTTTTCTCCTACAAGCCCAAAATTCCGCTCTTCTTGCTTTTAAACACACGGAGGGAATTGTGCACACATGAAAAACACATTCCTCAAAAGCTTGAGATGGAAGGTAGAGCAGCTGTTGTTTTTGAAGTTGTGGAAACACACAGCCAGAAGGGCCAGACCGGACACCGATGAGTGCCAAAGAATCCATATGTACTGGTTTACTTACTAATAGTAGGAGGTTTTATGCCTTCTTGTACCTTGCCCTTTATCCTGCCAAGAAGTCTGTCTGTCCTGGAGCTGTGGAGAGAGATATCTCTTCCAGAGCTCCAGATATCCCAGTCCACTGGTTTCTCTTGTAGGGCCCTTAGCCAGGCAGCTGGGTAGTTGTAGGACTTCCCTCTGAAGACTTCAACATCTACTAAAGGCCCAGGGAGCCCTTGGAAGTTCCAGGTCACTCTGAGTTTTGTTCTTGTTTCTAAGACAAGCTATGAGGTGGCCTGTAGAGACATGATGCTGTAAAAGTCTTCCCACAGCACTTCTCCATGTGCACATCCCAGCAGCAGGCTCTGAGGTGTATTAGTTTTAACTGGAGTTTGCAGGTTAATTGCTAGGTTGGGTTATGGGGTAAACCACTAACATAAATCCTGGAGCAGGCATTTTAGGTTTGTCTACAGGCATTTATTATCATGACAGTTTTCAGACTATCAGCTAAGCAGCTTTAAAACTTAAACTTCCAGTGAACTTCCAAATCTATGACAGAGATGTCCAAGTCTCCATTATGTTCATAATTTGCAGAGCAAAGACGTGCAGAAGAAGTCCTTGCAAGAAATTACCAGAGCAACTACTTCCATGCTGAGAAACCACTTGGTAGCAGCTTTTATGCCAAGTGAAATGACACTTGACCATCAGCAAACATCCACGTCTACCTAAATCCCATGGTTGGTTGACAACGAGACAGATTGTCCTTTGCCAGTGCAAGGGCTCAAAACCTATTCAGATTTTTTCTTCCATGGGATGTAAATATCCGCACAAGTTGGAACAAGAAGCTGCTCTGTTCTGTGTTGTCTGCTAATCCGGCCACTCTGCAGCCTAGACAACAGGTTGTTGCCGTTTACAGCGTTTATCGGGTCCACTCCACACCACATGCATGCTCAGCTCTTACTGAGGAAAAAAATATAGAACCCGGCACAATCAGAGCAGGATCAGCAGTCTGCCCTCGAGTCAAGATTTTTTTGGGGCTGGCTGCTCCCAGAAGGAAGTTGAGAAATTTCCAAAAGTTTTCTGGGAAAACAGGGAGTCATTTTCAAACAGGGACTTTCTGAGCCCAGGAGACTGTCAAAGAGGTGCAAGGTTAGCAGTGACTAACCACCTTGGAGAGCCTGGGAAAGATCCCAAATCAGTACTGGCTCCCATAAAAAGAAAGGGCTAACGCCAGTCAGCTCCATCTTCTCTGTCAGCGAGGAGCAAAGCTTGCCTGCACTGTGGTCATAGGATCATTAGGGACTGGAAGGGACCTCAAAAGATCATCTAGTCCAATCTTCCTGCCAGAGCAGGACCACCTAGACCAAGCCGCACAGGAACATGCCCAGGCGGGTTTCAAACATCTCCAGAGACAGAGACTGTGATAAAAGGTATTCTAAGAATCAGAGAAATAGACATTCTTAGTGATGCTGCTGGACAGGATTAGGATTCCTGCTCAGTACCTAGAAAACTGTCAAGGGAGTGTCTCACAACTTCAAAGCTCCAAACGTACTTCAAGTAATCACTTCCAGGAACACAAAGGCATTTCATTCTGTGGTCCATGGATTCACTAAGTCTTCTGGCAAGACAAACGTGTCTCAAGACAAACGAATTTAGACTCCCTAAAGGATGTCAAATCAAGGAAAAGGAAAAAAAATAAGGACTCAGGTTTCATTTGAACTGGTGGCCATGATCTCAGTTTCCTCTTGGCTCCTTTTAAAACACCAAACCCCTTAATTTTTAAAATGTTTCCAGCAGGATCACAAGTGGTTTTTCACTTACTGCCTTTCCCACTCTTTCTAGCGAAACGGCTCAGCGTGTTTATTTTATTACTGTATTTAGAACGTGTTTGTTTAATCCGGTCACTCGTTCTGCATTTATTTTATGTTCAGAAGTGTCCAACCTCCACGGTTGTTATATGTGGAAGGGTGCTTTTGATTGAGATTTATTAATACATAGAGGCTAGGCTCCCAATGCACTTTTCTGTGTCCTCTACGTGACTTCATTCCTGCATTGTGGTCAAAATTATAATAGTTAGAAGACTGAACTGCAAAACAGGTCTACTAGGGTTCCTGAAAGCTGGATTCCAAGAAACAAGGTCGACTGAGTAGAGAATGGTCTTGGTTCTGGTCCTGACTGTTTAATGGATCAAAGAATCTCAACATTTCTATCTGCACATAGAATCATAGAATCATTAGGGATTGGAAGGAACCTCAAAAGATCATCTAGTCCAATCCCCCTGCCACAGCAGGATCACCCACACCAAGTCACACAGGAACACATCTAGGCGGGTCTTTAACTTCTCCAAAGAAAGACTCCACAACCTCCCTGGGCAGCCTGTTCCAGTGCTCTGTCACCCTCACTGGGAAGAAGTTCCTTCTCATACTGATGTGGAACCTTCTATGTTCCAGCTTACACCCATTGCCCCTCGTCCTATCACTAGATGACACTGAGAAGAACCCGACTCCATCCTCCTGGCACTCACTCTTCAAATATTTATAGACATTAGTGAGGTCACCCCTCAGCCTCCTCTTTTCCAAGCTACATGGGGGTAGAAGACCACCCCAGCCACTTTGTAAAGGTTTGGGAAAGAAGACCTGAGTGTTTTTAAATGGGCTGCAGTTGTTTTGGGGACTATTCTATATATGTTTGTCTCAGGAGCTCCATAGGATTTCCAGCACATGTAACAACAGCGGTCAGGAGCTAAAGGGAACTGCCAGTTACAGTTATCAAGTCTTCTTGGCAGAGTAAGTCAATGTGATGAGTGCAAGAGGAAATGCAGTGCCTGAGCTTCTCGGATTAAACAGTGCCATTTGAATACAGCGTTTAGGAACTCCTCCGTAAGGTTACAAGAATGCAGCCTGGGCTTTGTAACCCCCGAGTAAATTCTAATTGGTTAAATGCCCCTTGGTTCCACAGAAAGAGAAGTAATCCTGAAACTATGTGAGATTACCATCTGCCCAAATGATTGTGAAATTCCACCGAAGAGGGAGCTGGCCGTTTGCTTTCCGCTCTTGTTATTCTTTCATATGTTGCTGGGAGATGCTGAGAGTTCACTCAAGATGTCTCGCACTGCTCAACGGGAAGAAGTCTAGCAATGAGAGCCTGTCTGAGGAACTAACTCCAGTGGTTCAGGATTGTGGTTCACTTAGAGCTTTTCTTTCCCCTCCTCAAGCTGTGGGACAAATGACCACAGAACCATGTTATGTTACAGGTTGGAAGGGACCTCGAAAGATCATCTAAGTCCAACCCAATTTATGTGATTTCTAGCTGCTTTGGCCTAGATGCTGTTTGATGTGGATTCAAAACCAAAGCTGGTGTGAGTTTCCCAAGGATTCTGGACAGACTGGACTCTAATCCAGCAGGACTAATTTACAGGTAAAGTCTCAACACAACTAAGCAGGGTGCAGTGGTTCCTTCCTCTGGGTAGGTCTGAAGAGGGCTACACCTGTATGACTTGTGTTCACCTAAGGAACTGAAGTTTGTCCTGCCCATGCCCTGTCAAACAAGTGGGACCCAGCTCCCTGCTAGAAAGAAGATTAGCTTGAGTTAATAACCTTTACACCTGTCTGTGGGATACTAGTTTAGGAGATGTTGTGCCTTTGAGGTCAAAGTATT
This sequence comes from Rhinopomastus cyanomelas, assembly GCA_013400115.1. Taxonomy (NCBI): domain Eukaryota; kingdom Metazoa; phylum Chordata; class Aves; order Bucerotiformes; family Rhinopomastidae; genus Rhinopomastus; species Rhinopomastus cyanomelas. The sequence goes on from VXBP01006792.1 coordinate 237,669, forward strand.
TGACTTTGCAGCCAATATTGAAAAGCACAGGTCAGACCTTATGTGCCCTGTGCAGCCTGAGCTGAATGGGGACACTCGATTGGCCTGCATTCAGGGGTGTGTCCTAGCCCAAACATGAGTCTTGTCAGCCAAAGCATTTGGGGAGTCTTTAAAATAGTGTGAAAACCTCTGTCCTTTGGTGAGGAGAACTAGGAACTGTTTAGGGACAATAACTTTTGCTTTTAAACCTTGATCTGTCCTTTGTACAGCTCTGCTTGCAAAACACAGAGCTGGATCAGGCCACTTCCAGTAAACACTGGGAAATATTTTTCTTAGTTGATCTAAACAGGTTCAGGAGCTTCAAGGTTTTTAAAACAAAACAGGCATGAGGAATGGAAGAGATCTTAGTTAAATCACTCACTGCAGGTGCCAAACTGATCTGCCAGGGTTACTATGGCATCTAAGTTCAAGACAAATAAAGATGACTCGGACTGTGCTCTCTGGGCTTACCAAACACTGGGCACTCTTTGTGACACATCGATTTGGGCAGTGCTCCAGGCTGGCAAGAATCATTGATGAGACCCATGCCTTGTCCAAAGGATGTAGAACATGTATTTGAGATGGCACTTAAACCCCTTTTGGGGCGACAAAGGAGGAGTGCTATGAGCACAGTCGCTATTCTGGGGCATGGGATGATTTCCTCAAAAGCAGCAGTGGGACCTGCTGTCATTGTAGATGCAGCAGTTCACAGAGGTAGCACATTTGACTGCTATAGGTTGTAAGATCAGTTCTGTTCCTTGAGCTCCCATGAAGCCCAAAAAGCAGTCTTGCAGCTGCATTCACAGGTTCTGACCCAGCTCCTTGTGATCCACCATCTGGCTGTGGTGGGGTTTGGAGGTTATTATGCTCTGGCCACTGCGGGCAGGTGCCAACCTGCACCTGAAGTGGTGACAATTTGCCATTGGCTATTCCAGCTCCTGAGATGGCCAGCAGTGTTGCAGAGGAAGGTGGAACAGGGGAACAGAGATTCTCCCATCACGACAAATAAGCCCGTATTTATGCACTTTTCTGGATCAGGGCCAGAGCGAAACTTACAGACTATAAATCTGCTGGTGGCAGTAGACAGGACAGGTGTGGGAAACGTGCAGCCTGTGTTCCAAGCATGCAACCCTTTATAATTAACTTCTTTCTTCAGAAACAAAGCAGGAGTTCAGGAGTTCAGCCTTTACGTGGTGTATGCTGCTGCACACAACACACTGCCTTTAAATCTCAGCAGCAAGACGCTCACAACTGCAGCCTTCCTTGATTTCAAAGAGCAGCCACTTCTATATCAAACAGCATTTCATCAACTGACTTCAGACACTGAAGCTAACTTCAGCCCTAAGAGAAGTCAGTCTCCATCTGCAGTTCCTCTAGCTGGCCCCAGGCTTGATTTGCCTCTCAGATACAAATAACCACAGATCTCAGCAGGCAAAATCTTGACCACAGTGACCTCATGTTGACTTCAGTAGCACCTGGATCTCACCCAGCACATAAACCCATGTCAGCACACATTAGAGGGGAGCTGCTGGGCAGAAATCTCTGGAGATGTCAAGTTTACTCCTAGACCATAAAGAGTCAAGTGAGCATTTTCCTATTCTCCTGCAAGAACAGGCTTTAAACTCCACTAATCTGGCAGCCAGCTCTGCCACCAATCCCCGTTTATCAGCTAAGATCCCAGCAGTGTTAGCAAGTCGTTATCACGACACCACTTCTCTGCCTAACTTGGATGTCAGGATTCCCTCGTCCACTTCAGACTGTCATCACAGAATCACAGAATATTAGGGACTGGAAGGGACCTTGAAAGATCATCCAGTCCTATCCCCCTGCCACAGCAGGATCACCTAGATCAAGTCATAGAGTCAGTCAGAGTTAGAAGGGACCACAGGATCATCCAGTTCCAACTCCCCTGCCGTGGGCAGGGACACCCCACCCTAGATCAGGCTGGCCAGAGCCCCATCCAGCCTGGCCTTAAACACCTCCAAGGATGGGGCCTCCACCACCTCCCTGGGCAACCCATTCCAGGCTCTCACCACTCTCACAGTGAAGAACTTCCTCCTCACACCCACTCTAAATCTACCCATCTCCAGCTTTGCTCCATTCCCCCTAGTCCTGTCACTACCTGACATCTTAAAAGGCCCCTCCCCAGCCTTTTTGTAGCCCCCGCTCAGATACTGGAGGGCCACAATAAGGTCACCTGGGAGCCTCCTCTTCTCCAGACTGAACAGCCCCAACTCTGTCAGTCTGGCCTCACAGGAGAGGTGCTCCAGCCCTCTGATCATCCTCGTGGCCCTCCTCTGCACTTGCTCCAGCACGTCCACATCCTTCCTGTAATAAGGGCTCCAGAACTGGACGCAGTGCTCCACGTGGGGTGTCACCAGAGCAGAGTAGAGGGGGAGAATCACCTCCTGTGACCTGCTGGCCACACTTCTCCTGATGCAGCCCAGGATCTGTTTTGCCTTCTGGGCCACAAGTGCACACCTCATCCTTGGTGACACAAATGTGTAACTGCCAAGCACCATCAACTTAAGTAAAAACTCCTGGCCATTCCATTAACAGTCTTCTGAAACCCCAGCCACAGCCACCTCTCTGAAATTCTTACAGCAATTCTGAAGACTTGGCTGAAGGGATTGAGGAGGTTCGACAAAGCCAATTATCTAAATTGCAGTTTTGAGGACTCCTGCCCCAATTCAAGCTGAAATATCAATTAGTGATGGAATTTTCATGCTGGCTCTGTGGCATAACAGCAACTGCAGAGTCATTTCCTCAGCAACTTCCTTCCGAAGACCAGTCTACTTCCTGAACTTCATGGGCACATAAAGGGATTTGTCAACAACCAAGCCACAAACAATGCTGTTCTCCAGAAGTGCTGCGGCCAGGGGCTGAGGTCTGTGAAGAAACCACCTCAGGAAACACGGTGTCTATGTTAGCAGTGAATTCCTGTTGCTGCGCAGCTACAACCGCATCACACTGCTCGCTCGGTGATTTCACCGGATCCATTCTCACGGCACACAACAGCAAAAACCTCTAAGTTTACTCACCTTGAGAAGTCTCCTTTGGCCTCCTGTAAAATGAGGAAGAAAAAAATTAAAAGCAGATCATTGAAAACAGAAAAAACAAGTAAGAAAACGGTTATCTGAGATTTTCCATTTGCAAAATTCATTTAGCAGCAATTTCCTGTTGTAATTGATTCCTCATGTCGTTTTTGGAGCCAGTATCCAGTGTCAGTGGCCATGCTGCATGCAGTGAGCTGGGTACATTACCCAGCTGAAGGTTTGCCTAGTGCAGGGCCAGATGATTCCTCACTGTGCTAGTGGGTACCCAAGAAACTGCAGGAAATAGTGCTAGTAAGTGAGCAATTTTCTTGGGATACTGCATTACTAGGAGATCTCAGAAGTCTCAGGGACTGTAACCCCCTTGACTCCTTTTACAAGTGTTTTGGTTATTTTCTAATAACTAGGTTTTGAAAAGCGAGCTCACTGTCAGCTTGCAGTGTGGTGCAAGATGCAGGTATCTCCAACTCCTTGCTGGGTTTCTGTGAGAGCATTGAGCTCCCTTACTTCTATAGCTAGATACTTCTGTGTATTACCATCACAGCCTGATGGTGGAGGACTAGATAAACTTCTACTGCAGTAGTTAGGTTTGTACCTGAGTCTTACTGCGTGTCTGGTGAACCCTCAAAACCTGATGAGTTCCCCTCCCTCCACAGAATGGAAGACAATGCACATTTTCTGTTCTCCATAGGCAATCTGCACGGCTCATGGCACATGCTAAAGCACCTTATTTGCCACCAGCTACAGAGAAAGGACAGTGCCAATCTGTGCTGTGAGGGAATTTCTGCTGCTGAGACTGCTTTGCTTTCAGGTCTCTTGTCTTTACATCCATTCATCCGTCCAGCCACAGAATCTGTCAGCCCACGTCTGGTGGCAATTCAGTCCTGAGGCTGGGGTAGAGTTCAGGGCTTTGGTGGCACTTCAATTTGTTCTGGTAATATGAGATTTGAAATAAGGCTGCAGACTACTTCACTTTAGTTCTGACAGTCCTTTGCTATCTTCCCAACTACCTCTGAGTGAAGCGAAGGGCAGACATGCACTCCTCTGGTTCACAGGAAGAAATTCTCGAGCATGTGATGATTCTAGTTCAAAACAGAGCAAAACCCAAAGGATATGCCTTGGCTTGCACAGGGCATCTAAAACCCAGTTTTGTAGGGGGGTTTCTGCATACTTCAGTTCTTTGACCTGAATGCTGCAGTGAGAAGCAGAACAAAACGCAGCACGATCCCGCACGCTTTGCTCAGATCCCGTCACAAACACGAGCTGTAGTAACGTCTGGGTACAGACAGCAGAGGTGTGGTTTGTTTTGACTGTTTTTATTAAGTTACACATCAAACTACTACAGGAATACACGTAACATCCTGTGTTTGTGGTGAGAAACAATTGTAGCAACAAGGGTTACAGTGGCAGATCTGAATCTGGCTGCGCAGTTACTAAGTGCTCAAGTTATTCATCTGGATGAGCAGACAATAGATTCCTGACCCTGCTGCTGCAGAAGCTCACAATGAGCCTGTTGTTTGCTGTGCGTTCCCCCAACAGCAAGTAAGTGGTTTCTATAATGTGTTTTTAATTGAGGGCCCCATCCTGGCTCTCTGGTTCCATTTTTGTTACACAAAACAGTTTTAATGACAATTCAATTCCCTACACGTTAATTGCTCCTCTAACATGGAAAGCACTATAGGAGTGCCAGGCACTGCTATTTGTTAGTGCAGTCAGCTGAGATGGCTCCTCTGCTCACAGGGTTCCCCATAGCTTCATGGCTGATGGGAAAAGGAAAAGTACAGATGCACTGTACAGAAGGAAGGGGAGCAAGGACCCTCCGACAGTTATCGCTGATCTGCTCTCACAGTCTTGCTCCTAAAGGGGTCTTTCACAAAATGCACCTCTGCTTCCTCTTTGGGAACTAGGGATTCACCAGCTGCTGCTGGGAATTTGCTTTCTCACTCTTTCCCTCTTCCTGAAGAGCAGAATTTTCAGACACTTCTTTTTGTTTCTTTTCTTTTATTTAACCCTGGTGAAGTTTTTTGCAAAGTCTTTAAGCTGTTGCTGCCTACACTGGTGAACACAGTCGCGTATGTAAAAGCTCGTGGAGATCATCAGAGGGCCAAGTGCAAGTAAAGTCACTGGAGAAGGACCCACTGCATCCATCACATAGATTCTGCCTGGATTTACATCACACACCAGGGTCTTGGGTATCTGTGTCAGCACAAACGTAAGGATACACGTGTATGTACACAAAACACTGGGTGGTGGAAGCTGCTTCATGCATGGGCAGGGCTGGTTTGAGTCTCCCCTACCTATTTTGCATTGGTATCAATGATAAAAGCTGTGTGCAGGCATCTTTCTCCTACATCTGGGGTAACCCCTACACTTCCATACAGCTAAAAGTTCAAAAGACTTAACAGAACACGAGGAAGCACAAAGTGAGAGAAGGTGGGTGCTTACCTGCAAGATGTATGCAGCCAGTTCAAACACCACTTCGCTGTCAACCTCGATGAGTTCCTTGAAAGGTGGAGAAAACAAGACAGAAAGAGTGAGCTGCGTCTGAGCTCCTGCAAGAAGGAAGTGCATCTCATCCTGGCTACTGCACGGGGAGGCATGCAGCACCAGTTTTCTCCCCTGGCTAGGCTTCAAAGCATTCCCTGTGCTCCTGGAGACCAAAGCGAGGAAGAATCTGCCCACTCAGATTGGAGAAAGACAACCACTCAGTGAAACAGTTTGGTAAATGAAGCATAACTGGATGTGGTATGAAGGGATTCCTGGGAAGGAGGGAGAAGAGGGCAGGTGGAAGGGGGAGGATGAGTGTAGGTTTTATTTTTTATGTGATTTAGTGAAAAGTAGTCTGTGAGTTGCAGTTTTTCTCCCATAAACGTCACCCCTGCTTCAGGGGAACACAGACTTGTCCCTGGCTCACAGAAGCAAGGCAAAAAGAACATCTATCTTCACTGAGGTTATGTGAAGCCCTCACAGAACTCCTCCAGCCCTTACTTAGTACAAAGTCACAGGAAAAGAGGAATATTGCCTCTTACAGAACAGGACCTCTGTTTTTGGTCTCTTCATCCCCATGAGCACTGGGGCTGGGAGTGCTTCCATGAACTGTGACAGCAGATCTTTGGGCAGAACTTCACTGATCCCATCTCTGAGGAAGCAGTCTCAGAGAGTCAGGTCTCAGTGAGTGTATTGTTTGGACACCATGGTCCCCTGAAGGCCATTGATGTCCTGTTGTGCCTGAGACAGCAGCCACTGAACAAGGGGTTCAGGCACTGCTCTGTCCAAACGTGTGGGATGCAGACTCAGCACCAAAGATGCTCATCAAAGATGCATGAGCATTCATCTTGTGGCCAAGTGAGCTCTCCCTGAGGCTTTGGTCCCTGCTCTTGGGAATACAGAGGGATTCTACTGCACTGAGATATTGTTCAGGCCTCTAATCTGCAACTAGATCTCCTACATTGCCTTCTGTGCATGAGGCCATGTAAACTGGGTCACTGTTCAGCCACTCCTGTGGTGGCTTCTCTGTTGTATTTAAGCTGCTGTTTTTAATACTTTACTTCGTCTGGCAAGAAATGAGTGATCTAAATATAGACAACTAGTTTGATCCTTGTTCCAGCCAAATCATGGCCACACCTCATTTACAAGCCACAATTGCTGCGTTGGCTTGTCTCTGGCAGAATCAAAAACAAAGGGAACAAAACATAGGATAAGATCCAGGTGTCCTTGGCTTTCACCAGTGCCAGCTTTTTAAAACAAGCAGCTCCTTCACCTCCTTCATAATAACTTCTTAGGGAGCGAAGACCAGCTCTGCTACAGGTGATGAACACACCTTATTCCTTCATTGAGCTGAACTGCCTGACTCACACAGACACCTGCCCCGACAACGTGCCTGCACCAGGGGAAGCCACTGGGCTGAGGTGTTGGTTCAGCTGATGGCAGCACTGGGCTGTGGCAACCAGGCAGATCCCCTAGCGAGGGGCCATGTGGAGTAGAAATGGAGTGCCTGGGTGCCACCTTGAAGCACCAGGCATTGCATGGACAAGCCAGCCTCTACAACTACATGTTGGTCTTGGGGAAAGTCTACACTAGTAGGTAACGTGGTATAAAGTCTGTTCTCTGTCCCTAAGGGCACAGAACAGCTCATGGCTAAACATTCTTCTTCCATCCTCTGGTCCAGATGGGGCTACCTCAGCTCCATTGCCTCTTGGGAAAGGGTGTTTGTCCCTGAATAGTGTCTGAGCAAGGGCTAGTTGGCACAGGTCAAAACCTGTGCCAGAATGTGCTAGTAATTAAACAGCCTGACTGATCAAGGGACAGCACCCGACACCAAGCCCTGTCTTGTTTGGTACTACAGGTGTGGCTTGGCCCTTCTGGGCAAAGACAGCCTGCAGGTCCCAAGCGAGGCTTTGGCTATATGGTGGGTGAGCAGGCGCAGTGGGCTTTGCTGCACCCACAGCAGAGCCAACTGGCAACCCAGTGGAGCAGCAGCCCCAAACTAAACAGCCTCAGATCTTTTCCAACTTGAGCAGCCCTGGGCTTGGGGACACTCGAGTGTGTGTCTGGAGAATCAGCAGGGGAAGGTCTGAGCTGCTAACACAGCATTATGAACTACGCATAGTAAGGTGCTTCTGGGCATCAGGGAAGGCTGAAGTGAAGGTCCAACAGAGAAACTTCTGGTGCAACAAGGAAGATTTCAGGGTTTGAGAGCATGCAACACCACCTGCTAGCTGCTGGGAAAAGCACTGGCTCTGCTCAGACTCCCAATCCCCTTCCTGCACCAAGAGGAATGAATCCTCCAGGCACGCCAGCAGGGTGCTTACCCCAAGGCTTAGCAGAGTCTCTGCACTCAGCTTTCAAACCCAGCGCCCTTTTTAATCGAGCAGCACAGCTTACTGTGGCTGTAAGTCAAATGGGGAAGGACCTGCATGGGAGACTGGGAAACCAGCAGGGCTATTTTTGGGTGGAGATGACAAGTCAGCTCAAACGTGCAGAGTAATAGTTTCAGGAGAGGTCAGACCAAAATAGACCAACCTAGATCTGTAGGCACTGTTGGTTTTTTCCCCTCTCTTTTCTTCTTATTAAGCTTTCTCCAAAAAAAAGCACAACAGTGTAAGCTTTTCCTGGCAGCACTTCAAAAAAGAACTTTCCCCAGGAACCAAAATGTGATGCACCCTGAGCTTCTCGCTGGAGAGGGCTGACTAAGCACATCTAATTGCTGCCTTGCCAGAGAGCAAAGCTCAGCACAGCTCAGCTCAGCAGCCCTGCCCCTTTCCTGGCCATGGCAAAAAATGCATCTTCTATCTTCTACCCTGCGTTTTAGGAGACACAGAGTTAGACTCTGCCTTTTAGGACATGATTGGAACAGGAAGCAAAGCTCCACATTCAGCATAAGCTAGTAGGCTTGTCAAGTCACAGACCTGCTGCGAGTTGTGCAACGTTGGTACAACCATTCCCCGAGTCTTTTCCTACAGCTTCCTCCCTTGCAGATGGAGGTGACTCACCAGGAATGGCCTCTGCCAGCAGGGAGGGAGGTAGAAGGGATCTTCCCAGGGAATCCCAGCTGCTGAAAAACCTTTCCCAGTCCAACACATCCAGCCACCTGTTCAAGTCTACACACCAACAGCCGCGTGTTCTGGACCTGTTTAATTTTCTGAGCCTGGCCTTTTGCTTGCACAGTTGGCTGGTGGCACAGGAGGGATCAGCTTTGCAGCTCTGCAGTGGCACTCTGGCAGGGAGTGGAGGCCATGCCAGGACACCCTTATCTCTAGCACACCTTGTGCCTTGCAAGAGGCAGCTCTGGGTTACGAGGCTGCTGACAGCAGCTGGTGTTTTCAATGGCCTGTCAGGCAGGGCTATTTCTAGTGCAACCCCCCTCCCATTCCTCTGTGCATGACTGGCTCCTGCTCAAGGTGATCTTCAGTACGTACCAACGGACACCCTTCCTTCCTCACACAGAGCCACAGGCTCACTCCGTGACGCCCACAAAGTCTCATCCCTGATGTGCATCATCCCTCACAGACACAGCCGTCGCTTCCTCCCAGCCTCAACATCCCCTCCGACCCTGCCAAGCCCTGGAGATGGCACCAGTCTCGCAGCCCGGCGGCCGCTGCCGCCCTCTTCGGGTGGGAACCGCTACCGGCACCCATTGAACTGGTCCCAGCCGCGGCTCCAACGGTGGGTGTTTAACACGAACCCCTCGGACACTGCCTTCTACATACGAGTCAGCTCTATATGTTTGCAGAAAAGGCTCTGGAGGAATCTTACAGCAGCTTCCTAGAACCCGAAGGGGCTGGAAAGGGTCCTTTTACCGGAGCATCTAGTGACTGGACAAGGGGGGATACATTAAAGCTAAAAGAAGGGAAGTTTAGACTGGATCTCAGAAGAAATTCCTCGCTGTGAGGGTGATGAGGCACTGGAACAGGTTTCCTAGAGCAGCTGTGGATGAGTTCCCTCCCTGGAAGTGTTCAGGGTCAGGTTGAATGGGGCTCTGTGCAACCTGGTATAGTGGGAGGTGTCCCTGACCATAGCAGGGGGTTGGAAATAGATGATCTGTGAGGTCCCTCCTAACCAAACCATCCTGTGAATGAATCTGTGATTTTAGCAGCTCCTGATTCCTCCTGCCAACCACAAGGGTTACTCCCAGGAGTGTTTTCCCTCAAAACCTCTCTGACAGGGAAGCTGGGCAGGGTGGTTAGAGACAGGGGACAGAGGGTGGGAGGAGGAGAGGTCAGTCGTATCTCAGAGTCATGGCACGGCCAATATAACTGTGGGTCAGGGATGCAGGCTCGGACATCTCAGCTCTAGTGCTCCCCAAGTCCTTACCTTATAGATGCAGGACTTGGCATTCAAGAAAAACAGCTCAATGGTGGCATTGTCCTTCAGATAGGAGATGCTTTCAATGTAGAACCTGAAAAGGAAAGCAAGACAGGTGAGACACTAGGGGGGACTAGGGCAAAGCATGACAAGGCACTAATTACATGAGAAATGTGGTCAACAGTCATGATGAGTATACTAGAAATGAAGTGCCTTTGTTGGTGGCAGACTAGGGTGATGAAAGATGTTTGTGCAAGCCCCGGGACATCACCAGTTACCACCACTCCAGCACACTGAAGGGACCGGATCATGTAGAGAATAATTTATTTTTTAAACAATCCTTTGTTTTGTTTATAAACTTCAAACAATCCTTTATTCTGTTTGCTTGCAAACTCCCCCTTGGGTTCCTCACAAGGACATTGAGGTACTAGGACGTGTCCTAGGCAATGAATCTTGAGAAAGGTCTGGAACATAAGTCACAGAATCACAGAACATTAGGGATTGGAAGGGACCTCAAAAGATCATCCGGTCCAATTCCCCTGCCACAGCAGGATCACCCAGACCAAGTCACACAGGAACACATCCAGGCGTGTCTTAAACTTCTCCAGAGGAGAAGACTCCACAACCCCCCTGGGCAGCCCCTTCCAGTGCTCCCTCACCCTCACTGTGAAAAAATTCCTTCTAATTATTATATGGAACCTCTTATGTTCCAGCTTACACCCATTGCCCCTTGTCCCATCACCAGATGACATAGAGAAGAGCCTGGCTCCATCCTGCTGACACCCACCCTTCACATATTTATAATGAGATCACCCCTCAGTCTTCTCCAAACCAAAGAGACCCAGCTCCCTCAGCCTCTCCTCTATGTTCCATCTGCCAGTTTTGATCCTCTGGCAGTGAACTCCATCAGAGCTTTGCCCTGTCTTGAATCAACACCAGCCTGCAGTTCTGTCTTGCGACCTTTGAGGGGAAAAAGGCTCAGGATGCCATTAAGTGAGTGGTGGTTACACAGAATCATAGAATCATTATGGATTGGAAGGGACCTCGAAAGATCATCCAGTCCAATCCCCCACCACAGTATGTTGTGTGCTGCTGTAGCAGTCACAAAGCCTGGGTAGGTTCAGTGAAAGTTTAAGGTGAAGCTTGCACTGACTTTGTGTTTTAAGCAGAAGAAAATAAATACATCTCCCTGCTGCCCCTGTTTTATAGTGATGTTTCTGTTGCAGTACCGTGGCAGCAATGCTCCTTACATAAATGCCAGCACTATCATACCTTGTCAGAGGCAACTGGGGTAGGGGAGGTGTCAGGGAAATGCTGTCTGCATCAGGAACTTAAAACATAAAAAGCAGAGATACCTTAGAAATGAGGGCTGAGATGCTGGGTCCAGTTACAGAGAAACCTCACTGCCTGACCCTACTGTCTAGGAGTGGAGCTGAGTGACCTGCTGACCCTCCTGGGGCTTCACACCAGCACTGGAGGGGTTGTCCACATTGAGCTATTTGCAGAACCAGTGCCCTTAAATGTTACCTCCTCGGGGTAAAGGTCAAAGCTTTGTAGTGCTCCTAAGTGTCTTCTGAAGGCTCTTCAAAACAGTTTATTTCCTGACAGATTCAGCCAACTACTCGCTCACTATAGAAGTGAAACATTTGGAGCTCTTGTTCAGCTGCTGAAGTGTTCCTGCTCTTATCTCTTCCTTTCCCCACTCTAGAAAAAAACCCCAACCCAACCCCACACTCTTGAACGTGGGGATCGAGAAGCACAAAAATGACATTTTTTTCTCAACATTTTTTTCTGCTTTTCACTGGGTTTCACCTCCTGTCCTTGAAACTGCCTCTCTTATTTTAACTTTTTTAAAAAATAAAAATATCCTTGGCTTTAGAGATGCAACAAAGACGCTGAATTAAAAAAGGAACCTCACCAGCTCTGCTCTCTGAGCGCAGGTGGCTTTCCATCTGCTGAACCCATGGAGGAAGATGATTGTTTTACACATTTGATGGTTCTCAAAGAACCTCGCCTGCTTATCACCACTAGCAGTGGTCTCCAAGTTGTGACCAAAGGATCTCTAAGTCCAGGGTCAGAAGAGAACAGGAACACTGATTCCGTGTTTGAACCCCAGGGAAGCCTAGCCTGTGTGCGTTTTGTTTCAGCAGCTCCAGCGAGACCATCCTCCTCAGCAGCAGAGGGCAATATTGCATTTCTTAAGGCTGCAGGAGCTTTCCCAAGGTTTTTCCACACAGACAAACACCCAGATCATTTTCTGTACAAAATTGAGTCTCCTGGAGTTTCATCTTCACAAAGAAAACCTAATTCTCAAGTGATCTCCGGAGTGGAGAGTGCGCTGGGGAGCTACTGGCTCTCACACATGCACCTAGCCAAACGCAGACACGTGCACAGTGGGATTGCTGCTGCTTAAAAGAAAACAGATTTGCAGAGGGAGCCCTGATGGGATGTTCTGTGTGGCGAGCTCAGGAAGCCCAAACCGGAGCGGGTTCCCCTGAAGCCACAGCCAACGCTGCAGCAGCAGAAAGGGGAGGGATTGACACTCTTTGCAGTGCTAATGAATCTCTGTCAGACCTCCTCCTGCTACCAGCTTTTCCAAATACAGGGAAGGAAACCACACTTCACAGCGACCGTCGTCAGTGACTGAGGAGGCAGGAGGAAGCAACCAGCTGCTCAGGCAATGAACCAGGCGAAAAACTGGGTTAAACTCCTGATGTGGACACAGGTTTCCTTCATGACCTTCAGAAAACCATTTAGCTGCTCGGGGTTGTTGTGTTTAGAAAATCATAGAATCACTATGGATTGGAAGGGACCTCGAAAGATCATCTAGTCCAATCCCCCTGACACAGCAGGATCACCAGTTGGGTCTTAAACATCTCCAGTGAGGGGGACTCCACAACCACCCTGGGCAGCCTGTTCCAGTGCTCCGTCACCCTCACCGTGAAGAAGTTCCTTCTCAGGTTGATGTGGAACCTCCTATGTTCCAGCTTACAACCATTGCCCCTCGTCCTATCACTACCTCTGCCACCCTCTGTTTTGCCTCTGAAGCTTATAAGCCCTTTCTTACAGCATGTTTCAACATCATCAGTTTTAAGGGGCAGCTCTCAGATTTCTCTTGAGGACTCCCCTGAGACCAGCATTCCTCCATGTGCTGTGGAGCTGATACAACCAAGAAATGATGGATGGTCTGGACAGAGAAACGGGCAATACAATGTGTCTGACACCTCTGCTCCACTACCTACACCTCACGCACCAGAGCCAGCCAAACAGCTTTGCCTCAAGCAGCTCCTGCAAGAGGTTCCTCAAGAGTCATAAACAGTTGCTGTGAGAAATGAGGTGCCTGGCAAGAAAGGGGTGCCCCCCACAAGACTTTGTGAGTGTAGACCCCAAAGAAATCATACTTGAACAAGTTTAGAACATCGGCCAGTGTTAATCTCTTTCTGCAGTCCCCATCCCTCCCCACCCCCAGTAACTTATAATTCATCAAGTGCATTTTCTAAGCATTAATTAAACAGACCGGTGAATATGAAGCTGGGTAATGAACACAAAGTACCTCTCTTGACTGCTCCCTCTCAGTGGCAGGAAAATAATGAGTGCTGCAGAAGGTGTCACAGAAGACTTCAGAAGCTGCATCTTAAGCATTTAAGGCCTTTTAGCTGTGAGGATGTGCCTCTATATTAAGCACTGGTTAACTGACTACCTGCTCTGAGATGGCTTAAGCCCCCTCACGCCGTGATGAATGGCAATTCCCTTTGTAACCAGCCGAGCACAGGTAGTGCCTGTGAGAAGCAGCTGTGGAAACTCCTGATCCTTGGGTGAGGAGAAACTGGTGCTGGTGTAATTTCTCCTGGGCATTACACACATGTCCACCTCCGACCTGCGGGAGGGAGAAGTGCCTGACTGGGCCCTGGACTCACCAGTTCAAGGTGAGATGGAATCATAGAATCATTATGGATTGGAAGGGACCTTGAAAGATCATCCAGTCCAATCCCCCTGCCACAGCAGGATCACCTAGAACAAGTCACACAGGAACACACCCAGGTAGGTCTTAAACATCTCCAGTGATGGAGACTCTACAACCTCCCTGGGCAGCCCCTTCCAGTGCTCCATCACCCTCACTGTGAAGAAGTTCTTTCTCATCTTGATGTGGAACCTCCTATGTTCCAGCTCACACCCATTGCCCCTCATCCTATCACTAGATGACACTGAGCAGAGCCTGGCTCCATCCTCCTGACACTCACCCTTCACATATTTATAGACATTAATGAAGTCACCCCTCAGTCTCCTCTTCTGCAAGCTCAAGAGACCCAGCTCCCTCAGCCTTTCCTCCTAAGGGAGGTGCTCCACCTCCTCCATCATCCTTGGAGAATCCCTGGCTGCTACAGCCAGCCTCATGTGTGAGTTCAGTTGCGTGTGTGCAGGTGGGACAATTTAGCAGTGTTGGGAAGATGCCTCACCACTAGTGCTCCATCCTTGCAGTGGGGTTAAGAAGCCATGGGACCACAAGGGTCACGGCCCCAAAAATCACTGAAGCTGCTGATTTGCTTGTGTGGACAGTGAAAGCTGAAACAAGGAGCACTACCAGTTTCCGCAGAACAAAAGAGACTGTAAAACAAAAAATACATGGCCTTGCCTCTAAATCACAGCCATGGACATATCCCAACAGCCTGAACTTGGCCATCTACCACCTAGCAGATACCAGCCTCCAAGCAATTCAGTTCCTCACTGTGCGAATGTCCTGGGTTTGAGATCACCAGCTCATGTGTTTGTTTCCAAGAAGAAACTGCCAAACAGTAAAAATACATTGTTGTTGTCTTCAGCACAAGAGTATTTGGAAGCATGACCACAGCAAATGGATGCCTTGTCTGCTTCAGGTATAGGTCTGTCCTGGGGCAGTGATAACATCCTACTCCATAAAATTATGTAACTATGGAATCATAGAATGAGTTGGGGTGGAAGGGTCCCTAAAGATCATCTAGTTCCAACCTCTTTGCCATGAACAGGGACACCTCACTAGCTCAGGATGCTCAAAGCCCCATCCAGCCTTGCCTTGAACACTTCCAGGGAGCAGGCATCCACAATTTCTCTGGGCAACCTGTACTTCTCGTGAAGTTTCATGCTGATGTTAACCAGCTGGTCCAAACAGCTTTTATCCAACAAAGTAAAACATTTTTCACCAAAAACAAACCCTCCAAAACTTCTCTTCTGATGCCACATTGGGTTTTTTTTCCCCAAGAAAATTAAAATAAAAAGTTGAAAGGGCTTTGGAAGACCTCAAAGAGGTTTCAACACTTGGTTTCACTGAGGAACAGCATCTTCTTGAGGAGTGTCCCTGCTGGAGCCCTGACCAGGATGAGCTCCCTCTGTCATCTGCAGAGACAGGATCAGGCAAGGTCTCAGCAAGTTACTCTCGTTATTGTCCTGTCAAGCATCCCTCCTCAGAAAGATGTGTGGTGGCTTTCAGAGGACGAAGCAAGGCAGTGGGGCAGCCAGAGTGGCACAGGAGGCAGATGGGTGATGCACATAGAGCTCCAGCTTATTGGCACTGTGTTTTGTGAGTGGGGTGGCCAAAAGAGAGGAGACCAATGCCAGGCAGTGATGGGGAGGCACTGAGGATGTTTGCTGCTGGTCAGGGTGACCAGGTCTGATGGCAGTGGGGTTTGGGTGAGTTTTTTTCAAAGGGTGGATGGTGGGGACTCAGCATCATCAAAGGAATTACCTTCCTTCCAGCCCTGTGGTTCTGCTTCTATTTCAGGAGGCAAAACACCCATTTGAGGCGTATTAGGAACAGGAAAGGGAAGGAATTCCAGAACAACAATCCCAAGTGGCTCTTCTCTGCCCTCATGAAAACATTGTTTTCCCATGAAAAAGGAAAATAAGTGGTAAAGCCAGACTTCACAGAAGAAGCCAGAATGACTTCTGGCAGAGGAGTTGGACCAGATGATCTCCAGAGGTTTGTTCTATCTCCTACCAGTCTGTGATGCTGTGATACCGTGTGGAGGTACCTTCTGCAGTATTTCCTCCTGCCCTGGGTGGAAAATACACTCAGACACAAGACAAAGGTCTGAAACGGGCAGAGGTGTCTCCCATGTCCTTCCCAGCTGGCCAACTCCATGCTGGTTAGGACACAGGACAGAGCTGTCAGCAGGGCTCCGTGACTCCGTCCATCTTGTGCCTCTTATTTCATTGTGACAACGCAATGGATAAAGGAGAAGACCCCTTTTCTCATCCATCCTGGAGGCTGCCTCATTATCCCTCACCGAGTCATTCAAAACCTTAGAGGATAGTTTGAAAACTAGGAGGCCATTTGCTAACCAGGAGAAGAAAAATCACGTGAGCCTTCTCCTCTCTCTTTGCCACTGGCTCTACTCGACTGCAGCCTGGAGAGGAGACTGAGGGAAGATCTCTTAAATGCTTACACGTATCTAAAGGCTGAGTGTCAACATGATGGGACCAGGGTCTTCTCAGTGGTGTCCAGCAATAGGACAAGGGACATACAGTGGAACACAGGAGGTCCAGACTAAACACTCTCACTTTCACAATGAGAGTAAGAGAGCACCAGAACAAGCTGCCCAGAGAGGTTGTGGAGACACCAAAAAACCTGCCTAGTTGAGTTCCTTTGTGATCTTCTCCAGGGGATCCTGCTCTAGCAGGGGGGTTGATCTATATGATCTCCACAGGTCCCTTCCAATCCCCACCTCTCTGCGATTCAAAGTGAAACTGTTTGCACCTTTACCCACTGCTTGCCCATTTTTGTATGAGGCTAGCCCACCTAACTACTGGTAGACCACGTGTTTTGAGGGTATTTGCTCGTTCCTATGACACCTCCATGTACAAAACACTAAGGGATCTGCTTTGGAATATATGGAGACCCTCTTTGAGGCTGTTCATTCTGGGACTGTTTGTGAACTGCAAAGTGCTCCTGTGTCAACATAAGGAAGGAAGTATGGTGGTAGTGCAGATACGTTCGTCCCTGGTGTTCAGGCATCTCCTGGAAAGGCCCTGACCTCAGTACAGTGGGTCCTCTGCCCTCTCACCAGGTGGGGAACCAGGCCTGACCCACCCACAAAAGCAGCAAGATCAATATATCCTGCAAATCATCCCACCCCTGAAATGTCCAGTGGAGTTTTGCAGCTCCTTTTGGCTGGAGCTACTGTGATTGTCTGTTCCAAGTGTGAAGTGAGACTGGTGACTGGGTCACTGCAGTATGATGCCTTCTCCTCTCCTCTCTTCTCTCTCAGTCACCCCACACTCTCCTGAGCACCAGCCCAGATCTTTGAGCCTTATGCGACAGGAGTGACATTGTGGCTGTTGGAGGTTGTTGCTGGGTGCACTGCCTTGCATTCCACCATCCCTCAGTATTGGTAGAGTATCTTGAGGGTCTTGAGTCACAGAATAGTTTAGGTTGGAAAGGACATCAGAGATCATCTAGTTCTAATCCCCTCTGCCATGGATAGGGACACCTCTCACTACACCAGGTTGCCCAGAGCCTGATCCCACCTGTCCTTCAACACTTTCAGGAAGAGCGCGTCCACAGCCTTCCTGGACAACCTCTTCCAGTACCTTGCCACTGGAGGAAGTTCTTCCTAAGATCTAATCAAGATCTCTTCTAGTTTGAAACCAATGCCCTGGCCTCATAAAAAGTCCCACTCTCCAGCTTTCAACTCTTTTAGGAGCATAAACCCTTCCAGCTATTCACAGAATCAGAATCATTAAGGACTTTTAAGATCATCAAGTCCAACCTTCAACCCAACACCTCCATGACCACTAGACCATGTCCCAGAGTGCCACATCTACTTGCCTTTTGAACACCTCCACGGATGGTGACTCTACGAGTTCTTTGGGCAGCCTGCTCCAACGTTTAACTACTCTTTCACTAAGAAATCTTTCCTAATCTCCAATCTCAACTACCCCTGGCACAACTTGTGGCCATTTCCTCTTGTCCTGTCATCAGTAATGTGGGAGAAGAGGCCAAGACTGGCCTCCCTACAACGTCCTTTCAGGTAGCTGTAACGGGCAATAAGGTCTCCCCTCATGGCCCTCTTCTTCAGGCTAAACCCACCACGTTGTCAGCAGCACACCAGGTATGATCTGGTCTACCTACTCACTGATTCTCCCCCTTCGTGCCTTCAATGCCTTGGTGATGAGACCCCTCACAGCAGCCTTCCCAACCCGCTTCACTGATGACAGCAAATCCCACCCACCGGTGCGAGGTGGCAGCGCAAAAATGACAACAAAAATGACGGAAACGTCTGCGTGAATTTGACCCAGTCAGGGGAGCTGTGTGTAGGCACTGACACAGTTATTGCTGCTTGATCCAAACGAGGTACAAACCCCACGCTGACAGCACCCATCATCTCCGCGTAGCACCTATCAGGCCGCCTAAACGCCTCCCAAAATTAGATGAGACAATGCTGCCAACACGTTCAGAATGTGGCTCAAAACTGCACATTTCAAAACGCTGCTTCTTCTCCCTCCTCGGGTGGATGGATGGAAAGGAAAAACAACTTATCCCCTTTTCTAAACACAGCTCACTTATACAAACACATTCCCAGTTAAGCAAGAAAACAGAAATGATGTTATGGGACTCGAGAGCCAGACTGCTATTAAGAGGTGTTTGTAATGGATGGCCCAGCTCGGAGCTCTGTGCTAAGTAGCTGAGCCCCATTAGTTCCCTTCCTCAAGCAAAGGTCAGTTTTCACACAAGTAAATCTTCTGACTGGACAGAAGTTTCTCATCTCTCTAAAGAGACTCTGAGGAGTGAAGCCTCCCCTCAGGCAATTTATTACACCTTCCCCTGGGTGAGCGGAGCAGGGGCCACCCTGTGAAGGCTGCAATAAATTGTCTGCAGGGAGCCTTGTCTTCCAGCACAAACGAGGTCTGAGCTGCTGTATTTATACTCTGAGGTTGGCTGGGAGGAGGGGGTGTGCATGGCTGCTGGCTTTGGAGATCTTTCTGCTTTGCCTTCATGCAGCCCGTGCACACCAACACGTGCGGTACACAGGGAGCTGGGCTGTGGCTCAGCTGTGCCAGACACAGTGGCCCAAGGAAAGCTCTGAGAGCAGCTTTGTTGGCCTGAGTTGTTTATGCAGGTGCAATGTTCTGCTTGTTTGCTGTTGTATCTGCAGCAGTCCATGGAGATGGGGACTGGGAGAAGGCTTTGTCTCCTCTTATATTCAAAGGCTACCAGGGGACTTTATAGCAGCCTCCCAGTACCTGATGAGGCTACAGGAAAGCTGGAGAGGGACTTTTATGAAGGACTCCAGTGACAGAAGGAAGGGGAATGGATTCAAGCTAAAAGAGGGGAAATTTAGATTAACTCTTGGGAAGAAATTCCTCACTGTGAGGCACTGGAACAGGTTGCCCAGAGAAGCTGTGGATACCTTCTCCCCAGAAAGTGTTCAAGGCCAGGCTAGATGGGGTTCTGGGCAACCTGGTGTAGTGAGAGCTGTCCCTGTTCATGGCAGGGCATTGGAATTAGATGATCTTTAGGGTTCCTTCCAACTTCAATCATTTAATGATTCTATGATACACAGCATAAACTTCCTGAGAGCTTGATGTGGGGAAGTAATGAGTTGAGTACTAGTAGGGAGAGCTGGAAGGAGCTCAGAAAAGAGGCAACTAACCATGAGAATGAGGACGGAGCTCCTCAAGGTACTCTGAAATCTGCTGGGATGACCAAGCTCATGACCCCCATGGCAAAGGGAGGTCTAGCACTGCCCTTCTTGCAGCTCCCCTTGCACAGGAGTCTGCAGTGGAGGAGCAGCACAATGTGTGTAGGGATGGTTTCCCCCCAGTATTTTCTGGGTGTAGTAGGTGAGACTAAGCATATCCATGGGTGGGTGCCCCTGCCACCCCCCTCTCCCTTGGCTGCAAATTTGATGTGTTTGATAATGTCCTTGGGTTTCTTTTCCCAGTCCCTGTAAACCCCTGTCTCACACCTAGATCAGAGAGAGGACTGCTTTTTCTCCAGAGAGACAGCAGCTGGTGATTCCCTGCCTGGAGCAGAGCAGTGGAGCACCAATACTTCTTTCCGGTGAGGAAAACTGTGGATGGAGAAACAGCCCACTGCTTGCGAGACAAATAAATTGCTCCGCTTAATTTAGTGTGGTTCCATTCTGCTCTTCCAGCCGCAGCAGGCTGCTGTCATCACCACCCCCTAATCTAATTTCTCAGGGAGAAGCAAAGCTGAGTGGAAGTGAGTGGCACACAGAGCCATCGTGTGCTGGTATTGCCACGTGAGTGAGCTGGGGAGGCTGGGAGCAGGATGCTGTGAATCTGCACCCCACATGTGTCTTCAGGCCAGCGTGGGAGGCAGCAGTGCGTTTCATCAGCAAGGTCTAAGGTCCATCTAGTCCTACAAACAACTAGTAAGCATCCTCTCTTTTCCTGTCAGCTGTTTCCAAATGGACTCCTGCTTCTTTCCTTTTTAACTTTAGTCCTTTACTGGTGGAACAGGGCTTTAAAGACTGGATATAAAGGAAATGAGAATTCATGAGAAATGAATATAGCATAAAACCTCATTAGCAGCTAAAGTCTGGTCTGGTTCTATTCAGGCAGCCAGGCAATGTCTTGTAGGGGGGAAATGCCTCCTCAACCCTGGCTGTGCCAAGCCTCTCTGAAGAAATATTTATAGTCTGTCTTTGATGCCTGCAGAGGGGATTCTTCAGGTGAAAAAGGTAGCTCCAGCGTAGATGCCAACATCTGAGCCAGGGATTGAGGTCAGAGAAGAGACGTAGGTGTTTCAGACTGCAGCTTACTGAAATCCAGAGCAGTCATCTCAAATACGTTGGGTGCATTGTTCCTGAAAAGTGCCTATTTCTCCACAGTGATTACACAGGGAGGCTGCACTGACTAGCCCTGACATAGAGCTGTCCCCAAGGTAATTATCTCAGGTTGGATGTGATTTGAGTCCCATCTTAGACAGTGGTCCCACCTGCCTCGGATCTGGACTGCCACTGGTGCACACAGAACTGCACTTCTTCATGTCAAAGGCAGCAGTGACACGCACAAGGCTTGTGCTCAGTGTTTCAGTGCCGGTCTCTTATTTAAGGCCACTTTGTTCTGCAGTAACTGTGGTAACCTGGCAAAACATCTGGCCCCAATATTGAGAGCCCAGAGCCCCCACAGCTCCCATGCTGACTTCAGCCTAGCC
The DNA here is from genome assembly GCA_013400115.1 of Rhinopomastus cyanomelas. Lineage (NCBI taxonomy): Eukaryota > Metazoa > Chordata > Aves > Bucerotiformes > Rhinopomastidae > Rhinopomastus > Rhinopomastus cyanomelas. The sequence continues at coordinate 258,699 of VXBP01006792.1, forward strand.
AGTCCGTATGAACACACGCCAGCCGTGGCTGGACACAGGCATTCCTTTGTGGGAACGCTGCTGGGCCATAGATACAAACTCTGTCCCACGGTGCACTTGAGAACTGAGGATTTATTTCACATTATTTTCCACGCCTTTCTGAGAGAAAAGCCTTTCCACGTGAGAGATGTTCTGATTTAGTGTGACGACTTCTGCAGTGCCCTGTCACTGCTGAGCTGGTGGAGCTACCCTGAGAAATTCATTCCTGGGAAAAGATTCACCAGTGGAGCAAATTTTATTTGCTGAGCTTCTTCATATAAATTAACAGCATGACAAACATTCAGAAATAAAGAGATCAGACCCATGCTGGTGGTTCCCTAGCTAAGGATTGCTAGTCCCACAAGGCCATTGTTTGAGGATGAGAATCCTCTGCAAAGCCTGGACAGCTTTGCCTTCCACAAACACACAGCATGGCTGTGCTCTGGTCCTCTCTCACCTCAAAGATTTACACAAAGGGAATAACTTGTCTTCCTTTCCCTTACTGTGTGAAGGAGAATATTTATGCACTAAGCAAAATGCTCCCTTCCCTGTCATAAACACAATCACCTCTACCTGAGCCCCTGCTAGCCCTGTTTGTCTCTGACCTTGCCACATGGGTCTCCAAACTCAGGTTCCTGCTCCTTGCCACGCAGCTCATGTTGTGAGGTACAATTTCATTCCTCTTTGGGTCACAAAACACTTCTGTAAAGTCCATCAGTGAAGCAATCCCTCAACCCTTCATTCTCATCCTTTGTTTCTCCTGGAACTTCACTGTGGTTGTCATCTGGCTTCATTTGTCTGCACTCTAAACCCCCTGGGGCAGGGAATGGCTTTCACCAACAACCAAGCAACCAGGACCTTAGACAGCCTCCCAGGGAATCTAAATCTAAGATGAGAACTCATATCACTCCCATCCTGCTGCCAGACATCCCACCTCCTCTGCAAGACACACGACACTGCCTCCTGCTTGGCTTTAAAGCTGCAGAAACGGATATTAGCAGAGTCTCATAAAATAATACGGCACCAGAATAGCCATGGGGCAGGTCACAGCTGCCCAAGCAGTTCTGACTGCTTCCTCCAGTCCTGTGTTGTTCCCCGTGGAAAGCTTCCAGAGAAGCACTAGATGACAACCTGAAGACAGAGGGGCTTCCCTTAGCTGTGCAAGTGCACAAGGGAAGAAGCAATTTCTTAGAATCACAGAATCATTCAGGTTGGAAACTGATGCTAAGAACATCCTTATAAAAGCCTCCTTCTCTAACCCAGCGCTGTGAAACATTTGGTCTTTGATTGTGGAAGAGTGTAGAGACACTGGACATCGATGTTCAACAATGTCAAACCCCAAGGAAGTATGTGTCAGAAGATGAAGCTTCAGCAGTGCTGCAGAGATTTAAATAAGGGAGGAGAATTTCACGCTGCAAAGCTTGTGAAACGTTCTATTTTCAGCAGGGTTCTTCCAAGAAGCCTTTGCTTGAAAATACAGGCTTCCTCTACATGTGCCCTTAGAGCAGCCTAAAAGTGACGGTGTCTTTGGTGAATGTAGTGAACATCACCCCTGCTGCAGGCACGACAGGGATAACAACAGTTTGATGGTCACATAAAAGGTGCAAATGGTTCCTCTGCAGCTTCTCCTCTTCATAAACTACAATTTACTGCTCTTGCCTGAAGCTTCATGTCTTCAGCAGTAACCCAGTGTGGTTGAACTCTACATGTATTTCAACTGGAGGGAAAACCCACATGGTTACTAAATCCTGAGAGAGTAAAGAGATTTCTCTGTAATGAAGCTCTGGCACATCCAGTCACTTGTGTTACTGTCTCCCCAGTTAGGATTCCCAGCACCAATCTAAGCCATCTCAGCTGCAATGCCTGGGAGAGGTAATGCGAGAAAGCCATCTGCAAGCACAGACCAACCATTACCAGCGTGTGCCTTCACACCCTTTCCTTCAGCCCTTGCTTCAGTTCCAAAGCCAGAGCTGAAACCTCTGGTAATGGATACGTGGGGCCTTTCCAACCAGATGGATGCAGTAGTTTTCTCCTGCAGCTGCCTTCTGCTCAGATCAGATTTGGGGATGGACATGGGAACTATTTTAGTGCTGGGAAACTTTCTGAACTTCTTGCCAGCACCTGACACCCACAAGGGAAGAAAACAAGTAGAAAAGCAAGTTAATGCCCATTTGTAACTCGAGGCATCTGCTCTTCTGGTCCACTTGAAATTGTAATTCAGTGTGACAGTCCAGTCACTACCATCACACACATCAAAAAAGAGAGTAGAAGCCCATGGTCAGTCTGCTTTTCATACTTGTTTTTCAGAGACTGAATTCTGACATTTTTCCCTATGGATTATGATTCCAGAACTGGAGAGGTCACTCATTTACTAACTGCTGTGTAGATTCTTAGTCCTAAGATGTGTCTTGGCTAAGATCCTGCTAGAATGACTTGTCTCTACTGTGCTGCCAACTTTGATAGAACAATACAGATGGCAGCATTTACGCTCATTGACTGGTCTTTGAAATGAATACGAGTGGCTCAGAGGTACCGGCTTTCACACACAGAGCAGCTCTGCTCCTGAATCTACACTTAGCTCTTGCTCAGTCAGAGCCCTCTCAGCTTTCGATGGGATCCCTGCCCTAGAATGGAGATCTCAGTTTATTGATTTTGTTTCTAATTTGCTTCAGAGTCCAAACCTTTTTGCAGAAGAGCACCAACAGTTTTGTGTATGTCTAAGCACAGATGGATCTGGATCTGTGTATACGCTGGAAACGTTCAGCTCTGGGTGGTTTCTTCAAACCCTTACGGTTTGAAGCCCCCAAATGTACAGAAAGCTCTTGGGAGAGATAGCTGGCCAGCTCTGGAGTCATGTGGCTTTGCACAGCCTTGATTTGACCTAAGATATATCCACCACTAAATATGGGGACATAACAGGACAAAGAATCTCTTTTCTTGAGAAGCCTCCCTTGTAATTGAAGCTAAATGAATCACAATCACTATGCAGGGTGGGGGGAAAAAGCTTCACTCAAGGGAAGAAACTCAAAAGTAGGTCTTCGTGTTTTGTGGGTACTATGGAAGGAACGAGAGTGATGTCAGATGTAATCTAACACTGGAGCGGAAAGCCTAACAGCAAGCGACACGGTGACACTGCACTGGCTGGTTCTACACACGAGCTCTCCATTAAAAGTAAGTCAAAACCCTCAGCCTAGTTTTGTACGTATGCCAGCCCCAGCCCCTCTTGGGGTGTTCTAAAGCTGCAAGAGCAAATTTGTCTTCTCAGAGAGTATCTCCCTTGGAGGTAAAGCCACTGTGTACACAGGAGCGCTGACAGCTTCTAGCAATTTCCAACTGTTCTTTGCAGGATTCCTGGATGAAGAAATATTCTCCAAAATGGCCATAATCTACATCAAAATCTTTCTAGCCCAGTCTGGTCTATGAATGTCATCTATGCCCACACGGCAAGCAGCAAACTAGTAGCCATAGAACACCATGATTTGTTATTGGTGGGTCATTCATTGTGCTCTTACGTGGTCGAGTCCTGAAGGCAAATAAACGTGACAGAGCTGTGCTGGGATTAATCGGATCCCTGACATAACGCACACCCTGGGCTCCATCCAGAGGAAGCGGATGGCTCGCCAGCGAGGAAGCCAGCCTTTCCCCTCCAGGTGGCTGGCTCACGTTGGTTATCCTGGCAGAAAGGGCTCTTTGTTCTGCAGCCCTGCTCAGCTTGGATGTTCCAGAAGTTCAAAACCCACAGATGAAAATGTAAAGACAAAGCGGCTGATCTTGCCCTCATAGAATCATAGAATAACAGAGTCACAGCGTTGTTTAGGTTGCAAAAGACCTTTAAAATCATGGAGTCCAACCATTAGCCCAACACTGCCGACTCCACCACTAAACCCTGTCCCTAAGCTCCAGATCTAGACAACTTTTAAACTTGTCCAGGGATGGTGACTCAACCACCAACCCAGGAAGCCTGTTCCAAGGCCTGATGACCCTTTCAATGAAGAAGTTTTTCCTAATGTCTAACTAATGATTCAATGAAGAATCATCTAGGAGCAAACCTTGTGAGGAATGGCTGAGAGAGCTGGAGCTGTTTAGTCTGGAGAAAAGGAGGCTGAGGGGAGACCATATTTCTATCTACAGCTACCCAAAAGGAGGTTGTAGGGAGGTGGATGTTGGTCTCTTCTCACAAGGACAAGCAATAAGACAAGAGGAAGGGGCCTCAAATCATGGCAGAGGATGTTCAGGTTTACCTCAATGTCCATCTTGTGTTGAGGTGCCCAAAACCGAACCCAGTACTCAAGGTGTGGCCTCACCAATGGGAAGTACAAGGGGAATGCAAACGTGAGCCCTGCAGGAGTTTTCTCTGTGGGCAGACACGGGTGTTATCGCAGCTACTGCTGATGTAACTCACACGAGAAGTTTTCAGCACCAAAGAATCCCAAACGAAGCCTCCGTAAAAGTGTCTGTCTGCAGGCAAAGTGTGAGAAGCTAACAGCCTCTGCAGAGCCGGTGGTCCACAGCTGTATCCCGTGGGAAGACCTTGCCATCATGCATCACTTACCTTACACAAAAATACAGAACAACCGGTCCCGACTTTTTTGGGAAGTCGTGTTCCAGCACCCGGCGGTCCAGCTGAAGCCAATTCAAGTGTCCCCTGGCAAGAGAAGAAACAGTTTTGAGCTTGGCACCAAAGAGGTTTCTCGGTCCTCGCGGCAACGATGTCAGAGGCGTTACAAGAGATGAACCACAGCGCTCGCTGTTTGCCGTTGGCCATCGCATGGTATTTGACAAGCACAGGACGAGTGTTTGAGCGGCAGAGGCGATAGCATTTTGGCAGCAGTTCGGTCTGGGAATCGAACTGCTAAAGTTCAATCTGTCAGGGCGAGAGCTGGCAGCACGGAGCAGGCAGGACAGCCCAAAATGTTATGAGCTTCACCTTTTTATTACAACCCCCTGGAGCAGCCGTGTCACTAAAAGTCTGTCAAGATTTTCATTAGAAATCCTCATTGTTAGGAGTTTCCACAACACCTGCAATATTTCACTCAAGGCTAAGCCTGGCTCTGCAGCCTCAGACAGTTTATTTACCACCCACAGGCTTGCACTGGCCTCTCCAGGTTTGCCCAGCCTCCGTTTCTCCTCCTTTGGAGCGCTCCTGAAACACAGCTGCTCCGCGAAGCGTTCCAGCTCCAATTACCACATGCTGCTTTCCCTTTGCCTGGATGGTACCTGTCGCTATTATTTTCTCCTATAATTTATCCAGCCGTGCCTTGCTGCTGGAAGCTTTCCTGGGCAGCAGCTCTGTTCTCTGCCACGTTCCCCGCACTGCCAGGCGCCGCGTGCTCACGAGAGCTATTTTATAAAGACCGTTATTTGTATTGCAGGGGCATTTCTCTCCCCAGCTGAGATAAAGAACCCGTTAAATTAGGCACTGTGGAAACACATAGGGTAAAATTCAGGCCCCACTGGAGTCAGCAGGAATTTTGCCTTCAGTGATGCTAAGGCTGCATCCCGTGAGCGTTTTGCTGTTGATTTTAGTCAGACCAGATTTCACCCAGAGGGAGAGGCAGCCCTTGCCTTCAGCACTCTGCTGTCTAGACAAGCAAGGAGAGAGAGAACTGAAGTGATTTTGGGGAAAATCTTGCAGCAAATAAAGCAGGAAATGGAACTCAGATGTTCTGAGCCCTATTTCAGTGCCTGTTTGCCAGATCATGCTAATCCTCAGGAGTAGTCCTTCATTCCACTCAAAATGGAAAGAAAAGGGAGAAAAAAGAGAGAACGGCTTGTTTTTCTGCACAAAAAGTGTTCAATTCAAATCTAGGATTGCCACAAGCCTTAGCAATGTGTCCTGTCAGCAAACACACTCCACTTTCACAAGGGTTTGCCTGTTCCTCCTTAGCAGCGCATGTGCTTTGGGCATCCGAGAAGCCCCTTCAGAAAGGAACAGAACAACATCTATTCAGCAATTTAACTGGACCTGTAGTTCTCCTTCTCTGTCTTTTCTAGACAAATAAATTAAGGGGAAAGCAGCAGTTTCAGGAGTCTTGGAATCATCTGAGTTCGATCTGAGGTTCTGTACAGCTGCCTTGGCTTATGTAGATGAGGAAGAGGATGGGCAGCTCAGAGACCTTCAAGCCCAAGCAGATCCAGGCTGCCCTGGAGGCCAGCAGGAATCAGGGGTGCTCACCTCAGTGCGACATACTACTGTGTGCTGGCTAGGGGATTCTAAGTTACTTGTGACCTCCATTCACCACTCCAGAGAGCTCAGCATCTGACACTTATAAAGAAGCTGCCTCACCTCAAATCTGCCATCTCAGCCCAGCTGAAGCAGCCTTTGCATCTAATTTGCAGGAGCATCAAGTCTCAAGTAGGTACAAGTGATACATGGGGAGGTGTGGACTTTTCAAATGCATCCTGGATGTGTTTTGATGGAAAAAAGGATAAAACCTTTTTTATCCCCTAGACAAACATCCACATGTTTCTCTCCAAGGTCTTTTAACTTTTAGCAATTTTTTTTTTCTAAACTGTTTTAAAACCAGGTTTTTCTCTATTTTTTGCTCTAGGTAAAGGGCAACCTAGACTGTACATTAGGGCACAGACTTGCTAGGAACATGGCTAGAGGAAAGATGCAGATTTTCCATCCCAAGCAGTAACTTTTTATGCTTGTGTTTTAGTACACAGGCTGAAGGCAACCCTGCCCAGCCTGGGACACCGCTGTGCTGTATCAGGGGCGAGGGTGGCTGTGTTAACAGGCTGGGTATGTGGACTAACTGAGTCTGCTTTGCGTAGCTGGGCAAGCAGCCTGATGGCATCTCCTGTAATTTTTGCTGCTGAGGTACAGTCACCCAGCACTGGTGTGGAATCCCTGCATCGTGTCCTGTTGTTCACTGCAGCCGTGTCCTTTAACAAGGCTTGGGTTTTAGAAGACAGAGGCTCCAGGCTGCTAGAAAATCAGAGCCACTGAAAGATTCAAAGCCTGGACACTCAAAAATGAGAGGACATCTCTCATTTCTCTTCTGTGTGTCCTGAAGTGCTGTTGTGTTTCACTTCACAGGACTCAGAAAAGCTAGACTGAACTGTGAAGGCTGCAAACTAGCTTTACACACCAGGTTCTAGACAAAGTACAGCACAAGCATTTACCTACATGTACAAACTGCTCTCAGAACAAGGGAAAAATCACACTAAGCCTGACATCCTATCCTGAACCTGTCCAGCTGCCAAAGCAGCAGCAACCAGCAACTGGTGGCATCACACACCGGTTCCCACCAAGACTGATTTGTTGACTCACTGTCTACCTCTATGTTTATTCAAGAGAAGAAGTCTGGGTTTGCCTAACACATACAACAAAGGATTGAGGAGCCACGGTGCACAGAACAATAAGTCACTTCAAGGTATTTGTGCTTTTGGAAAGACTTGCTCTTTTCATTCTCACTGCACTTGAACTTGAGAAACTGGTCGTAGTAATCAGTACGAGAAGAACACACACATATGCGTACTGGGTTACACTTTTAAGTGGCACATGTGCACACACTGAGTAACACATTTCATTGCCACTGAGTTTCGGGGTTGAAGAGTTTCATTACTCTCATCTGCATGAAGCTTAAACCCAAAGCTCCTTCAGAGGAGGAAGGTCACTTAAATCACTGCCAGGAGCTAACTGCTCACTGTACTCAGTTACCACTTACAGCCTTTCATCACTGAGGGCTTCTGCACTGCAGATTGTCACCTAACTCCTTGTTTTCAATTGTGTGTGCATGGCATGGGCATATACAGAACAGCAGTGGTGAACGCTCACATGCACCCGCCTGTGGATGTGGTCTATCAGGGAGCCTGATCCTAATGCCGTTACACCACCCAACACTTTGCTCTGGAAGCTGTTGGCATGTTTTCAGCAGATCTATTCATGGAGCACACAGATACACAGATCATTAGGGGCTGAAAGGGACCTCCAAAGGTCATGGAGTCCAACCCCCTGCTTGGGCAGGGTCACAGAACCTAATACAGGTTATGCAGAAATGCATTAATATGAGTCTTCAAATTCTCCAAAGAAGGAGAGTCCACAACCTCCTTGGGTAGTCCATTCATGTGCTCAGTAACACTTACAGTAAAGAAGGTTTTCCTCATATTGAGGTGGAACTTCCTGTCCTCCAGCTTACACCCATTGCCCCTTGTCCTATCACAGGGCACGAGTGAAAAGAGATTGTCTCTTTCTTCTTGACACCCAGTCTTCGTGTATTTATATACAGTGATTAAGTGTCCTCATAATCTTCTCCTCCCCAAGCTGAAAAGTCCCAGATCTCTCAATCTCTCTTCTTAAGGCAAGTGCCTCAGTCCCCTAATCATCCTCGTGGCCCTCCGTTGAACTCTCTCAATCAGATCTCTGCACAATCCCACGCAAGACAGAGAAGAACATGGACATACAACCCTAGGCATGTGGCTACTATCGTGTAATCCTAATAGTTTGTATGGACCAATTCAGGCAGCTTTCCCCAGGATCCCATTCACACATGCCCATGTTTCAACAGATTTCCTTCATGGTTCAATTTAGAGGCAAAAAGCAGCTTTTGTTTCATTATCACCATTGATTTGCTCACTTGGGCATTTACATCAATGTATTCACAAAAAATGGTGCAGACAGTTTTGGAAGATCTACAGGGAGGCTGAACATTGGAAGAACGTTTTTCTCTGTTGGCAGTTAAACTGGAGTGTCAATAACAAATACATAATTGCTTTCAGAAAAATAAACTTGTAACCCATTTAGGTTACAAGGCTGAGTATGGATTTGGTGCCCAGGGTTCATACTGTCGATTGCATGCAGTAGTCCTGTTTGCTTTTCTCAGGGCTTTCAGGGGTACATCAATGAGTACTTTGTCTCCAGGTGGTTCTGTCTTGCAGTCTTACTGGTTAGTGTCTTGCTTTCTGAAAAGTGTTATAAGGGTGTTTAGACTGATAAAGCAACTTGTGCCCCTTCAGTGTCAAACTGATGTTGAATTGAATGGACACTGAGGAACTCCAGTTCACATAATAGAAATCATAGAAACTATTTTACTTTTCCATCAATCACAGAATCATTAGGGATTGGAAGAGACCTTGAAAGATCATCCAGTCCAATCCCCCTGTAACAGCAGGATCACCTAGACCAAGTCACACAGGAACACATCCAGGTGGGTCTTAAACATCTCCAGTGAAGGAGACTCCACAACCTCCCTGGGTTGAAAAGCTCAAGGAACTCTGAGTTTATCTACACAGAACTTGTGAAACAATGGGCTTGGTGACAAAGGAACTGGTCCAAAGCCAGAGCAGGACTCACTGTGTGTGCTGTACCATCCATGACACAGGCTGTTTGACCAGGACACAGGACACCCGGTCCCTCATTTTGGCTCTACCAAATGGCTGCAGGGTGAAAATAGGTTTCCCTCCAGTTCCCAGAGATGACAGTGTTCCAAGGGAGAGTGGTGCTCTGCTTTTCCCTTGCCATCCCCTTGGCCATAGGATCTTGGGCTGAGCAAAGGCACTCTCATTACTTTGTCACATTAGGACAGCCTCTAGCACAAGTGCCACAAAAATAATGGGGGTCTCCATGTCTTGTGGTGTTTATCCTATATATTATGTAGCTAAAGAAGCTGCTCTGGAGGTTCTCCTCCAGTGAGGGAGCAACAGGGTTTGGATCAACTTTTGGTTGGACCCATTAGGAGGACAAGCTGTGGGATGCAAATGTTGGTAGTTCTCCACAAAGCAGGTGACTCATTCAAGCAAAAGATGTGGAAAATATGCCTGAGTCAGATGGGGAGTCTGCAGCAAACAGGAGTGTAGTCCTGGCCACTCACTCTCAATGAATGCTGAAAGAGCTAATGCCAAGGGAAAGGGTGGTTAGTGGAGACTCATAATCTGCTCAACTGAAAAAAAAATAAATCAACCCCTTTCTCCATTCCTTTCCTCTCTTAATCAACCCAAATATAGCTCTTCTTGTTTAAGATGAAACTCAGCCCCACGTGCCATATGGGGACACCCTTGTGACCTGTGGTCCCCCGCAGCTAATGGCTCACACCATAAAGCGTTCCTACAACCACTGAACGAGGAGGTGTTATTCTCTCCTCCATAATAGCCTGACAATCTAATTTTAGTCACGCTGAAGGCAGTAATGACCCCATATTATCAAAAAAAACTATCGAGTTGCCCACGCAAAGGTTGTTTCTATTGATTTTCTTCTTAGGTTGTCATGACAGAGCACAACTAATGAATGGAAATCCCCAGTTCAAATAATTTCTGAATAAATTGCTCTCGTAGAGCTTTTACTCTTAAATAGAAGAATTGATTTAATACTTTCGTGGCTTTTCTTCTTTCTGCAGTTGCAATTTAGCCAACCCCAGACTACATTTATGAACCAGGCTTGCTCTGTTTTAGCTGATTATGAGCTTCCTTCAAGTAAGGCACATGAAACTCGGCAAAGAAAATCCCCAAGGGCCTGTGTCACAGAGTTAAAGGGTTTCTTCTTGTGTGTCTGGTCTATAGCTGTGTCTGGTCATGGCTATAGGGCTGTGTTGGGTGCTTTGCAAACATACATTAAGGGGCTGGTTTTACTACCTTTTAAAGAGAGAGTATTTTTGAATATATACAGACAGCCCAGTTTATTTTCTGAAGGTGACAGTGGACATCTATTTCCAAGACCTAGTCTAAACACCCAAGTATATTTTCTTTGGCTCTGTTCAGTCAAATAAAACTATTGCTGTTTTTGCCAACTCTAGTGAAACCTTTTTAACAACTGAAGAGGAAACAGTTTTATTAAAGCTATTGTCACAGCACTGAAGAAGCCTCAGTGCAGAGGTCAGGCTCACTATGGGACAGCAGAAGGGCTGCAGACCAAGCTTCCTGCCAGCTAGAACTTACTGACATGCTTCTGGGTTGCATTTTCTGGATTTTATGAGGGTGTCTCCAAATCTTTCATTTGGGCTGACTGAACATATTAAAAAATGCACCCTGTTCCTGACCTGGCCTGGTCATGAAGGTGACCAAGAGAACAGATGCCATCAACTTACCCTTTGCAGTCCTGTGTACAAAGCACTCATCCCTCTGCATCCTCTGCACATCTCTGAGCAACCTCAACAGCCTCTGTCAGCTTCTTGTGCTGGCTCCCAACATCAGCCCAGACCTTTGCTCATGCCACTCAGGGCTAAATCTGGAACTCCCAAGGGAGGCGGGGCACTCTAATTGCTGACACCTCATTAGCTTCCCTGGCACTCCCAGGGGAGCCAGGTGCCCACTCAGCTGAGCTGAGAGCTGGGACTTTCCTCAGCTGCATTCTGGTTGCAATCTGGCATGTGATTGGTTTTAACCTGTACTGTTAGGAAGGACAAGGGAACATTTTCATCTCTTAGCTGCTTTGGCTTCCCTGCATGGCTTCTCTGCACCCCTCAGGCAGCACCCACTGGGTAACTGCTTGGTTCAGTAATAAGAAATAGCACATTGGTGAGGAACAAGTTCTTTCTCCTGCTTACAAATTGCCAGTGCCTCCTGCTGTTGCTCCTTTGAGGGCCAGTCTTACTAATTTGTGTTGAGTTGGAGGTCTGCTATAGGGTTGAGCTGCTCATGTCAGGGAGATGCAATGAATTCTCAGATCTCCTTTAATTCAGGTCCTGCTTCTGCAGATGCCTGATGCTGACTGAGCGTTCCTCCAACCTGGGAACTGTGTCCTGAGATGGCCTCGGGCTGCCCAAGGCAGGCGCTTGCCAAAAGAACTGGGTCCAGAGGGACGATCACTGCTGAGATTAATGTGGATATGTTTGTGCAATTATCCAGCAGCCTCTGATTACCCAATCCTGAATCATTATTCCAGCAGATAATTTGCATTTCCCTGACACTTCAGCAGGAGAGCAGAGCTGGCTCGTGACAGCAACACCGCTGACTCAGCTGTTCTGGGAACATGGCATTGGCTTGAAAATCTTGGTTTTTTAAAAACAACATGGGAGTGGAAAGCCTTTCCCTGATTAATATGGAAAAAACAACAAACCAAGGTGGAGCATGGGGGGTCCATACACAAGACACCGTCCACATGCTGAGGACAGTCTAACTACAGAGAGAAAAGAGGCAGCTGGACAAAAGTAGCAGGGACGTGTGCGGTAGCGCTGGGAGGTCACAGTCTAGGACTAACCATAGCATCTGGCAGACCTTTCGTGTTGTTCCAATGTTAATTTTGCACTCACCTTTTAAACAGAGGGTAGAAATGGCCTTATCTCAAGAAAAAGCTTCCAATTTTGTGGGAATACTGGGACATTGGTGTTCAAGGGGAACAACCAGCACTGCCTGTGGTGACTGCAGTTGTCAGGGGTCTGTCCTTTGGTTGATCTCAGCCACAAGGCTGATGAGTGATTCCTGCTAAGGTCAAATCCTTTCCATACTGGGAATTTTATATTTAAAAATACTTTTTACTCCTGTTACACTTGACAATCCCTTCCTTTCCCACACTTTCGTCTTCCCTTCCTTTAATAAATTCTAATCTGGGATCTAAAACATTGGAAATAATAGAGTAATTCTGTGAGGTCAGGTTTTGTTTTACTTCCTTGAAATATTTTAGCATTACTTTTAATCCTGCTTGTCTGAATGAACTGATTGTGCCTTACCTGAACAGTTCCATCAGTCTGGTAATAATTTTGAACTAGGAAGTGGATCTTAAGCCCATAAGAGCTTAAACTAACCTTTTACCAACATCAAGTGACACCAAGTCCTTGAACATGGGATTAAGAAGGGATTGTAGCTGCCTCTGCCCACCTCCAGCCATGCTCAACTCACCGTGAGGCCTCCAGCCCTCTGAAAAGAAGTGGTACATGACAAACTCTAATGTGGGGTCCATGCCTTCCTGAGACCTTGGTCTAGTACCTCGGGGTGCACAGGTTTTCTGCACTGGTCCTTTTGCTTAGGGCAAAACCACCAAGGTTTCTTGTGGAGTAAAAGTTGTTGCTTAGGTCTTTGATTTCTCACACTTACGTTTCATCTGTGAATGCAATTCCAAAGTACTCCTTCTCCTTCAGGTTGAAATGAGAGGCCACCAAGTCAAGCAACTCCTTGGCCAAAAGCTTTGGCTGGAAAACAAGAATGAAAGAAAGTGATTGATGAGGAGAACTTAGAATCATAGAATCATAGAATCATTAGGGATTGGAAGAACTTGGATAGAACAGCTCTGTGTTCCTGGAGGGAAACACTACCCTTACAGGTGGTGCACTGCTGTTGCTTTGATGTTGTCTCTGGTGCTCAAGCTAAATCTGCAAGCAACATTAGCTCCTTGAAATAAGCAGTAGCTTTCCCTCCTAGGTAGATACTAAAAAAAAGGTGGTTCTGACCTCTTCAGTGCTTGATGTCTCTGCAGGCAGATGACCATCCACCTGCTCGTAGTCAGATGTACCATGACCAGCTCACTCGTGCCTCTCTGACAATTCTAGTTGTTAAAGCTTTTAATCAAGGACCTTTGCAAACACACTTCAGACACCCACTCTCACACACACAGCCCAGATATATGCTGGTAACACGGTGCCAGAAGATGGGGTGTGGCAGGACCAAATGAGAAGTAAATGACAGAACAAGATCAGTCCCCATTCAGCATTGCTCGTCACTCAGAGATAAGGATATGTCCACCTTTCAGGCACTTGGAAGGAGAGAGAGAGGAAAGCAGGACACTTATTCAAAATACCCTTTGCAAAGGCTTGAAAGCCCAGCTCAGAGAAAACATTCACATCATATAGAGGACACTGTGTCCTCTGCAAAACCTTGTCTTTTAAGTCTAATGTGTCCTCCCGTCTCTATGAACTTTCCTGAGCTCTGCTGAGCTTCTGTGTTTCTTACTGGACTATGGAAGTCTTGGCCATAACAGAGCTCTTGTCCCATCACTGGTAGGAAACAGGGTTACAAAGGATCCAGTTAGATGCAGCCTGTGATCCCTCAGTCTGAATTGACTCCAGATCCCTGGTCTGCAGCGGTTACAGCAGCACTGACACTGCTAGGTCAGAGATCCCAGCAATGTTCCCTGCTGACTGCTCATAAGGTGTCGGTCTACAAATCTCTGTGCTGCAAGCCTCATGGAAAACAGAGCTGTCTGCAGGGTTGACTACCCCAATGAGTGTGCCAAGCTGCTGAATCAGAATTACCCCAGATATGGTGTGCAGAAAATGGGTGCTGTGGCTCTGAAACCCTGCTGTCCTAACCGAGTGCTTTGTCCTGTAAGTGCAATCACAGCTTGTGTTGAGAAAACCACGTTGAATTGTACTTAACTCACAATCAGATTGATAACTTTACTTCCTTGCATCCATGGGAGTTTCCACAGTCCCGTACCCACTCATCAACCTGCTGCATCCTAGTGCAATGTCTATACTGCTCCTCTGTGCACCCCACCCAAAGGTGGTTTCTAGGTCACGCCGTCAAGGAGAAGCAATAGCAGTGCCTGAACTCAGCAGTAGCTTAAAGCAGCCTCCAAATACAAGATGCATTGTGTGTAGGAGGAACAGCTTGGCAGATAACAAATAGGTGGGATGTAACTTCATTTTAATTTCCAAGTCAGGCTTCTCAGGCACAACTGTTGAAGTCTCTGCGAGATCTACACCTCCTGCTTCGCTGCCTTTCACAGACTCCTGAACTAGCTCCCAAATGTTATTCAGAGCTGAGAGCAAGCGTGGGACTGTGGTCCTGTCCTTTGTTTCACTGAGTTCCTTGAGGGACCCAAGGAAAGAGCACACCAGCTACTCCAGTCTCTTTGGAGACTCCACAGACACTTCCAGCACTGTTCTGGGTGGGATGGACACGGCAGCATTCCTGTCTCCTGTAAGATGAACCTTCCTTTGTGGGATCATTTTAAGGACAAGGTATGGTTTTTCTTACGAGCTACCCAGTTAAGATGATCAAGAGGATGGTAGAACTGCCAGATGTGTTCAGATACAGAGGCTCAGTGCAGGTGTTGGGTGGGTTTTCAGCTGAACAACACAAGAACATAGACTTTTGAATGAGAGAGGAAGAGGTTTTTCTGCCTGTCAGTGTGCATGCCTGCCCACACCTCCCTTCTCCTCCCTCTCCTGATCAGGCCAAACTCTTTCTGCACTAGCAGAAGTTTACCCTGCACAGTGCTGCCACAGGAGGAGGGGTGGGAATGCACAGCCAGCAAGGGTGTAGGGGAGGGCAGGACTGATCATTCCGTGGCCAAGGCCACTGGTGGAGGTGAATCTGGGCATCCCCATGATGGAGAGCATGGCTGGTGCAGCGCTGTGTGGCTGACACTGCCTGGCTCCCAGTGGTCTGGGGTGCTCATTATCTGATAAACGAGCACTTGTGCTGCCAAGCATGGGAGCAAGCCATCGCCTAGCCTCACTGCATGTCCCACCTGAGAGGGCAAGGCTGGGGAAAGGTGGCCGGAAAGCATGGCTCAAGCACAGCAGCATTTTCTCAAGCATGGGTTAAGCATTTGGAGGGGACAGCTTGGGCTTTTCATGGTTTATGAGAAAGCAGAACAGAGCAATAAATGGCTCATGTGAGCCAGGCTGCTTGTGGAATTGTCATGAAGTGATGGGTCCCTTGGCTCCAGCCAACCACCACAGTCACAAGGGTGGCTGGACAGAAGGAGAATCGCCTTCTGATGTCCAGCCACATCATGGAGAAGTGATATCCAGCACCCCTTGCCCTTCACACTGTGACATCCAGCGCCAGGTACTGAATCAGGAGCAGCACCTGCCTTCAGCCACCTTCCCCATGGTGACAGCCTTCCCCTCTCCATTGCCCAGTGGCGGCTGCTCCTCTCCCAGCACAGACCCTCCTTCTGCCCCTGGGGCTTGGCAGGGGCACAATTTCTGCTGTCCTTGCTGTGAAGTCTCCTCCAAAGCCTGCAGTAGCCGATAAGGCAGGATAACCCTTTGCCTTGCAAGATAAGTGAAAAGAACAATAGATGCAGACCCAGCACTGGAGCAGTGCCAGTTTAGTTACTGGGCCACAGTCCCTGAAGAGGCTTATGGCAGTGAAGTTAAGCCCTGCTAGTCCCCTCCAAGATTACCTCCCGCTCTTCTCTTAAGCTCTGCAAGGTTATTGTCCCTTCCATTGGGATGACTCCTGCGTCCTCCCAACGCAGACAGGCAACCTCAATCTTTGCAGGGAGAAGAGAAATGTTTGTTCTCCAGGTAGCAAAGATTCCTCAAGATGAACATGGTGCAGCAGGGGTATCAGGCAGGCAAACCCTGCCAAGCACAAGAAGAGCTGCAGCCCGTCCCACTCTCTCCAGAGAGAGCCACACGCTCCATGTTAACCATTAATCTTCTTGCCATTGGCGATGGGAAGGGCTGAGCAATGACCTCCTTTCATGTGAGCCTTGCAGACAAAGAGCTCATTAGCGATGCCTGTGGCAAGTTGTTTTAATTCATTATTAATTTCTGGACTTCATTTTCTGGAGGGATATTCGTTTTGCATTAATAAAACTTCTGTCACAGAAGAAGATGGGGGAAAACACGCTGGAGAAGATGAAGTCTCTGAGAGCAGGGAAATCAATAGAGAGCAGGCACAGGACCTTGAACAGGCAGACAGCTTGTGAATCCTATATGCATCGATCAGGAATAACAGGTGGCACGTGGACCAGAAGCAAACCATGTCCTTAGTGCTGCAGAGCTGCACTGTGGTGTGTTCTGAGGTGCCTGGGCAGCTGCTGAGACCACTCTGCATCTGCTGCTCTCTATCTCATCCCTACGTGCACCTTTGTAGCAACCACCAGGTAACCTGCGCCAGAAAAAGCAGCCTGAGGGAGTGTGTCAGAGCTCCAAGCTGACTGCCTTGAGCTTGGGATGGGGTCCACCTGCAGAAATCCTTCAGCCGGAGCAGCGAAGGCTGAATGTGCTTCGCCGGTGCAAGTGGGTTGCCAGAGCAACGTTTCCCCTGCTGTTCCCTCCTGCTACGGGACCCTCTTTGCAAAAACACACTTGAGGAACAGCACACTGTAAATCAGCTGGTATTTTTAGCAGAGAAACCAAAAGGGCCCCAGCTGTGGTCCCAGCACACAGAGCAGTGTCCCTGTGGAATAAGCAACTGCTCCTGGTGAGCTCCTTGCCAGGAGGAAGGGCTGAGGGACACGTGACTCCACAGAGTGGAGTCTCTGGCACACACCCCAACAATTTGGTAGCCAAAGACACTGCCTCTGAGGCTGTTCTGCGTGATAGTGAGACGAGTGTCTTCATAGCTCCAGACCCCTACTTGCACTACACAATTTGTGCTCCAGTCTGCGACAAGCAACTCCTTGCAGCCTGGGCTATCTGGACTTGAAAACACCTTGCTTTCCACAAAACTTAACAAGTGGGTACTGGGCCAATGGATCCTCCTGCCAGGCTTGATGACATCAGTGTCTCCTCCAGGGCATGGGCATTTGTTGAGTGGGCAGCTTTTTGATGAAGTCAAACCTGAGTTGGGAGCAGCCTAAGATTTCATTTTCCCTTCCTTCTTGGAGAGGCAAGAGAGCAGAGGTGGACTTATTAGGGTCTCTCTCCTTGTTACTAATTCCCTTCCCTCTAAAACAGCTTAGATTTGCTCAAGTAATGACTTCAAGGAAAGGGAGAACTTTTTTTGATGGTGTCAGGGGAAGAATTGAGCCTTGATAGTAGCCCGACTTGAACTTGCACCAACAAAACTTATGTGAAGACACCAAAGACAGTGCAATAAGGCTCATATGTGATCACAGCCAGCCATCACTCCCAAAGAAGCCTCCCTGCTTTTGTCCATCACTTAGAGGTCTCCCTCTTACCCTGGGCTGCCAGCACAGTCAGGGCTAGAGACAACTACAGCCAAGCATGTGCCCAAGCTCTGTCTTTATCCCCTCGGCTGTATTTTAAGGCGTATTCAGCTCTGACAAGCTGACTGCAGGGGATGAGTCTCTGTCTCATGCACTGTGCTTGTCTGTATGGACACCATGTACAGGTAGGTGCACCCTGGACACGTGTCTCTTCTCAGTTAGATACAAAGGCAACTTCCCTGAGTAACGACCAAATACTGTCTGCTATAGGCAAGTAGTGAGGGGAAGAGCAAACCACACCTGTATACTGGGCTGCATCACAAGATGTGTGGTCTGCAGGTCCCTGGTTGAGAGAAGGGGATCTGCCCCTCTGCTCTGCTCTGGTGAGACACCATCAGCAGTGCCGGGGCCAGTGCTGGGCTCCACCACACAAGAAACATTAGACCTGTTGAAGCAGGTCCATAGGAGGCCATGAGAATGGTCAGAGGGATGGAACAACTCTGCTGAGAGAGTTGGAGTTGTTCAGCTTGGAGAAGAGAAGGCTCCAGAGAGCTTCCAGCACTTAAAGGGGGCCTATAAGAACAATGGGGACAGACTTTTTTTGGTGGGTCTGAATTGACAAGGGGTGGTGGTTTTAACTTAAGAGAAGAGAGTTTAGACTAGATGTAAGGAAGATATTTTTTATGAAAAAGGTGGCAAAACACTGTCCCACGTTGCCCAGAGAGGTGGAAGATGCCCCATCCCAGAAACAAAGGGCAGGTTGGACATGGTTCTGGGCAACTTGCTCTTGTTGAAGATGTCCCTACTCACTGTGGGGTGGTTAGACTAGGGAACCTTTAATGGTGTCTTCCAGCCTAAACCATTCTATGATAATCTTTAGGGACAACCCATCTCATCCTAAAACTCGTCCAAGTTCCTTCAAATCCTATTTCTCTTCAGGTGGACATTGTGATGGACTCATCTGAGGACCAACACTCGACTTGAGCCCAGAGAGGTCAGTGATGCCACCCAGGGAGGCATTCCTTGGAGGCTGTGAAGCGGGTAGCCTAAGAACTGCCATAGGTGTAACTGGGAGCTCATCTCACTTATCCATGGTTGCCTCAGCTGGCTCAGTGCCTGGGAAGTAAACATCTGTCTGTCTCAACACAAAACCAGAGGATTCCTCCATAGCTTCAGAAGATCATACTGTCAGTCACTGTGGAAAATACAGCAGAAACACCAGCGTTCCAGTATTAAATATTCACTATAATTAAAAGACAGTGTTGCTGGGATTTGCGCAGCCTGAGGAATTCCAGAGTCATGTGTTTCCCCAGTGGAAAGACAGGCTGCCCACTCTTGGCAGAGAAGCATGTTTCTCAGTGACAGCTTCCCATTACGCTTAGAAATGAGTGAGTTATGGAGACAGATTATCTATCCACAGTCCAGCAGTGCCATGAATAAAAACCAGATGACACGGTATTAGCAGCTGCTGGTACGTCCCTGGAAACGCAGGCGCACACCAAGTGTATTTTATTGTTTTATTAACTGTCAGACCAGCCTTTCTATTCCCCCTCCCCCACCTCATAGCTTTCCCCTAATTCTCCGTGGCAGAAGGTTCCTGGGAAATGCACAGTTCCAACATATGGGCAGACACACACCGCCCGAACCCACGCAGCACAGAGACACGCTGGACTGTGGGAACCAGGTAACTAGATCACTCGTGGTAATGCTGCGTTTCATTTGATTTCCAAGACTGCTGCTGTGCACCATCTCCTTGCTGGGGGACTTACAGCAAGATACGTAACGAGAATACAGAGGTGACACACTGCCACTCCAAGCTCTGCAATGCTAGTGGCTGTTTCATAGAATCATTAGGGATTGGAATGGACCTTGAAAGATCATCTAGTCCAATCTCCCTGCCACAGCAGGATCACCTGGACCAAGTCACACAGGAACACATCCAGGCGGGATGCTCACTCTGCACTGTGTGGTCAGGGTCAGGCTGCAGAACTCAAATCACTGCTATTTAGACGTGAGCATGTGCAGGTTCATTGGTGCTCTCCAAGTGAAAGCCACCTGGGCATAGATAGCATAGACCAAGCACAGTCCCAAGGATTGTCACTGTGTTTGGGAGTTTACTCCTAGAACCACAAATGCGACAGCACCATGTGGCTTCTAGTGCAGGCAGAGAACTCCAACCTGTCTTATGTATCAGCCCAGAGAGCAGATGCTGGCCAGTGGGTTTCCAGGAAGGTTTGGTTTCTGCAGGACCATCCACAAAGTGTGTCTAGTTCAAACCAACATCTCAAGTCAGAGAATCATAGAATCATTAGGGATTGGAAGGGACTTTGAAAGATCACCCAGTCCAATCCCCCTGCCACAGCAGGATCACTCAGACCAAGTCACAGAGTCAGTCAGGGTTAGTCTTGCTGACTCGGTCCAGTTTTGCTAAACATTCCAAGGTTGGATGTTTGAAAAACATCTCTTTGGTGGTTTGAGTTGAAATGTAGGCTGGGGGATGTGTGTGGTGTGGCCAGTCCGGCAGCAGGAGAGGCAAAGTGGGAAAGGAGGGGTTTGCACAAATACTGCTGTATTCATGCAGTACTGTTGGGCAGGTTACTGTGCTTCTTCATCAGCTGGCAGTGGCTCTTGTCCATGTCAAGCCTCAGGCAGTCTGATCAGGAGGAAATAATCATGCAAAAGGGTGATTTGTGTGCAGTCCTTCCCCTACACCAACTATTATAATTTGCTAATGAACCAGGCTCCAGGTGCCCCCCACCCTGCATAATCAGCCACAATCAGCCACTAAGCTCCAACACTGCGGTTTGAAAGGCACTAAGGATGCTTTAACTCTGTTCCTCGAGGTGCTGGTTGTTTGGTGGCTGAAGGCCAGCAGCATGGTCACACCACAGTGCATGAGGCAGTACATCATCCCATGATGTTTATGGGCTGTAACTCCCTCCTGCCTCAGCTTCAGCGCGTGAAACACCGAAATCTCTCATCCAGGGGCCATTGAGCTGTCACTCACTCACTCACAATTCTCTTCTTGTCAGATTGGCTCTACCAACAGCTCTGTCATCCCATTGTTTCCATCCATTTTACTCACCACAAAGAAAATTAAAATCCCAAGTGCCCCACCCCAGTAAATAAGCAAATAACAGCCCTTTTGGCTGGTGTCGAGCCTGAACACAGAGTAATAACCCTGTGCAAAAGAACTTGAGCTGAAGGCTTGGAGCTTTAGGGGTTACAACTCCCCTTATGGGATAGATCCACCATTCCTCAGCTCTGTGTTCCCATGTCAATATATGGAGTGCACACAATCAAAGCAGTCTGGGATGTAGCTGGGTGAAAAACTATTCATTGAAATGCAAGATGCCCGGAGAGGGAATGCCTTGTTTTTCATCACGAGACAGCAGAACGCCGACGGTGTCAGGGACCGGCAGTGATGGGAGCGCTGCTTGCACTGGTACACACGGTGCCTCTCTCCCAGAGTCAGCTCTAAAAATCCATTTACGTAGGAAAATGAGAAAACTTGCCTCCAGCAGCCTCCTTGGGAACGGGAGGGTGGTGACAGAGTGCCATTGATGTTTTCCTTGGGAAGTCAACACCCACAAGTTGTGGGAATTAAGATTTATTAGGGTCAGAGAGACTAAGACAAAAAAAAAAATCAAAGTTTTTTAAAAAAGCCTGTTTGGTAAAAGGATTAGAAACACCCTGCTGACAAGCTGCCTTAGAAATATTCACAGATAGTTGCATTTCTGGGTTCAGCTAATACCTGACACTCTATATCTTAAGTCAGAAGCCGCTGCTGACAATCCGTAATTCCCCTATATCTTAGCAATGTGCATCTACTTAAATATTTCTGTAGTCAGAGAGAGCAGAGTGTCTGCTCAGAGAAAGCCAGCCAAGTCTGAATGGTGAATTCATGTCAAAGCCAAAATGAGAAGCAGTTGGTGGGAGGAAAAAGACATGTTAGGGTCTGTAGCGTTCCTCCTCCCTTTCTTGCCTGACGCAGAGGCAGCTGCATGCTCCCCCCATTCAGATGGAGTCTGCGTCTATGCCCAGTGACCCCAATCCTCTGTTGTCTACTGCATCGTCCTGTAACTCCAACCGAGTTTTCAGGTGACTGCATCCAAAAGGACCAGCCAGCTGCTGCTGGTGCTTGGGGGTGGAAATCTGCCCGTCTTTAGTGCTGTGTGTTCAGACCTTGCTCTCATGCATGACAAAAGCCTCAGGGCTTCCCTCTTTCCTCTTAGCCTTCTGCCTGCTCCACCGCTTCTCTGCCTCTGCGGGGTGCAGCTGATGTCCTCACATCAGAGCTGAAAGTGCTGGCTGATGCGCTCTGGATGGAAGAAGGATGAGCTGGGGTTTGTGTCTGGTCCCCGCTCTGTGTACAGGCTTTTTTCCTTCCATAGACCTGGAGCACAAGAAGACTTGGTGGCTGCTTTCAATGTTACATCCCATGGGGGTGTCTGCACTGCTGGTTCCCTCAGGGCTGGGGAGAGGGAATGTGCCTGGTATTCAGACTCATGTCTGGATGAGTCTGAATGGGTCTGCCCAAGCTGCCCCAAGGACAGCACTCTGTGGTATTTCTGCCTGGCATCCCCACAAGAGCCTGGGCTTCTGCTCTGGGACGTGCTGGCTAGGTGCATATCACCTCCACAGAGCACCTGTGCCAGGTCCAGTCTCCCAGTGTATGTCCCACTTGTCAGAGCACTGGTCTGTGTGTGCACAAGCAGCCCTTTGCACAGGATTTCCAGATGCTGAGAGTCAAAGGCCAGACATTGCCCAGGGTGATCACTGTGGGCAGTACATAACCAATTGCTCAGGGTAACCTCATCTGCAGCCACCTCCGAGTCACAGAATCACAATCACACAACATTAGGGTTCAGAAGGGACCTTGAAAGATCCTCTAGTCCAACCCCCCGCCACAGCAGGATAGTGTAGATCAAATTGCACAGGAACATGTTCAGGCAGGTTTTAAACATCTCCAGAGAAGGAGACTCCACAACCTCCCTGGACAGCCCCTTCCAGTGCCGTGTCACCCTCACAGTGAGTAAGTTTTTTTCTCATATTTATGTGGAACCTCCTATGGTCCAGTTTACACCTATTGCCTCTTGTCCCATCATTAGATGATGCTGAGCAGAGCCTGGCTCCATCCTCCTGACACACACCTTTTACATATTTATAAACATTAATGGGGTTTCCCCTCACTCTTTTTTTTTCCAAGCTCAAGATACCCAGGTCCCTCAACCTTTCCCCATAAGGGAGATGTTCTACTCCTTTCAATATCTTTGTGGTTCTGCGCTGGTTCTCTCCAGCAGTTCTGTGTCCTTCTTGAATGGAAAGATCCAGAACTGGACACAATATTCCAGATGCGGTCTCACCAGGGCAGAGTAGAGGGGGAGGAGAACCTCTCTTGATCTACTAACCACGCCACTTCTGATCCACACCAGGATGCCATTAGCTGAGTTCTTTTCAACTGTATGGCCACCAGGAGCATGAACTGAGTGAGAAGATTTGGCCAAGAGCAGAAGCAAACCCATATTGTGAGAGCAAGCAGGCATCATTTCAGGATGGCAAGTGTAGAATTCCATATGCTGACTGATGTAAAAACTGCTTTGGTAGCCCTTGCCGAGGTCACTGCCAGCTCATCTAATCAGCCATGAAAACATCAATGAAGCCAAGTTACAAAGCTGCCCCAAGTCAGTCTGTGCCTGCAACTTCTATTGTTCCTTATTCAAACTTTCTAGGTCTGTGTTCAGGTAGTTTGAAGAAATAGGACCTTCTCTCTGTATCTGTCTTTGGGTTTCTCCCAAACTGTACCACAGCGTCGGATCTGTTTTGTCCTTTGCAGGACACTCCTGAAGACAAGCCTGGCTGCTGCTCACTTTGCCCTGGGCTTACTCTAGCAGATAATGTTGACTGCTCTGAACTCCATGGGAGGTACTATGGTTTTTTCAGGAGGATGTCTGTGGATTAATACAGCTTTAATGAAAATGCATCCCAAATTTGACAGTTTTGACAGAGATTTTCTCTGTGTTCCAGAGAATGTAGGGCAAATTTAAGAAGCACAACCTCAGACGGACTGGCACAGAGAAGGTGTCACCTTTGTGCACCCAAACAATCAACTCACAAGCAAATTCAGTTACCTCAGAGCAGAAAAAAGCCATTCTCAGCTATGATGGCAAGATTTGTTATCTCTTCAAAGCATTCTAAGTGTCTTGAACCTATTAATGATCTATTCTGAGGCTCCCCATCTCCTTCTGAATGAGAAGAATGCAGACAATAGATCAGCAGAGCAGAAGGAAGACACCCACATGCAGGAGGACTTTGTTGTGGCTTAAATCTGTTTGTTTCATATAAGCAGAAGCTTCGAAACAAAAGACTATTTTCACTATCACAGTGGCTTCAGCATCTCCCAGTTCACCTAATCTCCAGACAACCAGGGCTGGGTATACTCAGCACTTGGATCCCCACGACTATGTTACTACTGGTTACTACTGAAAAGAGCCATAGCATGGACTTGAGTGGTCTCCAGACTGCAGAACTACTCACACTGTGCTGGCCCATGGGAGGTCACATTCTCCCAGAAGATGCCAGGGCACCACTGAGGGACATCTGGGGCTGAGAACCACTTCTACATGTCTGTATGGTCTCATTCACCTCATTCAAGAGGTAGTTCATTTAGGGGGCTGGATACCAGCAGTGCCCATGAGTCAGTAAGCAAGTTCTGACTTGTTTCTTCTAGTAGCACAGGCAAAATCATTAGTTTTCCTCCTCTGAGGGCCAAGTTAGAGAACGGATTGTGCTGAACTGTCTGTCAGTAGTCACAATCAGGTAGGCAAACCCAGATTTCAAATAGTCCTAAACCAGAAGAAGTAGCTCAAGTGGTAGCAGGTTCTGTAGCCACATTTTACACCAATGGCAAGACAAAGTTCAGAGGTACATTACACAGGCCCTCCTTTCTGCCTGTCACCTAGCCAGCACCACCACCAGCCAGCCCCACACAGTGCTGTATAAACCAAAGGGCAGAGCACAACGCTTTGTCCTCTTCCCTGAGTTTGGACCTACAGCGAAGGGCACAGCAAGTTGTCCAAGCAGCAGAGCTTGGGTTCGGGTTCAGTCCCTAGACATGGACTTTCCAATCACAAGAGGAACTCAAGCTGCTGTCTCTTTCCTCTGACATGACCTGAGTGAGGGGAAGGAATGCTGCTGTAGACTTCCTGGGAAGCAGGGGTGCGATGAACTTCTGAGCTACACTTGTGTAACACAGCTGACTTGGGTACCGGGTTAGAAGTTTTCCACCCTGCATACCAGTCCTTTTAGCATGCTCCTCCTACACCCCGGGTTCTTTGAGTGGCCTGGAAGAAGACAGGCACAGTAGCCTGGCAGATCTTCTTCCCCTCATCTTTGCAAAGAGTCAAGGAGCCTTGTTCCACAAGACAAAGGTATTTAACCCGTGGAAGTTGCCCCTGCAACACTCACTGGCTGAATTTTGGATTTAATTGCCATTACCTGTAATCGATTTGAGAAAGCAAATCAGTCAGACTGAGCATCTCATAGAATCATTAGGGATTGGAAGGGACCTCAAAAGATCATCTAGTGCAACCTCCTGCTTTTATCTCAGAACAGGAGCCTGCAGAGGATTTTTCATCTTCCTTTGCACGTAACACACAGCAGTGATGGATGCAGAGCCCAGATTAGATGAAGCTCTCCGAATGGAGATGGGTGCTAAATTAACACAAACCGATGCAACTCATGATGCAAATTGCACACGCTGTGGAGCTAAGAGGGTTTGTGTACAGGGCTTTGATTCAAACCCTCATTCTAATGCAAAGTGAAAAAGACGCGGATATGACAGTCTTCACAGCGGGCTGGGGTGGAAGTTATGTGACCTAGTTTAAGAAAGTGCTTCCAACACGACAAACGTATGCGGATGATCTGTACCGTAAATGTTTGGTTTAAAGTATTCTGGGTCTTCGTGTGCACTTGCCTGTCGATTCCTGCAGATCAGTGTGATTTTGAAAAGGCTACTCAACTGCTGCGAGAAAGTCAACTGTAGTTTAAATCATCCGACTGTGTCACGTGGCAAATCGAACTTCAACACGAAGTGAGCTTCTGAGCCAACTTTCTGTGGCAGGAATCCATTTCACACTCAGCTGAGAACAGGATTTGATAAGAGCTTGGCCAGTGTGAATAACCAGCTGCCTTCTATATATATTTTGATTTGGTAGCATCTGTTGAAGTTTTATATCACTGCGAGACTGTTGGTATTCTTTCCAAGCATTAAAGCCACCTTGACAAGGTCAACAACATTTTCTACAGAGGTCAGCATTTTTATTTTGAAATATTTGATCATAATTCTATCAAACATTACAGAAAGCGTTTGGCTGGGGCACATAATGAAATTGGACAGCTCACACAATCCATTTATCATTTCAGCTGTAAAACTCTGAAGCGCTCTAGTTCATCCAGTTTCAAATCAACTGTAGAAATGTCCATCTCCCTTCATCCAGCATCCAGAAATTGGTGCTTGGAAATGCTCTTGATCTCTCATTGCTGATGTGGAAAAGGAAAAATAACTTCCGAAGACATACTGGCTTAGCTGCATTCTTAGGTTCTGAATAAGGATGTTTATTTCTGTCCTCAAAGTCACTTCTGCATTGCTGAAAATATTTAATAAGCTAAATGGATGCTTATTTTGGTAGCACATTTTCTAAGCACAGTAAAGTCATTTATAAACACCCTTCCATGTGCAAAACCTACATGACCCTCTTATGAATCATGATAAGCTAGTTCAGATTTCAGCAAATCTATCATCAATAGAAGTAAATAAAATTGATAACAGTGCTGGGACTGATGCATAGAATTAGACCTTCCTGTTTTATTCTACCCACCATTTGTGAGCGCAGAGAAATTAATTAAACGTAACAAGAGCCATGTTCTCATGTCTTGAGACTGTGGAAGGGGGATGCTTTCAGAAGTATCTTCTTTGTCTGTACTTATAGCTAGGGATGGGTAGGTCAGGAGAGCTGACTCAAGATTCTTCATGCACACAGCAATAATAGACACTCTTTTCACTAAAGAGCTTCAAGCAGAATCATATTGGTCTTCCTGGGGGCTCTCATCAGTTTAATTATCTGTACACATCCAGTTGCTCTGTTAAGAACACACCACAATGCCTGGAAGCTTCTGGCTTCACACACTTAAATGTAAAGTGCGCCGTGGAAATGCTACATGTCTGACAGACAGTCCTTCCCCTGGGAAGGTCAGCAAAGAGAGGCTGACCCTCACTTGCCAGATGTTGGCTACACTGCTTAATGCCTCGTGGCAAAGCTCAGAATCAAGTGGTCAGAGACCACAAGGAATGGGAGAGCTAAGCAAACTGCTTTAACCTTGAAGCTGAATGAAGAGTGATGCACTGCGTATTTGCAGCTCCCGAGGCTGTAAATCAGTGCTACTCTACTCACATCCTTGTGGATAGTCTGTCCTCTGTGCATAACTGTGGCCCCCAAGTTCACCAGAGTGATGTCTAGGATCTGCTTGTGACTCTCCTGAGCCATGGGACACCTTCTCCTGCAGGAGAGAAGGTCCCCTCTGCTCTTGGTGAGCCATCTTGAGTCAGCAGAAGGTGCTGAATATAATCAAGGATTAGGCTTGTGATAAAAACATGGTTGTTTCACGTGGAGCAGAGAAAGTCAATGACTTAACATCTACAAAAGGACAGAAACTCCCCCTGATTTCAGCTACATGTATGAAGACCATCTGCAGTCTTCTCTAATGAGTCCGGACATTCAGGCCCTATATTTGAAGCCAACAAACTGACTGTGTGTGTCCCTAAGAAGCAGGGATTTCTGCATCCAGAACATTCTGCATCCCGACACAACAAGGAAGCAGCCTGGCTTCCCCCAGTGAGCTTCTTCTGCCAGTCAGGCAGTCATGACATCCAGCAGTCTCTCACGTCAACAGAAGTGGGACAGAGACAGGACACTTCAAGAAGCAAATAGAGTTGCAACAGAGAAACCCTGGGCACAGACAAGTCCTACCTCCACTTCTAGCTGTTCAGTTATTTCTCCTGTGGTACCTGTGAAACTAACACAGGGAATAGTCTCCCTCTCTGCACGCGTTTAAAGCTCACCTGGACATGTTCCTGTGTGACTTGATCTAGGTGATCCTGCTATGGCAGGGGGATTGGATTAGATGATCTTTCAAGGTCCCTTCCAATCTCTAATGTTCAGTGATCCTTTAAACACAAAAACTCAGGGTGGCTGAAGCCCATGGACCATCCTGGTGCACATGGTGGCTGCCTGCATCCCAGAGAGATCCTACCACTGCCCCCCTCCAATCATGTTTGCTCCTAATGCCCTTGAAGGCACCTTGAAGCTGGACGAGATGGAGACGGGGATGCTGAGCTTAATTTCCCTGCTGTAGGCTCACCATCATCACAGCTCAAATGAAAATAAAGCAAAATAATACTTGGTCACCATAGGAATTACTGGGGGATAAGAAAGGCTTATTTCCCCTGATATTTGTAAAGAAAAGTGCTGGTGATAAACCGAGTCCATTAAAAAATGAGCAGGGTGAAATGAATGACTGGATGAGATAGTGAATGTTGCTTATTAAAAAAAGATGGGGTTTTTTCCTGCAAAGGAAGAATAAAGAAGAAATAAGAGGGAGCGATTAGGAGAGAACTCAGGCAGTGTAAAAACTGTTAGTGATAAACAGCTACTAAGGAAATAATTGGAAAATGTAAACGCATACAAATGTGGGTGATGACCCGTGTATTGAGGCGATGGCACAATTAGCCAATAAACGTAATGAACCACGGACAGAGAGGCTTGAGACTTTATGGGGGACTGGGAAAGATTTTTCTGAGCAGGAAGGGGCAGAAAGCAAACAAAGGCAGCCTGGGTTCTCCCAAGGAGTGATCCTTGGCTCGTGGCTGGGGTAATGTCTGTGGGAAGAGGGAAGGAGAGGATGACTGCACAAGATCAGCTGAAGAAAGGGATCTAGGGAGGGATGCTGATGTCAGCTCCACTTCTTTGACAACAGGGGTGTCTCCAAGCCTGGAGGAAGGGGTAATGGTCACAAATGGTCACACTGGCTTGTCTCCCCATGAGCTTTCTTTCAAGCAGAGAAATCCTTGGCTGCCTTGTTTTCTCTTTTTTTTCAGAGTGAAGGTTGAGGACAGGGTTTTGTAACTGGCCCCAGTGGCTGTTACTTACTTGTTTGGACCGGGACTGACTTCTCAAGATGGTCTCCTTCCTGAACTGAAGTGTCTCACATCTGCCTACAAGCTTGGTGTCCCAGAGGTGGGATCTGGAGCATTCCTGAGAAGGGACACAGCAGAGGAGCCAAGAGCAGACCAAGTGCACTGTGCAGTGGCACGGGGAGCACAGGTTGCTGTAGCTCCAGGCTGAGCCAGCTGAAGTTGTGAGGTCTGGGACATGCTACCAAAATACACAGTCAGCTTTAACCTAAGGACAGCACAGCTCTTCAACCTTCAAATTATCAAATAGCTTGCTGAGCACTGCCTGGAATGGGAAGATGGCTTGGTGTGCCATCAGCCCAAACCTCATACTGAAGCTAATGCTCTCTCCCTGTGTAAGGACTTGTCCCAACTGCCACCAACTCAAGAACATCTCTCTCTAGCAGACCCAGGGCCTGATGTCCTCCACTGTGAATGGCATTAGGACCACACCTTTTGAACAGGATAGCAGCTGCCTGTCTTTGCAGGATGCTGGAGTCACAGAATCACACAGAATCACAGAATATTAGGGATTGGAAGGGACCACAAAAGATCATCTAGTCCAATGCCCCTGCCACAGCAGGATCCTTCCTCTTCCCCAAGGAAAAGTCAAACCTCGCTGTCAGTGTCCAGAAAGTCTCTTTCTGTGTCCCACCCAGACATCTCCAAACTATATCTATTCATGCTTTCAATAAACTCAATGTGAAAGATGGGCATGAGTGGATTCTAAAGCAGCAGCGCAGGCAGGATGGACTAAGCGTAGGTTAGGAGATCCTTGCATGTGGCACAGCAAACACCCCTATGGGCTTCTGGTCCCTGTGCCTTCAGCTGCTAAATGGGAAAACCCTGGGCTATTAAACCTCAGTGTAGTATGTTCTCCTTTTTCTTCTGGTCTACTACTGAATGGACTGCAGTAGAAGAAACTTTATGTCTGCATGTTCCGTTGCCAAAAGGCTATCCCTCAGGGTAAATGGAGCTTCCAGGTTGCTTTACTGTCTTGAGAACCATGGGAAAGACTGTATCTCTTCAGAAAGATATTTTCCATTCCACTTGCCACAGGGATCAGGAGAAGACTGGCCTGCCTGTCCGCATTCCCAGGAGGCTGTGAAGATGTGACTGCAGTTTGTCCTGGGAGGAAGATGCCAGTGTCTCTTTGAAGAGAAAGAACACTAGATAGCAAAGATATGTCTCCCTGGAACATCTGAATCCACAAAAGAACTTCTGCTGGTAGAGGAAAGTTATGAAAAAGTGAGGGGAGATCACAAAAGAAGGCAGAAGTTTCAAACACAGACTCAGGCAGAAAGTGGCTATATGGGAGCAGAGAGATGTATTATATCCTTACAGTGTAAACCACTGCTGTTCACTAGAGATCCATCCATCAGTACCAGAAGAGAAGCTGGCCCACGGCTCTTTGCTGGTTTGCCAGACCTTTATGAAGTGCAGAAGAATGCCAAGCCTGTAACGTCTGAAAGTGAATTTATTTAACAATGAACTCTTTGAAAAGGGAATCCCAGATGTGTAATTAATAATGAATCAGTGATTTGAAATCTGATCCAAAGCCTGCTGAAGCTGATAGACAGACTCACGGACTTCAAGGAGTTCTGGATAAGGGCTCTCATTAGGCAAAAGGGGAAAAAAATAATTAAAAGCTGAGCCAGCCAGTTAGTTAAAAAAACTTGGATTCTGTGCTTAGCAGAGACACGATAATCTGCAGTGCACACAAATCCCTCTCTGCTGACAGAGGACTCACACATTTCTGTGTCTGGAGCTGAACTTGAAATCTAAGAGATAAAATAAAAAAAAGATGTGAGAGGGTTCCAAAAGGAAAACCTCCAGTGGTTTGAACCGCAGCTCATTTCCTCTTGGCATGAACTGGGAGATAACTGTCACATTTGTGTCATCTGGAGGCAGCAGATGCTGCTGCTCTTTGCGTGCCGAAGCCCTGCTCACTCCCCCACTCTGGGCACCCACCTCTGCTCGGCCTCGGCTGGCTTTACATCAGCTACACGCAACGCACGGCGTGGAGATAACCACCCTGCAGTTCCTGCCAGGCTCAGCGTAGCGTGGTGCCTAAGTGGGGGCTGGCAGGTTGCCTTCCATCAGTGCAGCTTCATTGAATTCACCAGGGATGCAGAGGGTTTAGGGGAGCCCGGTGCGGTCACCGCCATCCTGACGTTCACAGAATCATTAGGGACTGGAAGGGACCTCAAAAGATCATCTAGTCCGATCCCCCTGACATCGTCTAAACTTTGTACAAGGGCTGAGAGAAGGGGTTGTGGCAGCTCCTGTTTTGCATTTACCTTTCAATGTGACCCTCGTGGGGAGGTGCAGGCAATGTTTGCTGATGAACAATGTCATCCTCCATACATTTGAGACTTAAAGTGCACATATTATCTTTCAAGATCCCTTCCAATCTCTGATGTTCTATGATTCTATGGTTCTCTGGTTATTAAATAGTCCCCCTGAGTCAAATATTTTTAAGTGCAGTAACACAGCTCATTTATAAATAAACAAATAATGATTAAAAATAATAGGCTCTGATTTCTGCAGAAGAACTACATTGAATTTGCTTTTTTTAACAGCAAATGGTAACTCAATCTAAATGTAAATTCCTTGAGAATCTGCTGTCTAATTATCATTATTTCCACTTGCTTAATGCAATTAGAAGCATCTGTCACTGATCAACTGTCCACAGAGTGAAAATAAATAATAACTCATGCTGTCTGCCCCTATAGTCTTCCTCAGGGGAAGGACAGCTTTAAAGCCCGAGAGCTAGAGCTGTGCAAAATGCTAGTGACAAGCTCTGAATTATTCCAATGTGCCTGGCCATCAGGGTCCCTGTATCCCCGAGACCTTAGCTGAATAATTCCAGAAAATCCTGGATATGTATAGAAGTGACCACCCCATTTAATGGAAATGTTTGGCTCTGGGGTCTCCAGCTTCAGGGGTGTATTGTGTCCTGCTGGGGGCAAATGTCCCCTCCTGCTCCCAAAGTCTGGACCCAAAGCCATACTGGAACATGGAGCTGTTTGTACTGATGGAGATGTGGTTGCTGAAGGGACAGGAGTCCTTGACATGGATGAAGAAAGAAAGGACACTGAGGTCATTGAGGCTGCTGCCTGGGGTCCCAGTTTGGGTCTGCCTGTGAGAGGAACAGAGGGAGCCATGAGAAATGGGTGGCGCACCAAATGAGATGGACCAAGTCAGAGGCATGGATGGTGCTTGCTCCTCTTTAAAGCACATTAATATGTATAACCTACCGTATAAACCCTCAGGATGCTCAAAAAACAAGACAAACCAAAGAACTAGAGAAGATAAGCCTGAACTGGACCTCAAGAAATGGGCTTCATCATCCCCTGCCCACTAGTGACAGGGATGGAGGCAGAGTAAAGGCATAGTCTAATTAGAAAGGCATTCTCATTAGGCATCTACTGCTGAGACATCTTCAAAACAAACAACTAAATGAATCCAAACCCCAAACTTCCCAGTAAGCAAGAGAAGCCCAGTGGTAAGCAAGAGAAACCCTCTGTGTTTTTGCCTTTAGCAGCTGGAGGCTTGTTCCAGGGAATGGACCAGATGCCTCACAGGGCTGATGCTGGGATGGTCTCCTTCAATAAACATCAGAGAGACTGAGGAAGCCTGAGCAAAGGCATTGCCCACTTCACTGTGTGGGTCAGACAATTCCACACATGAGCTGCTCACACCAGCTTCAATGCAAGAAAGGGAAACCAATTGTAAATGACTTGGCTGGCTTATTTTATTTTATTCTTAGAAAGGGTAGAGGCAAATCTCTCTAATTCACCTCTTCTTCGGGAGATATGTGTGACTTGGAGACATCACAAAATCCACTCTGACAAGCCAAAGTCTCTACAGTGTCTGGGTTGCCAACGCAGGATGGCTGAGATGAGCTGAGTTGCTGGCCTGCTCACAATCTCATCAGGTCACATCTAGTCACTGCTGCACCTCCTGCTCCAGCCTTCCTTCCCTTTATTTCTTCATCTTCCACCGTAATCACAGAGTTACACACCCAGCAGTGAGCCAGAGAGACCTCTGCTGCCTTTTGATTCCAGTGACCCAAATTGTGCCTGTGCCCTGTGAGGATGAGGGGATGCATGCACCACTCACCCCAAGTTATTCTGGGGGTGAAGGCAGTGCCAGCTCCTGGAGGGAGATGTGACGGGGACCAGGCTGCATCACTAACCTGCTGTCTGCTTGTAGAGTGGATATTATCCTCATTCTGCTAATGGGACTGCTGGAGACAGGCAGCACAGAGGGGAGACTCCTCTCCAAAAATTGGGATCAATTACTACACCAAAATCAATACTATTGATCAGTTTTCCCAAATATAAAAACCTTCCAGAGTTGGCACTTTTTGCTGGCTCTCCCTCCAAGCACCAGGCTGAACCTACTACCAAGAGAGCATCATCTTCAAAGACGGGACAAAGACTTCAGCTTCCTCCCAGGGCAAGTTTAGATTTGTGCTTCCTCCTCCCAGAATATGGGCACTTTCCCAGCAAAGGTAATAACAGAAGACTTTTCGTTCAAGCATAATGGTGATGAGCCGTCCCTGAGTGCAGATAGATGGGAAAGTGAAAGACATCCTATCTGTAAAAACAGTCTCTCATCCAAAAGGATTGCTTCTCTGGGAGAGGAATGTGAAGGGGGAACGAGCAGATGTCTTGCTGCTTGTGATGAGGTCATGCACAAGCAGCAGTGTTTTCAAAGCATGACCCAATTATAAGCTGAGAGCCATCTCCTCTGTCCTGGAAATTAGAAAAGCTGATGTTTTTCTTGATGACATCCCATATCACGGCTGCCACGAGTGCCACAGGCGGCCTTCCTGCGCCTGCAGCGGACGCTGCGCCTGCCTCACTCCCTCTCTGGGCACTGAACTCCCCGGGCGAGCTGCCGTCAGCAGGATACAGTGTCCCTGGGGGAGGAGGGGAATTTGGGGAAAAAAGCACCAAAGAAAGACACAAACGCATTTCGACATCAGTTTGCCCAGAGCTTCCCCACGAGCAGGCACTTCCTCCAAAGAAAGACAGAAAGGACTGAAGCCACACACTGGAAATATGGCAAAGTCAAGGGGAGGCAGATTTTGCTCTGTCTCTTGGGAATGGCATTTTGTGTCACTTCAAAAGAGTGTGGGCACAGAAAACACATTCTGAGCAAAGGCAGAGGGAAGTGATAGGGGTTGTAGAGGGATAAATGGGGCTTGAGACAGTACTGTAGGCTTACCCTGCTCCAGCAGGGGGGTTGGACTTAGATGATCTTTCAAGGTCCCTTCCAACCTCTAACATTCTGTGATTCTGTGATTTTATAACAAGAGNAAAGGATTGCTTCTCTGGGAGAGGAATGTGAAGGGGGAACGAGCAGATGTCTTGCTGCTTGTGATGAGGTCATGCACAAGCAGCAGTGTTTTCAAAGCATGACCCAATTATAAGCTGAGAGCCATCTCCTCTGTCCTGGAAATTAGAAAAGCTGATGTTTTTCTTGATGACATCCCATATCACGGCTGCCACGAGTGCCACAGGCAGCCTTCCTGCGCCTGCAGCGGACGCTGCGCCTGCCTCACTCCCTCTCTGGGCACTGAACTCCCAGGGCGAGCTGCCGTCAGCAGGATACAGTGTCCCTGGGGGAGGAGGGGAATTTGGGGAAAAAAGCACCAAAGAAAGACACAAACGCATTTCGACATCAGTTTGCCCAGAGCTTCCCCACGAGCAGGCACTTCCTCCAAAGAAAGACAGAAAGGACTGAAGCCACACACTGGAAATATGGCAAAGTCAAGGGGAGGCAGATTTTGCTCTGTCTCTTGGGAATGGCATTTTGTGTCACTTCAAAAGAGTGTGGGCACAGAAAACACATTCTGAGCAAAGGCAGAGGGAAGTGATAGGGGTTGTAGAGGGATCAATGGGGTGGGATGGGCAGGAGAGCACCCAGGTCTCCTTACAAACCCACAGTGCATGAACCAGCCCCAGCAACCTGTGCTGGTGGCACCATGGTGCCAGACCCAGCTCCTTCTTGCCTCACCCAGTGTTGCTGGCAGCTGTCATACTGAAAGCCCTGTCTGTGTGAACACATGGGCACTGCCCTAAACTAGCCAGCCCAAATGCACCGCTGCAGGAGAACATTCCATGCTGACCCCACACAGCCACTATCGGTTACCTGCAGAAAGGTAAGAGGGAGAAGAAACCATTTTCCAGTGGGATAGTAACAGTTTAAGATCTTTTTTGATCTTGCCCTGAGCTTAGGAGCCTCTCCTGTGGCTGAGGCTCTCGCTGTGCTGGAATGAAGGAAGAGCTTTCTGGGTAAAGGCTGAGATCTTTTCTCTAAGGTGCGTTTGCTTGTGGCTGGAAAGGAAAGGGAATAGAAAATAATTTTCTATAAGGTGAGTAATGCAGTTTAGACAATCAAGGCTGGCATCTCACTATTTGTTCTGTGCAGAGTGATGGGAGCAATAAGGGGAAATGCTCCATCCTGAACTGCTGGCTCAGATTGGAAATGCACATCTTTTACCTGGGCCTGACAGCAAATCTGCTCTGCTGCCTTGCTCATAATTTCTTCTGAGCTACACTTTTGTAGGCTGTTCAATATCTCCAGAAATCATCTGGTACATGCAGAATTATTTTTCAAAATTGCTTGCTCAGACTGTGATATAAAAAAATAATCTTGTGCTTCCATTTCCACCGCCTTCCTGTGGGCAGGCTCTCTCCTGGACCACATTTAGCACTTCCTCACCTGAATTTGCCATTTGGGTTTCCTCATCCAGACAGAGGGATGTGAAAGGAGATATCAGAGTCAAAGCAGGAATGATCTGCTCACTCGTGACCACTCATAGCACGAGCATCCACCCAAGACCTAATTGTAGAGACTCCTTTTTCAGCCAGGGAGAGAAAGGGGCATGATTCGTTTGGGACAATTTATTTTAGGACGAGCTCAGCCCTGCCCTATGAGTGTCCTCTTCCCTCCACCATCTGTAAAGCCTAACTCAGGCACATCCTGCACTGTTTGTGCCCGAAGTTAAAAGAGATGAACTTCACCAATGGCTGTCATGCACTGAGTCGGTCAGGTGCGCAGGCAAGCTGGGGTTGAGGGCAGAAGTACAAGGATTGGTGGTCATTACCACAAAGAAGCATCAGCAGAGAGCAGAAGGAGCTCTGGATGCCTCAGCCCAATCACCCTGCTGCTAAGCCAAATTTATTTCCACCTTTACAGCAGGTGGTGCCCAGTGGATGAACCCTGTGGTCACCCTGAGGAGGGAGAAGATGACCTGGGGGTTGTTGGGTCATCCATGACTGCAGCAACATCCCTTGGGCTACAATGATTCATTTCATAGCCACTGCTGGACACTTGCACATGAACAAAAGCTTCACTGAAGCCAAGGAGCAGCTGAGCTGAGCAGAAACAATAGTGAATTTCTGAGTTTCTCCAAGCAATTGTGAGAGATCTTCTGTGTAACGAAGCCAGTAAGTGCTGGATGCACCATTCCCATACTGGTATATCTGGTGGGAGGTCACCAGGACAGCTTAAATTGCTGATGTTCTACAAAACTTTAGGATTGACTCATCGGAAAGAGAAGAGCTTTTTCCCTTCACCAGATGTTTTACTGGGACAGTCACCAACCTCTCCATTGAGTCTGAAAAGCTCCATGTGTGCCCAAGATTAGGGCATTTGACAAATTTCAACAGAACAACTGAAAAAAAAAATCCTACTGAATATCTTCACCCACGTTGGGCCAGCTGTAAAGACTATCCAGCTCTCAGCATCTGCGTTATGAATAAACATGTGTCTCCAGCTTATCTCTCTCCTGACAGCTCTCGAAGAGCTCCCCAGCCTGTATTAGTTTACATGCAATTTATTCTGGAAGACTGATCATAAGGATATTGATTATTCAGGCCATCGGAAATCACACACCGTCATTTCACTCCACAGAGGAGCATGACTGCTGTTCTCCGGCACTACGAAGCCCTAAGAACTTCATTGTGGGATTCGTTCTCCCCAAGGCTCCTGACGTGGTACCTGATAGATGTGCAGGTTCAGTCAGAGGGGACTTAGGGCACAAAAGGATGAAACCTGCTCTCAGATCAGTCAGAAGCCAGCATGCAGCTCAGGAAGAGGGGATTGAGCAGCATTACCACACCAGAGGAGCATCACCCCCTTCAGTTAACACCCTCAAGACACAGAAGTACCTCTGCTATAGACAAAGTCAGCCCTGACCTGATTAATTCTCCAGAATCACTTTGCTCCCAGCACCTACTGTCCCCTGCTTCCACCTGTCCCATCTTCTGCTGATGCTCCTCCCATGCCCATGCTGACCTGCAGGAGGCTAAGGAACAAATCTGGAGGGATTGAGCTATCCCTGCTGTGTTTCATTAATTTCTAGTCTTGCCCTTGCTAGACACAGCTTTGATTTCTCTAGAGCTGCTTGACCAGACTGACCTTTGCTGCACAGCAGATCTCCTTGGAGATTCTCCATGCTCCCTGTTCATTTGGATCCCTGCCCTGGAGCTGTGCACTCTAACTGACCTCACAGAATCATAAAATGATTTAGGTTGGAAGGGACCTCAGAGATCATCTAGTTCCGAACCCTCTGCCATGGGTAGGGGCACTTCTTACTAGACCAGGTTGCCCAGAGCCCAGCCCACCCTGGCCCTGAACACCTCCAGGGAGGAGGCATCCACAACTTTTCCAAACAACCTCACATCTTCAAATCTGGCTCCTGGTGAGCCTTACCAACTAGCATGACCTGTCAGCCTGTTCCCCATAGCCTGCCTTGCTGGTATCTGACCTTAGGACTCACTGTCCTCTGGAAGGTTCATTCCTTGAGTGCTGTCTGCTCATTCTCACTGAGCAGGTCATGCTCAGTGAGCTCAGGGAAGCCTGGAGCTTGCAGCATGCCTGGGAGCTTCTGGGCAAGGACCACCATCTGAGCCTTGCTGGAGCCAAGCCAGGGTGCACAGTAGAGGCTTTTCCATCCCTCATTTCTGAGTCCTACTCATGATTTCCCTCTGAGCTGCTCATTCCACATCCAGTCCCAAACCTCTTCAGTTTTGCCCTCATGACTGATCCTTTCCACTTTCACCCTTCCTGAGATCCCTCAGCTGTTAAGCTGAATTTTTCACTCCTTACCCCTGTTCATCAAATTTGTTTCTCCTCTGCCTCTGTGCTCTTCCATTTCTGCTTCCCAGCAAGCAATCTCCCCCTCAGGCTTGAGTTCTGTTGGCTCCTGGGTTCACTGGAGCCCAGACTGAGAAACAAACCCCAGAGCTACAGCCCTCCAACCTGACACCAGACGCTGTTTCGGCCATGGATGGCAGTGGAGGATGCTTTTTGAGGGAATTTGTGAGGCTTTGAAGAGCAGCTCAATGCAGTCACCCTTTGTACACTGAAAGGCTGCGTTTGGGAGCAGACCTGGTCCTCCTGGCCCATTTTTCAACTAACCATTAATTTTGTCTAAGGCAACATCTAGGTATTGTGCAACAACCTTGTCTGCTGGAGGTGTGTGGGCTGGGAAAGCCAACAATCCCCCAGTACCACAATCCCCTCAGAACAATGCTAAACACATTTCCATAACTTTTCAATAAACAGACAACTTCTCAGCAGAAAACTCACAGCTCACTGGTTGCCTCAGACCTGAACCTCTGGTCCCGACTTTCACCTCCCTTTGGGCAGAGCATTCCATTCCTCTATATCCTACAGTGATGGAATCAATCAGTACCTTTGCCCCATTTACAGTCACACTTCTGTTCATGATCATGGGGACCTGGGAGGCAGTGGAAGGTCAGGAGGAGCCTTTCCTGAAGGAGAGAGGCAGCTTCATCCTATTCATCTGCCAGGAGCCACAGACTGTGGAGCAGGGATTGTGTGGCTTGTCCCAGAGATGTAAATCCAACCTCAAACAATTCTATAGCTCCCAAGTTGGTCCAAAGCTGTAGATCTCAAGAATGTTAATACCAAACATGTTCAAATATCTACTTCTTAATTTTCCAGACACTTACCAAGTTGGACTAGTCTGACTCTTGCTGCAGTAAATCTGAATTTGTTTTTTAAGTCAGACTTACACCAGAGTCCTAGGGTTGCAGGCAGTTAGGAAAAATAAAGCCTCCAGAAGGCAGACCTGAGCACCCCTTAATCTCCAACCCATTTTAAATCACGATCCAAATCCAGTTTCTACATGTTTCCTCAGTGCAAGGGACTGGACCCTGCCAGGTTCCTAATAGAAAACTGCACTCAAGAACAGCCTGGTCTCCAGCTGTTTGGCTGCCCTATAGAAAACACACATTTTTTGGGGAAAGGAGCAACACAGCAGCCCACAACCCACAAAGCCCATCAGAGCATTGTTGTTAAACCAAGGCTGAGCCCTTGCATTAAGAAGGGACACTTTCTGGCTGCTGTGTTGCAGGTATGGAGAAGATAGGTGAGAAGAGTGGATGCAGGGACCCTCCCTTGGAGACTTCCCAAGAGCATCACTGCCTGCCCATCTCAGGTCTCTGTGCCCTGTTAGCAAGCCCAGAAAAACACTCATTGTGCTGCTCCTGCAAGGGTGTCAGGGAGGGCAGTGGGGCTGGCGAGGCAGAACTCACCTTCTTGCCTGCTCCTGCCTCCTCACTCCCAGCCCAGCGCTGGCTGCTGCTGCCTTCTGCAGTGGTGGTTAAAGCTCTCCTGGAGCGGAGCCTGTAAACACTGCAGGGAGCCGAGCTCTCTCCCACACAGTGAGGAGAGCTACTGGCACCCAAATGTCTCCATTTACGGTCAGGGCCGTGTGGCTGCTCTTCTGTACCAGCCCAGAAGCTGGTGCTTTTAAAGGGGTTCCCAGTTTTGGCAGTGAAGCTGTTTTTCTGCAATTGTTGTGGCTTCTCAGGGGGGATTCAGCCTATCTTGAGGCTTATTTATTCTGCTCTGGGGATGAGATCCACTGCTGTGGTCCTCATGCAAAACCTGTGTCCAAAATTAGATGGCATGTCCTTAACAGCAGGAGAGTGCCACCCTCAGCACATCCTGGAGGGGAATCTTTGCCCACACACCAACCACCCTGCTCGCTGCCATGCAGAAGTGAGGCTGCAGGAGAACACAGTTAAACTCACGTTGATTGCAATCTCCTGGCCATGGCCAATACTGAAAATACTGCAAAAACTCTAAGAGACTCTTTGGAGGAGACTGGAACATCTTCTTTCTCCCTCCAACTTTATTAGAGGAGTTATTGCTCTCAAAAGGTGCTGGATTTCTGCCAGGACAGTTTTCTTTAATCTGAACCCAGTGAGGCTGATCCTGGAGGAGCAGGGGATGCCGGCGTGCTCTGCACTGAGCATCTCCACAGGGACAGTCATGTCAGTGATAGTCATCTGTGTGGCAGCGAGTCACCAGCCCATGTTGGCTTACAGCTACAAGTGTCTCCCAGCCCAGAGTGGTTCCTGGAGATGAGATGCTGAAGCACGGGTGGCACACTGGACTTTTGAAGGATTTCTGACCCATGCAAAGCAAAGTTAGGGCACAAGGCCAGAAGACTAGGAAGGGATGTTTGGAGCACCCCATTCATTTTGGCTGGGCACCACTGCTTCCGGGGCTTTGGATGCACTTGTGTTGCAGCTAGTGAGAAGGAAATGCTGCAGGCTTACCCTGAGCTGTCTGGGTAGCAAGAGTTACTTGTGAAGTGACAACATGGACATCCAGATGGGATCTCCACCTAAGTACCTACAGCTGAGCCTGGTGCTGGCTCCCTGGCTCTTCCAAATGAGACTCAGTGCTCCTCCAGGAGAAGGTTAGAAACAAAACACCAGTTATTTCCTATGATCAGACTTTAGAACCCTCCAGACCCCACAGACAGCTCTCCTACGAGCCTCAGATGAGGTCTTATTTCTGCAATAACTCTTTCAGAGAGAAAGAATTAGGAGGCTTAACGCTTTTGGGTGATGGTTGCCGGAGCCACTGTCGGATAGCAGGCACCGGCAGCCGGCCCAAAAGCTGGGAACCATCCAGGCTGCCTGTTTCAGCCAGCCCGGAAAAAACCCCCTGTTTATAAAGACCCAGGTGAAAAGGAACGAGTTGCCAGTTACACCAAAGTCTTTACATAAAGCGACGCGAGCCTTTCGTGTGCAGCGGGCAAATGACACGCGGCCACGGGAAAATAATGCAACAGATAGGGAGGCTGAGAGACGGGAGTGTGGACAAATCCATCTTCCAGAAGCAGAAAGCATAAAACCAACCAGGGACTCGCTCACTGAAAGGGATTAGCTGGGTAAAGCCAAACACTTGGAAAAAATAATAAAACTAGAAGCTAAACGCGCATCAAGGAGAAACAGAAAAAAACCAACCCAGACGGCAAGAAGATCCAAGGAGCCAGGCTCTGCTCCTGCTCAGAAAGAAATCGCTGTCAGAAAAATATCCTGTGTAAACTCAGCACACGCACCCGCTCATCAACAGGCGTTTATCAAATGGAACACACAGCAAACGCAAGTCTTCCCCCTAATCCCAAATCAAACAGGCTTTGAGCTTCAGACCCTCAGGAAGAGATTTCCATATGATCCTCCTCTGTCTCCGCTTACGATTAGCCCTTCTAAATTTCAGCATTTATCTGACAAAACACATTGGGGAGGGCTTCCTTTTATCCGCAAAGCCTGCGTCTCTGCTTCTCCTTAGCTGCTGCTGCACCACTCCACAGCCGCTCAGCTTGGGAGGAAGAGACTTCAGTCAGGACCCTCTGAGTGACTAAGCCCAGGATCACTGTCTCACGGTGGTGACCCCAAGCCCTTGCACCGTGCACCAGCGCTGAAGCCAGCCAG
The DNA here is from genome assembly GCA_013400115.1 of Rhinopomastus cyanomelas. Lineage (NCBI taxonomy): Eukaryota > Metazoa > Chordata > Aves > Bucerotiformes > Rhinopomastidae > Rhinopomastus > Rhinopomastus cyanomelas. Next base: position 300,451 of record VXBP01006792.1, read on the forward strand.
CGTTCGCAGAAAGGGGTTAGAACTGCTGCCTCTGAGCCAAAACCTTCCTTCTGGGTCTCAGCAATGCAAACAAACTGCATCGTGTGTGAGAGGTCCCACGGCTGTGTGGCTGGGCTGAGGGGGCTTTGGAGCTCAAGAGGGAATTTCTGCTGTTGGAGTCTCTCCATCAGAGCCAAGGCCGACGCCTGTGAGCAAACACACGGGTACGGTTCCTGCTTGCCACCCTGCAGCCTGGGGTAGCGGCCTCATTAGCCACCAACAGACGTTTTGAAGGACATTCCATAAACCCCTGAGACTCTCGCAGCTAATTCACAGACAAAAAAGGAGTCGCTATGCTCAATATGCTGCTTTCTGCAAACACCCTGATGGTTCCCAGATGCATGTGTCTCTGCCCAGCAGCACTCAAGGCAGCAGGAGAGGAAATAATTTCAGCTCCCCTGGGTCAACTAGCCTAAGCAGTATCAAGATGCTGCAGGAGACCTCCTGTATCTTGGAGGAGCTGTACCCATCTCCCTCCTTCCAGCAGACCTTTCTTTGGCTGTTTTTCTCTCCACACCTAAATACAGCAGCAGGATCCCTGAGCCTTCTCTCAGCACAGCACTTGCCATCACACACAAGCGCTGCAAGGCTGCGTAAAGCCAGACCCTGGTGAGGATCTAATGTTGATCTCACCCACGGCAGAGGAATCAGTCCTACTGACTCCCAGCAGTCTTTCCTTAGCTTATTGCAAGGGTGTGAAATCAGCTATGGAAAAGCTTCCAGGAAAAGTTGAGGTTGGTGGGAAGGAGCAAAACTTCACATGAGAATTGAAGAACTTGACTCCTAAGTGGTTCAAGCCAACAGAAGTCAACATGTTAAGGCCCAACACAGTTATGGAGGAAGCTCTTTAATGGCAGAAGGCCAGCACATCAGTTCTCTGTTCGAGCCCATAGCAAGAGAGACACATTAAAATACAGCTTTGAAGAGACAGCCTGAAGCTCAGGGCTGGATGAACATTTTATTTACAGCTTCTTATTCAGTTCAGCTTTGAGATAAAGTAATAGTAAAAATAACGGTACTCTGGACCTTCAAAACAACTGTTATCTGCAATCTCACCTCAAGTTACAAACAATACAGGTCAGTGGGAGACATTTCCCCTGGCAGAGTTGCATGTTCCTCCCAGAGAGAGCTGAGTTGATTGAGGACCTGGCTGGGGAAAGCACTACTAATCTGGGCAGCATCAGCCTGCTCCTGACCCAAGCATTCAGTGGCTCCAGGACCACTCCAGAGCTGGTGGCTTTGCCCAAGCTTTACAGGCAGACAAACCAAAGTGCTGCACCCAGGTCTGCCAGGAGTATTGGAGACCTACTCAAAGCTAAACATCCTCTTCCTCTGTTGTCTGCTCCACTGAAATGGTTTATATACTATTGCTCAGAGTAGATGCTACCTAACAGCCTCGTTCAACCAGAAAAGCACCTGAGATACCTCAGTGGACAATCCTGTGCACACAGCAGCATGGTGGTACTCAGAGATCAGGTCAACCTGCAAAAGTGACTTCTACTTATAAGCATGAATCTTTTCATAATCACCCCTCCTGGCTTTCCCCCATTTATGTCACTTGAAACAATCAAAACGAATCAGTGCACGAATAAAATTCAACCACGGGTCACTTGCAGACTAGTTAGAGTGATTTACAGAGCAATTTGCTTCCTATATTGATTATGAGAAACTCCCATCAAAGGCATGATCAAACACTTAAAAGCAAAGGTAACGCACGACTGTCCCTGCTGTGTTCAGAGCTCTCCAAACCAGCCTTCTTGACCATCATCTGCACTGGAGATTTTGTGTTATTGATGACAACCCAGGATAAATGGGTTGGCCAGGGCAGCTCTTACAGATTTCCCACAGTATATTTTAAACTGTGATTATTAATGTGGTGAGCGGTGCTTTAGCAGCGATCTTCCCCAATAGCCCACTCATTTCTAATTGAACTAAGAAAAATTTTCAAAGGCATTTGTATGAAACAGGAAGCCAAATGCTGCATCCTGGTGATGTACATGGCTGAACTCCCTCTAGCCAGCTGCTAAGCATCAGTGAGCTCCATGCAGCCTGGTGCAGAGATGCCCATTGTGAGGAGACCACTGGTGTAGTGTTTTGCCTGAATCATAGAATCATTAGGGATTGGAAGGGACCTCGAAAGATCATCTAGTCCAATCTCCCTGCAACAGCAGGATCACCTAGACCATCCTGATTTAGCTGTTTGGATTCCAGCCTTGGCCTGGCTCCTTCACAGCTCTCCAGCCACTCTGACTACACCAAGCATCACAGGGAGGTGTGGGATTTCACCTCCTCGGTCATTATGTACTTCAGATGTGTATGACTTGGTCTGGGTGATCCTGCTGTGGCAGGGGGAATGGAGTACATGATCTTTTGAGGTCCCTTCCAATCCCTAATGATTCTATGAAATGTGTTACCCATTAACATGCTGTTAATGGTTTTTTTAAGCAGCTTTCCAGAGAGCAAGGCTGAGTGCGCTTCCTGCGATTCAAGTCACCCACAGCCATCCCCATTCGGATTTGCCTGCGCTCCCCTCCATAGGATCCTGCCTCACTCCCAGCTTATCAGCTGCAGCCGAGGTCTGGGCTATATGGGAAGTTTAATTTCCTGCTTCTTGGGCTGCCTGTGGCTGGCCAGCAGTGTTTGTAAAAGGAAAGACATTCTTCTAATTCTTGTTATTAACCCATTGGTGATCTCTCAGGCAGGAGCCAAAATTTTCAGGAAAACACTAGAGCTTCCATCAGCCCATCATCACACAGCCAGAACAGGACTCCTACTTCTCAGTATTTTCTTGCATTTTGTTAAAAATAAAAATATAAGGCAGGTGGAGTACAGTTTTATTCCAATTCATATTTATGTCTGATTCATGGTTTACCCCCTCTGTGGTATTTATAGAATCATAGAAACATTAGGCATTGGAAGGGACCTCGAAAGATCATCTAGTCCAATCCCCCTGCTACAGCAGGACCACCTAGACCAAGTCACACAGGAACACATCCAGGCAGATTTCAAGCACTGCCTGCCCATGGCATCACCACTGCAACCTCTTTGGCTGCTGACACTGGTGGGTGTGTGGGGCCCACACCCTACCCCAGCAGGGAAGTAGAGGAGATAAAAAATGCTGGAGATACTTTAAGCGGATGCAATGCTTTTCTCAAAGCTAAGCAATGCCTCAAAAATACCTTGGTGACACGGTCACCACGTAAAAAATGACCAGAGCTGCTTTTCTATCTTGCTGGCAGTGACAGGGACAGTTTTGGCACAGAACAAAGCAAAATGTGTCCTTAATTATTCTTTCCCACAGATATCTCTTTGCAGATTCTTCCCACCCAGCACTAATGCAGCTTCCATGAGCTCTGCAGGCTACTACGGCGTGATGCTACTGAGAAAACCAGGTGGAAAACCTTTTCTCTTCCCACCCTGGCGAAAACCCCACTGCTTTAGCAAACTATCACACAGTGAAACATGCGGTTCCTACCTGAACAAGGAGCTCCAGCTTCCTGTCATCCAGGAGGTGCACTTGGCATCTGCGGCCCTCCGTCATCTGCAAGAGAGAAGAGGCAGCGTGTCTGTCAGAGGACTTGGCTTTCCGAAGGACACCCGGCTTTCCAGGTCGGCGCGCAGCTGTGGGCTGCCCTGGCGCAGGCTGGAGGATTTCACTCACTGCAGAGCTTTCAGTTTGTGCTTAAGGTTTTATTTATTTATTATTTTTTTAAATTAATCCCTCTTTTTTTACACTGAGGAAAATAAAAGGCTTGAAAGAGCAAAGGAAAACCCACCCCTGTAGCTGTCACAGAGCTGATCATGGTGTCTGCTTGGATGCAGCTGCCGTGAGGGGTTGTCCCAGTGTGAAAAATGGGGCCAGGGGGACAGTTCACAGCACAAGAGCCCCAACATTTCATACCACAGCCTCTGGGTTTGCAGCCAGTCTGGTTGGTGGATGAGGCATCCACAAAAGTTTCCTCCCAAACCTCTCAAGTACAGCGATTCGGTCACCCCTGAAGTAGTGCAGAGCAAGGATGTGCTGATGATGCTCCCTGTGGCTGCACCAGCTGCTCCTTTGGGCCTGAATCCCAAAATGGGCTTGTCCTACTTGGGGTGTCCTATTTAAGTTGTGCTGCAGGAGCCACTCGTGACACTACCGTACGGGTCCAAAAGTGCTTCTGCACCAGTGCGGTTCATTACAACAGTTAACAAATAGTATAGATAGAGCTTTGAGGTTAAGAAGACTTATGAAAGACTTCCAGGGTTCTGTAGATTGGGATGCTAAGAGATAAATGAGCTGTGGCCTGAGAAAACTCCTTTACAGTCAGCTAAGCCCCATCCTGACTCTCCTCTTGCACAAAGCACCATAAGCAAGGAGCAACTTCACTGGGTTACAGATCCCAGCTCGGCCCCACAAAGCCCTTCATCACACACAGACAAAATCCCACTATCTGCTAATGGGATATGGACTGCCTAAGCCTCTTTGGCTTTTGGAAATCCTTTCCTCATCATGACTTAAGCGGCACATACAGAGCCCCCTTGGTATGGGCTCACCCCATGACACTCACGTATGTCCAGACCCACGGCAGCACAGACCCAGCTCAGATCCGCACAGACCCACAGCTCAGTCCTGCAGAAAACACCACCCCACAGCTAAGGTGCCTGCGTGGATCCCCATCTCAGTTTGATGACATTTCTTGCCATGGTGAGCCCTAAGACATCACCAGCAGAAGGTCCACAGGAGCCTGGCAGTGGGGTATGGGCCGAGGGAACATGGCTGCTGCAGCACGCTGGACATTTCTTCTCTCATCCACCACCGCTCCCCACTGACACCAGCTGAGCTGAGCACTTGATGTGAAGCTGCTTCTCTGAGAGCAGGGAAATGTGAGCTCAGGGGGTTAACTGAGGACAGCTCGGCTTTCTGCTTTAGCTCCTGTGGCTTGATGGGGCTGGATGTGCTGGCATCCAGGAGGCAGTGGCGGATGCCCCACCACCACCTTTGCCTCTTCCAGAGCCCAGGCAGTGTATGGCCATTGCCACAAGGTCTGCAACCTCAGCTGTCTCAAGCAGCATCGCACTCACTCTGTTGGTTGCCAGCTCTTGGCACAGAAGCCCGCCAGACTTTCCTGGGTGGTCTTATCCTCCATCTTGCCTGCTCTTCCCCTTTTCTGGGGTGAGGAGAGACCATCTTACCCTGGTCTCAGCCTCTTCCCAATAGCAAAAATCACAAGTGCCAACAACTCTACTGAGGCTCAAGCCAGCCATGCAAGATAGGGAGTTTATTACCAGACAACTGCAGTCCAAATGAGCTTTTCCCTTCAGCTCCCCCCAAATTTACAACCCTGGAATGCACAAACCCAAGCAGACGTAACCACTGCTTTTATTCACCCCTCTGGAGCACTGTGCACATTGCTTTGCCCTCATTTTCCATGAACATAAGTGGGGCCCTGGCATCGCAGCCAAAGCAAAGCCTTGTAAGACCATAAATGTCAACCAGGTACCACCACGCCAATAAATTGTCTTCTGACAAGGGTTTCCTCCAGCAAGTCATGTAATGCAAAATATGGCTTTTTATAAGGGGCATTACTTGGTGAGGGAGACTTTTCTCTACAAGGTCTGTACTAAGCAGCTTTTAGCTCAGCTAACGCTACACCAGAGGCTCACAGAGGGTTTCACAAGGGTTCAACCTGCTTGAAATAAGAGTGGTGTGGGCACAGGGAGCAGCAGACTTGCTTTCCTCGGCTTCCCAGCAGATAGAACTCCAAGGGGCTGAGCTCTGCTTCATCATGCCTCTTGTCCTCCCACTGCCATGTATCTGCTGCACCCTCAAGATGGGGAGCATCACTGATATTCCAGTTTTAATACGAGTTTATCCAAGGCAAGAGATGGAGCAGCGAGTTTATCGCAGCGGTAACGTGTGATGGCAGAGTGGAAGTGCAGCTGGGCTCTGGTGCGTTACGCTCCATTGGTTGTAACCAACTTGAAATAAGGATAAAAGAAAGTGAAAGGGGACAGAGGGAAAATTTTCTGACCTGTCTGACTTTGTGTGTTAGTGTTTCAGCAAAGCTCTTGCTTTCTGTGCAGAGCTTCTTTAGCTCTCCATGCTTTTCCAGTCTGGAGTTTTGCATCCTCTGAGAGCTTCCACTGCTTAAAGAAATCCCAAATGCGAGCAGCTGGTAATACAAAGTACCTGCATAAACTGAAGCCCTGAAATGCAGCTCATGATGACTGACAAACTGTGAGGCAATTCAGGAACACCCCTTGCAGAGAGGGAGATGGAAAGCACACTGCTTACTCATCAGCGTGTCCCCAGCAGCTCTGTGCATCAGCAAAGCAGCTGCCAAGGACCATGGTGGTGAGCACCCACCAAGGCACACACTTCATTTCTTTAGTGCAGCCTCGTTTCTGTGTCTCTCAGTGTTTTGAAAGTTCATGCTACAGGATGGTGGCCTCAGCTGATGGCCTGCAGACCAATTCCACCCAGGCACAAGAGAGGGTGAAGGGCTGCTGCAGGAGCTGGAGAGGATGTATCAGCCTCTGCAGTCTTGGAGGCAGGAAAAGACCCAGCACTGGCCCTTGCCCCCAGCCCTGTGTAGTAACACAGATGATGAGGGGATTTTGGGTTTAGTCTGGTTGGATACCTTGAAACTCAAAAGGACCACAATATACTTGGCTGTAGATCAGCTACAGTATCCACTTATGTAGAAAGGATGCCCGGCCAAGGGGCTTTTCCCTTCCCTCCGTAACGAGAAACGCTTTCCAAGGGGAAAGAAGGTAGATATCCTACAGGCAGGGAAAGAAGGTAGACATCCTACAGACATCCTGCTTGATGCACACTAAAACATGATGGTCCTGCCTTCCCTCCTTTCTGTTTGTTCCACCAGGGGTGTGAAGTCCACACTACGTGTTTGCTTGCATCACCTGATCGACACAAACTCCACTGGTTGTCAGAGCAAGGAACGGGAATGTCTCAAGGCACAGTGAGAAGGAACTGGTTTAACAGGCTGTCTGCTGTTAAAGAAGATGCTGCTACTTTGTGCGCTGGCTGATCTGTGGTGCCTGCTGCACTGCAATGGATGGGGCTGTGACAGCTATCAGGGTACAAGTCAAGGAAACCCTTGTGCTTCTCTGTGTCATCAGAGAAGGGAAATGTAACCCAAAGCCCTAAAACAGGAATGTGGGAGGAGATGGTTGCTAAGCATGAGCTGAGTAGCACCAGGTTTTGGATGGAGGGAGACTTCAAGAAGTGAATAACTGTTCTCTTCTCCCAAGGCTCTTACTCAGAGAAGGGTGGAGGCAACGGAGAGCTAAGAGACACAAAGGCGTGGCTGTCGCTTCACCATGGAAACACAAAATCCCAGCAAAGAGACAAGAAGCAGAGCAGAGCAGAGCTGTTGACAGAAGAGAAGGACATTTGATATTGCAGGAAAGCAGGGGAGTTTGCTCCTGATCTAGTCCTGGGTTTTACCATGAGTTCAGGGAGTGAGTTTTGTGTTTCAGCACAACCCTTCTGCTTTCTTCTTGAGGGCAAGAGCCCTCTACCCTAACTCCAGAAAGTAAAAAGCATCTGGTTTGAGCTGATCCAAGCAGAAACAACTTTCAGACATTTTGAGGTAGGTAAGACAATTCCCAGTTGAGCTCCATGGCTGTGCCCACAACTAGCTCAGCTGCTGCCACACAGTTTATCCCCTATGTGGAGCTGAGCAACAGTGCTCAGCCAGCAGAGCCCTCCAACATGCTGTATCCACACCAACACCCCCAAATATCTGTTGCTTCTCAAGCTGGGTCTGCATCATGCAATCCCAAGCACTAGCAGTTCATCCACGTGGCAGGGAGCTGCATGTGCTGGGTGTGAACATGGGCCAGCCTGTATCTCATGGGCTGGACTTATCACAAACTCAGAAGGAAATTATGTGCCAAAATACAGAACAGATTTTTATTTTTTAAAAACAGCTCAGCACGTCCCATTTTTCTGAAAACCTGCCACTTCTTTCAGTGCCTGCCCATGTGACGTGACCCCTGTGTGCTCAAAGAGCTTTTAAAAAGCTCTGTCATTTATATACATGAGTGTGTAAAGACCAGGGATAACATATCTTCAATACACAAACACAGATGGTGCTTGAAAGGCATGTGAGGCTCTGACGGAACCTGTTTGTGGGGATGAGGTGCTGGACTGGTGAGCAGGAGAGCTTATCACACAGAAAGCTTCCTCTGCTCCCTGGCTTCTGCACCTTGAGGACGGGGAAAGTGGTGGTGACCTCCTTTGCAAAATGCTTTGGGAGCCATCACCGATGACAAGACCTGACGTACAAGCTTGTTCTCTCTAATGTGGTTATGCTACAGAAAGGAAACCTCTCTCGTGGTTACTTGTGGGACCTTCCAGATCGCAGCTGCTTTTCTCAGGGAAAGGACCCTTTTGTTACCTTTATCACAGGGCTTTAAATCTCCTTTGGAGGTTCCTACCCAAATATTTACACAATGAGTTTCCTAGGGAAGGCAGACTGGCGGTTGTTTTGCTCTGTGGCATGAACCACTCTGGCAACTGCCCTCCTCTCCATTCATCTTTGCTGTAACTCCAAACACTGTCTCAGGGAATCCTGTAAACTGTCTGTGATACAGCCCGAAACCCTGCACCATGCTCAGCTAATCCCCACACGCCTGTCACTTTGTCACTAAATTATCAGCAACTGCCCACAGTTGCTCCATCCAACACAAACAGCAAAGGCGATGGAAGGAGACAGCTCCAAAGGGAACCTTTCCCTTTCAGCACGAAAAAAGCCTCTTGGTGAAGGCACCATCGTGTTAAATAACACAAAGGCACCAAATGCAAATGCTATTTGCAGCGGCACTGCTATAAATATCCTCAGCACGTTTGGTTAGCTGGTGGCTGCAGAAACCAAGAGGACTACGGAGTATCCTTCCGTGGCTCAGATCGGAAACTCTAATTGGAGGCAGAACATTTCCTAAACGCTCCCTGCCTGCACGGGAGGCAATCCCAGTGCTGAGAGCACAAAAATCTCTGTGGCTTTGCCCAATGTTTGGACAGAGCTGCTGAAAGGAGATAGGGAGAGGTGACAGCCCTCCGATTACAATAAACTGTTAGATTAAACATCCTGTTCCCACTTGACCACTTCTTACTGCCTTCTCATCCCACCAACTAACTCTTAAGAAAAAGAGCGAGGGGAAGCAGTGTGGTTTGGGTGTCTGTCATTTATTTTTGGCTGAATTAGTCTTGCAAATGCTGTCTGTCACACTGACCAGCAGTCAGCATTGCCTCTTTGTTTGCCTGGATCCATCTGTCATCCCCTGTCCTACACTCACACTTCAGGGTCCTGAAGGAAGGAGTTATCTCTGTGTTCACAGAGTCTCCTCCTCAGTCTTGGATCTGCAACAGCGCTCAGTGGCGCCTGGGGTGGGGATGGCTGCGAGAGTGTACAGAGAGCTGAGCTACATGGCCCTTCTCTGCCTGGGCACGTGGGAAGAGGAGACACAGCCATGGCTGACTCCGTGCTTGCTGGAGGCCAGCACTGTCTAGGGAGCAGACAAGGCTCTGTCCAGGGCAGCCTGCCCTCGGGACTTGCCTTTTTTTTGGCAGTCCTTTGGTTCTCACTCTGTGGGAACAACCCCTGAAAAAGAGGAGTGAGACAACTGATCACTTAGGCGTAGTAAAGATCATTTAGATGTGGTGCTTAAAGATGTGGTCTAGTGGTGAACATGGTGGAGTGGTTGGACTTGATGATCTGGGAAGTCTTTTTCCAATCTGAATGATTCTGTGAACTGTTGGTGCAAATCTGATTCAACTGTCTCAGCCAAGGGGCTTGCACAGCACCCTGCACTGGCACGTACATCACCAAGGTTCATTGCATCTCCTTCTCTGAAGATGTCTAAAAACTGCCTGGACATGTTCCTGTGCAACTTGATCTGGGTCATCCTGTTGCAGTGAGGGGACTGGACTGGATGATCTTTCAAGGTCCTTTCCAATCCCTAACATTCTATGATTCTACCATTCGTTTCCATGAGTCTTTCCAAAATCACTATTGGGAAGTCTGCTTTGCAAATGTTTTTTGCAACAGAAGGAACAGTTATTCCAATTGGCCACAAAGCTGATGGTGCTGGATGCACAGATCTACACAGCCTTTCCTGTCCAGGAAGGTCAGTGACCCGGGACCTAATGTGGGCTGAGGCTTCTGAAATGAAGCACTGATGTCTAACTCATTGGACACCACTTCTGCCATCCAGTTTGTTTGTGTGATGATTCCTTATTGGAAAGGGCAGGAGAGGTTAGCTGTCAGCCACCTGGTTTTTCCCTAAGAAGAGTACCCCAGATGTGTCCTCAGGCACCTGCCATCTTCTAGCAGTACTTCTGTAAGAGAATGAGGGTGCTGCACATCCAAAGGAGTAGAAGCATCCGTTTTAGCATTCCCTCTTGATACCACACTTTGGAAAACGGACGTGCTTACTCATGGATCAGGGAATGGAAGTGAAGCTGCTAAAATGATGGTTACAGATACAGCTTCTAAAACCCTCTCCCATGCTGCAGGAGGGAGTGCTGCCATCCCTTGGAGGAACAATATGTCACCTATCACGTGGGGGATCTCACAGCCCCTCTGTTTAAGAGGGGTTGGACTTAGTATTGAGATAATTTCTGCACACGATCACATGTTGGGAGAGGAAGAAACCCAGCTCCAGTAATTAGAAAGCAAGAGTCTTCCTCAAGAAAGGAGGTGGGATGGTGTCGGCCACGGTGTCACCCCCATGGAAAGCTGCCACGAAAGGCACAACCCAGCCATTGTGTGGATGCCGATAACAAGTGATGGGATAAAAATTAAGGCAAGCTAAAGGCTGAGCGACCTGGTGACTTCCCTGTTTTGTCTTCAGACCTGACAAAAGAATTCCTGGCCTGTCCAGGGGCTCCTCGCTTCCTCCACGCAGCACTTGCCAGCCTTGCTCAGGCTCCCGCATCACCCGGGGACATCTGCACAGGTTATTTCTCATGCTTCCTCTAAACAGCGCTCAGCAAAAATGCTCTGATTCAGCAGAGCACATGGCTGTGGCCATAAATCCCTTTTATTTCAGTGTGACACAAGCAAGTGTTTAAGTGGCTTACGGTATCGGGGCTGAAATGAAAAACCGTCTCCTACGGTCCTTAAGTCCATTTACAACATCGAGCAATAACTCTCAGGCGAACTTTAAAGCTGGGAACAACACGTCTTAACCCCAAAACACTTGGTGCTTGAGCCATGTAGTTAGAATTAAATCTAATTCCAACGCTGCGTTTTAAACCAGCCAGGGTATTACGCGCAGATGCCCAAATCATCGCGCTGAGAGCAGCCGGCCTCAGTGGCCTGATTCCAGTTATATCCTGAGATAAGAAAGCCCTTTCCTGAACAGGCTGGCTTCCTCACTCGAATGGAGGTTGTGCTGGTTAATGTCACGTATTGTTTTCTTTCTTAAATATAACACAGATCTAAACCTTTTCAAATACAAATGGAAGGAGAACATCTCAGCCTCCCTGCTTTCTGATGCTGGTGCAGGAGAGCTTTCCCAACACAAAATTTTCACTGTGTTTGACTGTTCTGCCCTCAAAACTCTTTCCATTCCCTTTCTTGTCCTGAAAATAAATCAGTTACCAGCTTAAAAATATATCAGTTCCCACTGTTTACAGTGCAGGAGCAGAGAGTGTAGAAGCTTTGAGATGGCTGGTCAGAGCTTCCTCTGAGCTCTGGAGCTGAAGCTGACCACAGGGAGATGACATTATTTTTAGTCTCAAGGATTTACTGACCACAAGTATCTTAAACCTCACAAATTTGCAACTCCTTCAGGACTCAGGAAGAGTGTGTCTTGAGAAACCTTGACTCAGCTGGTCAGTTGTGCAGGTGGTTCAACGCTCACACCTACTTCAGGCCAACATTTTTAGGTCAAGAACATGCCAAAGCTCCTAAAAACTTTGCTTCCAGCTGGGATCCTGGAGCTCTCTCCTCCACTTTTACCTGGGAAGGCTGTGCTGTGGTGCTCCTACAGTCTTTCTACAGGTGCAGTGTAGTGGCTGCACCCAGCAGAGGGTAAATAAAGAACAGCACAGTTGAGGCAGGTAGACAACCTTCCTCGCTGCCAACCTCCCAGTTACCACCCAAGATAACTTGCCCCTTATGAAAACTTCTCCCAAGCTAACTCAGCTTAGCCAAACTGTATGAAGAGCATCTTTATTTTGTGGTCTTTTTCTTCCCCCTAGGGTGAATTTATTTCCTAGATGATAATCACTTCAAGACAAGTTCTGCAGTTTCATCCCATGTTTGCACATTATACACGAGGGCTGTGATCCATCATTTTGGCTTCCAGTCCCCAACACAGCCCAATGAAATATAGAGAGCAGAAGCAAAACAGGATGTTCAGAGAGAAAGAGGATAAAGGATCCCTGGCATCTTTGCACAAGGACAAGCAGCTTCAGTTTCATCAACTTTTGAGCATAGCTGTGCTTCAAGAAATCCGTGATATATCCTGACAGGGTCCCCCTTCCCTTGGAGGAGCTCCATATTTATTCATTTAATTGTCCATTACGCAAGAAGGACACAGCATGGTCTAAGGAAAAAGGATCTACATCATCTGCCAGGGCAATCCTTTGCTAGTGATGGACTCTGCAGCCTCTTATAAGTCACAATAACTTTCCTATGGGGACTCCTGGTCACCTCCCGGTTCATTCCGCACCATGTACTCCAGCAAGCACCATCAGTCATCATCATGATAACGACCATGCGACGCTGCAGCACACAGCAACAGATAATCATTATGATTTTTCCCAAAGATGTTCACATGTCTGTTAGTCTCCTCCCTGTTTGGCTTTTAATTCCTCATGCACACTCAGAAAAATGCCGTTTTGGTGTATTCTCACACTTCAGACGCGGCACATTTTCAGGGAACCATTCCAGATACCACCCGTTTGTGCGTGCAGACAGGGTGGTAATTACAGGAGAGCAACCGAGTCTTCTGGGAAAACATTGCAGGAGGTTTGGTTTAGTTATAGAAAAGAACAGGAGGATTGATTTGCTACTGGAATGAGTGTGATTTGCTGCAGAAAACAAAAATCAATGCAGGTTCATAGGACGATGACCACAGTGACCCAAGGCAGCGGGAGCAGCAATATATGTGAAATATTTGTAAGGGACAAATTAAGATTTAAGGCTCCAAGTGTCCTTTTAGCACTCACTGAGTGTTTTGTACCTGCTGTATCAGTAAGTGTTCGAGGTGTGAGTGCTGATTGCCGCGATCGATAGAGCCGAGGCACTGGGCAGTGCGTCGCTCCGATGTTCTGCAGCCCAGCGGGTCAATAGATGCGCTGAGCAGCTTCGTGTGTGACACAAATTAGAAAAGTCTCTTGCAAAGTCATTCCAGAGGTGGAAAAAAATAACATTTTTAGCTAATCTGTACACAAAAGCGTTGTGCTCGTGCTTTCTGTTCTCTTGTTTTGGATTACACTTTGAGCACTGGTGTGCTTCCAGCGGAAAAATACATCACCGGGTTGTTTCCAGCCACTGCTAATCAGCAGCTTTGACACACATTTCGTGCCGAGAGCCAGGGCTGCTGCTGGTGCCCAGGCTGGGCAGCCGCCAGCGGTTCTGCCTGAGCTGCAACAGCTGCTGAGTGGACATCATTCCCCCAGTGGGGCTCCAGAGGAAGCACAGGGCAAGATGCAGAGCACCATTCCAGAATGGAAGGGTTTGGAAGGGACATCTGGAGATCATCCTGTCCAAATCTCTGCTAGAGCAGTTGGCTCCAGGTGACTCCACAACATCTCTGAGCAGCCTGTTCCAGCACTCTGCCAACCTCAAAGTAAAAAAGTTCTTAACAGGGTAGGATTAGACTGGACATCAGGAGAAAACTCTTCACAGAAAGAGCAGACAGGCACTGGAATGGGCTGCCCAGGGTGGTGGTTGAGTCACCATCCCTGGATGAGTTTAAAAGACACTTAGATGTGGTGTTTGAAGATCTGGTTTAGGGGCGAACTTGTAGAGTAGGGTTGATGGTTGGACTCTATGATCCCAAGGGTCTTTTCCAACCTGAATGGTTTTATGATTCCTTATGTTTAGGTGGAACTTCATGTATTCCAGTTCATGCCCATTACCCCTTGTCCTCAAATCATAGAACCATAGAAGCTAGCCCATCTTCAGAGGGGGGCTTAGAGCCCATCTTCTCAGAGACAGCAAAATCTGGTTCAAACATTTCTGCTCTTGTTTTATTTAGGAGCAAACCCTGTGCTAAGAAGGGCAGAGCTGGGGCCACGGGACTGGGAAATCTCCTATGGGCTCTGCCTCTGGTGGTTGAGGAGCATGAAGGTGTCCTACTTGCTTTCCCCTGTTCTGATGGCTCCTGATGCTGAGCGTCTGCATGACTGGTAAGCTAAAACTAGATCTAATCAAGGCCCAAGCAGGGAAAACTGCTTCCAGGACACACCGCCCGTGCTTTTATACTTCCCTCATCTTCTGAGTGATGCCAGGATTTTGCATCACCTGTACTGGGAATGCTTTGGTTATTGCTGCACAAAGATGAGGCCCCCTCTGCATTGGACACTTCACAACATAATAAATGCAAACATCCTGCACCTCTGCATGGGAGGAACCTGGAATAAATGCATCAACTTCAGCCTGACTTTGCACCAGACGTCTCTGCCTTTTAAGAGCCAGGGAAAGACATTTATTTTGGGAAGACAACACAGCAGCTCTTTAATACTGTGCAGAATCGATGCAGAAGAGTTAAGGATGGGAAGTGACGAGGGAACAGCCTGATGCAATGTCTGCAGACTCAGCAGCTGGATCTGATACCCCTGAGATCTAAGTTCCCAGGATTTGATACCCGATTTGGAGCAGCCTTGTGCAGCATACATGATGGGCTGTGCCTGCAAGAGGGGACTGAGAAAGTGAAGACACAGCCCAGTACCTTCAGATTTGCAGTTCCTCCCAGAATCACCATCAGCAGCATTTCAGAAAATATCTTCCATGGTGCAACACAAAGGCAAAGCAGACTCTGCCCCTGACCTTGGTCTTGGTGAGGCACAAGTCTCCTTCTCCCATCATTCCCACTGCCTCCTGCAGCATAAGCCCAAGGTGACACCAATGGCTGCGTCACCACCCCCCATAAGACTGCAGAGCATCTCAGGGAGCCCAGGGCTTTTTTTTTTTCCAGTATTTAGACTTTCTAGTTCAGAATTGCAGTGGGTGGTAGAAGGTGCCTTCCAAATCTACTTTTTAGTGTGCATCCACACTGTGTGTGTGTGTGTGTGTGAGCACAAAGGAACCACTGTATGTGATTACACATCCCCTAAATCATACCTGAGTGTCTCTTCTTAGCCTGGTGAGGAAAGAATGCATCTGGTGCAGCACAAGCACACACGTGGCAGCCATGTGTTGGGATGATGGACACATTCACAAAACCCTGGCCAGGGCAGATACTGTCTGTGTGGAGCAAGGACAAACTGATTTTTAAAGGTGTAAAGAGCTGCACCCATGCCTCCCTCTCTAAAACAGGTGGCACACTTCAGCTTCAGACCCTGAGCTGTCTTTCCATCCCCAGCTTGTCCTGCAGAAAGCTGGTGTGAAAGCAGCGGGGGCAGCTCGTGGCTGCTCCACTATCTGCAAAGCTCTTCCTGGCGTGAAACATGTCAGCTCAGGCAGACGGGACGCCAGCAGCGTGTGTGGTGCAGCTGCAGCCACGTTCATCCCAGGCAGTCAGGAAACCCAAACAAGGGTGGATTTATTTGGGTTGGGAGATTTGGGAACTTCTAGAGAGAAAAAGAAATAAATAATCCAAACACAGAGCCTGAGCCTTGCGGGCTGGCAAGCCCAACAGCCATTGTCAAGATGTTACATGTTACACGTGGAAGTGCAAGCCCAAAGGACTGCGGTATCCAAAATAGGAATATCAACTTCTCTTTTGGCTCGCAGCTTTCTAAGAGATTTTCAGCAGACCCTTTCACAGTGATTTTAAGTGAAAAAACCGCTCAGCTTGGGTCCCTTTTTGTGCCTTCAAGGACTTTTCTAGAAGATCGGAACAGGAGCAGAGGCTCAGGGCAAGAGCAGGAGGATTGTGTATCTGCTATGAGAAGAGACAGAGAGGCTTGTAAGCAAGAAGATAATTAACTGCACTGGAAATTAGAGGGTTCCTTCTCCTCTGATCTGCTTTGCACTGTAAGGGTGGGCAAAGGCTGCAGTCTGGCCCTACCACATGGAGATTCAGCCAGGGTATGAGGCACCATGCACTGGGCCACAGAGAAGTTATAACACAGCTATGAAGCAAGGATGTGCCAGGAAAGGGTGGCACATCAGGCACTTTTATTAACACTGGCAGGAAGCCTACTAGAGCCCTACAAAGGCAAGGAACAGACCTTCAGTCTGCCAACAACCCACAGGTAGCTGGAGTGCAAAGGTAACTTGGAGCAGAGGAAGCTAGGGATCAAACCCTGCATGTCTGTGGCTCGCCAACATGAAAGTGGTCCCAGAAGCTCAGAGCTGATCAAATATCTGTCTGGGTCTCTTTTCAGCATCAGATGAAAGACAAAAGCAGTCAAAGTCACTTTTGGTCCTTGATGGGATTCATCTCCACAGCAGAAGACAGGGTATCCAACCCATTGTGCAGCCTCAGAGAATCATTTGTAGCTTTCTAGGAAACGGCTCACACCAAGATTTACAGGAGGGCTGGGGATTAAGTTGTTAAAAATCTGCGAGAAGGAGAAATATCAGGGGTTGTTATCTGTTCCTGTGGTCCACAAGGCTCTGCTAGGCAATTAATTGCTGGCTTAGGGAATGGTATGGCCTGGAAGAGGCCAGGTCAAACTGGGATTTGGAGCTGGAACAGGTTTGCAAGAAATTCAGTGGTGCCTTAACCTTGCCAGACCTTGCTGCCTGCTGGTCTGCCATGCTCTGTTTGCACTGGGGCTGCAGGGCAATCCACATCTCCAGCTGCCACAGGGAGCAAGCCTGCAGGAGTGACAAGAGATTGGCATTGCCCAGAGACCTTGAGATCCAGCTGTGCACCCCAGCACACTCCACCCTGTGATGAAGCATGGGGACCCTGGGGAGCCAACAGCACCAGCTCTCATGGCTCACCCTGCCGCACTGGTCCCAAGCTTCTCAAGATATGGGGCTTCATTGGATGGCTCACAACTAGATGGAAATTTTGGGTGCTGCTCAGAGGCACAGTTTCAAACTGAAAGGGGGTAGATTTGGAATAGATTTTAGGAACAAATTTTTCAGTGTGAGGATGCTGAGGCACTGGAACGAGTTGCCCAGGGAGGTTGTGGCTGCCCTCTCCCTGGAAGTGTTCAAGGCCAGGTTGGATGTGGGTCTGGTCTAGTGAAAATTGTTCCTGCCCCTGGCAGGTGGTTGGAACGAGATGATCTTTAAGTATCTTTTCTTCTGTGTACCCATTCTATGATAACATGATTCTATGAATACTGACAACCAAGGTCCCTGAGAGCCGAGTGTGAGCGTGGCCTCATGCCTGACAGCAGCCTTCGCTTGTCCCAGCAATTCAGCTTACTCCTGCTTAGCTCACAAGAAGTGGGTCACACTGCCTTACCGCATCTTCAGGGGACATCACTAAGCCCTGACCTCAAACTCAGTTTGGAGGTGTTGGACCAACATACTTCTTTTATACCTTCCCTGTGTGTGTCACCGCTCTTACAATGCACAACTCTTCCTTCTCCTTTGCAGTCCTACCACATTTGGACTTGAGACTTCAATCATTCCCCTGTACCTCAAATCCTCCCTAATGCAGCTTTCTCTCCCTCATCGGCACCATGCAGGTTTACTTTGCTGTCTGTTACATCGTATCCAAACCTTTAGCTGTTAGTTGCACAGCCAGCAACAGTAGCAAGGAAGGGATTATATATGACTACAATTACCTGTGAGATGCTGGACTAGGCTCTGTGACTCGGGAATTCTTTCCCAGACTTATGTCTCTATTAACACCCGATGCACCTAATGATTGGGTTACCAAGCCCTTGATTTGGATAAACAATTTTGCATCATCTCAATGCTCCACTGCTGTAACATCCTGAATAACCCCATGCTGTGACAACAGGTATCACCAAATATTAACTTGTATATTTAATGCAATAACCAGTTCAGATGCATAGCAATGGGAACACCAGAAACCACCCACTGGGAGAAATGGGAATCTCGCCCCAAAAGGTTGTGAGTGACTCCCTGTGCTCAAAAAATGGCAGAGATCCTATTTCTAGCTTGGGTATTCAAAACAAAAATTCACCTACGAAACAAACGTGAACTTTACATGCACATAACTCCACATGCTAAACTCCATTGGCACTTATCCCCACTGCAGGAACTGGTTTGGATGGGGCTACTCACAAAGTGCAAGGTGATCAATGCCAACACCTTCAGTCTGTTTAGTCATCAAAGACACACAGCTGACCTTAGCAGCAGCACGAGGTGATGCTGACCTGAAGATCCTTCAGAACATCCACTCACTACAAGCAGCTCCCCACAGCTTCTGCCACAGCTTCCCCCTGCCCTCACTCAGCAGCACAGCTGGGTTCCAGAAACCACCCCAGGAGCAGTTTTCCCTCCTGTAGCATGTGGCATGCACACCTCCCCCCCACCCCCGGCATGATATAAACTATCTTCAAACTATCTTCAAAATATAGTATCTGGGAGAGGATGAGCTACTGGTAACTTGTGCCGGGAAGGTCAAGACAAGCAGCTCTGAGGTACCAAGCTGAGCTGGTGCACCATCACTCTGCAAGGCTTTGGGTTCAAGTTAGAGTGCAGGCAGCAATGCAGGCAGCAGCACTGCTGCCGCCCCCTATTCCATCGCCACGAGGAGAAAGGGGATCAGTTGGACAGTTTAAGCTCCATCGAGATTTCTGTGGTGCCTGGCAGGCAATTCCAGGCAGGGAAAATGGCACAGACATTCGTGCCGGTAACAGCCTCTATACACGGATGGGGGATGCTTCTCAGACCAGGGGGACAATCTAGAGGGAGACGAGTCCGAGACACCCCGATATTCAGCTGGCGCTGGGCAGAGCCAAGACTCAGCTGCTCTCGACGCTGGAGCACCGGGACAGCCCAGTTCAGCCGTGCCCACGGAGAGCAGCGCGCAGGCACAGGCACCACACCCCCTTCCCGGCGGAAAAGGCGAGCGGTGCCGGGCTTTTTGTTCAGGACAGCATTTTAAAATCCCAAACCAAAGCAGCAAGCTGGGAGTTCAGCTTTTCCCGCGACCTGCCGTGCCTGGGAGAGGAGCTTTGCTGGCTCGCTCCCGCATCTGTACGTGTCGTGTTGCTAAACCGCTGCCAGGGCTATTATTAGAAACAATTGTCTCTCCTGGACATTTCAGACAGAGAACTTTTCTCCTGCCCTCGCCTCGCAATACGGCCCAGAGACCTTCCTCGAACCGAGCACGTCCCCAAGGCATGGGGAGAGCTGGAGACAACCACAAGGTGCAGTTTGGAGTCAGAGCTGTTCGCTTGTCTTTTCTGGCCCTGGGTCTGTCGCAACTTTTGTACCCCTCGATTTAGGAGAAGGTGCCCAGGAGCAAGGCAAAACGAGTCGGGGGTTCACCCCCAGCGAAGTCCCCAGCTCTGCGTTAAACTTGCTGCAGCCATTTGGGTAGAGGAGGAGAGGTCCATCTTAGAGTCAGTGGGAACAGGCAGGCAGATTGCTGGAGGTGGGGGATAGAAATCACAGCACCGGCTTCCCCCCCCCGCCCCCTCCTCACACACCTTCTTCCCTCCAGGGCCAAAAACCAGACCCCAGCGCCGAGGTCCCCTCCGTCACTCGCCCAACAGATTCGGGATTTGGGGGCTTGGGGGTGTTTTTTGTGTGTCGAAAGGATAAAGAAAGCCGCTGCTGCCCACATTTCTCTCCGCTGGAGATAAATGGAGGGAGGGGGGCGTGGAGCAGCCCCGCACACTGCGGCTGGGCTCTGCCCGCGCTGGAAGGGGAGCCCCGACCCGCCTTGTAGACAAAGACACCCCCACCCCGTTACCTTCTCCCGCTCTCTCGGCGGCTCCGGCGGCCCCTCAGCTCCGATTCCCGGCCGAGCGCATCCCGCTGCCCCGCCAGGCCCCGTCTCTACCGCGCCGCAGCCATCGCCCGCCGCTCCGCCGGGGATGCTCAGAGCCGGCGCGCTCCTTCCCGGCGCTCCTAGGGCGGTCCCATGCTCCGGGCCGGGATGCCCTAACCCTCTTTCCCCCTGCTTCGTCTTCCCTTTCTCCGCCTTGCCGGCTCCTGCGCGACCGCTGCCGCGCTGCGAGGCTGGAGCCGGAGAGGAGGGAGGAGGAGGAGGAAGGAGGGAGGAGGAGGGCAGCGAGCAGCAGTTGGCGCTGGGTCATGTGAAGCAGATGAACCTGGCTCGGCCTTGCCAACATCTGGGCTCCCTCTCGCCTCTAGGAGGAGGATGAAGGGACTGGAGGACGGAGGAGAATTGGGTGCTGAGGTGGTGGTGGTGGTGGGGGGAATCCACCACCCCACCCCACCCCACCCGTGCTCACCTTGAAATGTGGATGGAGAGGGGCAAGAGCAGCTCTGGGTGCCCATGAAGCCTCATGAGGGAGAAATGGAAGGGCAGCGAGGGCCCTGG
This sequence comes from Rhinopomastus cyanomelas, assembly GCA_013400115.1. Classification (NCBI taxonomy): domain Eukaryota; kingdom Metazoa; phylum Chordata; class Aves; order Bucerotiformes; family Rhinopomastidae; genus Rhinopomastus; species Rhinopomastus cyanomelas. The sequence goes on from VXBP01006792.1 coordinate 321,064, forward strand.
GCACCCATGGATTTGGGCAGGCACCCCCTATTCCCCCCACCTCAGCCTGGGAGAAGGGTGGTGGTGTAGGAGTGCACCCTGTAGCACAGAACACTGCCTGAGAATATCTGCCTGCACGAGCCATAGCTCTGGTGCAAACTACAGTTATTAAACAATTAGAGCACCCGACAAGGCCCGTGGGTGTGAACCTCCAAAATATTACAATTGTTTGCTTTAAACAAGGATAGTGTGAGACACCTGCACTGCAACAGCTGCAGACAGAGTCTTCACTTAGTGCTGCTGCTCTGCCTCCCCATCAGGATTTTCTTTCTGAGACTGGGCTTCTTCCCAGCAACTAAACCCCTGGGGCTGCCGATGTGCCACACTGTGGCACAGTCTGGCCAGGGAGAGATCTGTTTTCAGTTGGCATTTATGCCCCCACAATCTGCTCCTGCAGAGAGTGGAGCTGGGGCTCACATGGGATATAGGAAATTTCCTCTTTGCCCTGTAAGAAGAGGGCAAAGTCACCCTCTCAGCATGGTAATGGAGAACAAGCTGGATGTCTCGTGTTAGCTGGGGGTGTTTATGGGTTTGTCCTTGGCTGAAAGGCAGGACCATGCCAGCATGGAGATGCCAGAAGCCTTGATGTCCTCTCCTCTGCAGTGGGCTGCAAAGTGCTTTTGGGTGCAACAGGCAAATACTGGAGCATGAGTGTCATTCTCTCTCCTGTCTGTAAGTGCACAAATTTTATACACAGATACACAGATCATTAGGGTTGGAAAGCTCCAGCAGAGTCATTGAATCCAACCCCCCTGCACGAGAAAACAGAACCACCTACACAGCCACAGACAGGCTCACCCATCCAGCTTGCTCTGTCCAAGGAGCTGGCTTCGATTAAGAGGATAAATATAGAGGCAGTTCTGGCCTCTGGCTGCTGAGGGTTAAGAGCGAGTGGCTGATGTGGTCTAACTCTGTCCTGGAGGTGATCCCAAGGTCAGGAAGAGTGGCAAGAGGCAGCAAAGGTACCCATCTCTGCTCCAGGAAGACAGGGAGACTACAACTACATAGAAAGGCTAAAGCTTGAGCTTTTCTCATGCATCTAATCCACAGCTACATCTGGCCACTGAAGTGGGGCAAACTACCAACACAGGGACTTCAAATCCTTCTGGAATTTTAAACCCATCATTTCAGAGTGGGGTAAAACTTCAGGTTGCCTCCTCAAGTCTTTTTTCTTTTTTTCCTTCAATACAGATCAAAACATATTTTAATTAAGTTCTTCCAACTACAGTGGCAGTGATGAAGCTGAGCCCCAGCAAAGGTTCAGCCCTGATCCTGAGCCCTGCTCAGGACTAGCAATAGAAAAACCACATTGCAGGCTGACTGATGCTGAAACGTGAGGTGAAGCTACTTCAAAGGTGTATTCACCATGCAGGTGCCTGCTGGTGCTTGTTGCTCTCTAAGAATACGTCAAGGCAATGGACTTTGCCCTTGGGATAGGATGATACTTCAACTAGTAAAGCCCCTAGGCAATTCCCCCACCCATCCCTGTATGGCACATGTTGCGCTTGAAGGTTAAGTCATCCTCTCCTGGCAGGATCTGCCTCCAAACCCAGAGCAGAGCCAGGGTGTGGTGCAGCATTATTCAGCTGGTGATAAAAGAGCTCACCTGGTGCATTATGGAAGCAGCAGCAGCAGAGATTTGAAGCCTCCAACTGGAAAGTAATTTGTTTCATGTATAGCAGCAAAACCTGCAAAGTTGAGGATTGCTTTGCCCAGAGTGGAAGTATTCAGCTTTTGGTGGCATGGGGATTTTCATTAGACTGAGATTGAAATTAAAGGCTCCCTGCAACAGTCCAGTCTCTTCCTTTGACACAAAGCCTGGGCAAGCAGGCATGGGCTTTGGACTAGTTGAGATGAAGCAAGAAAGCACCCTTCATCACGCTTCATATTGTGCTGCGGTTGTCTACCAGAGGCACCGAAAGAGCATCATTGTGTGAGGAGTGGTTTCTTCCAACATAATTTTGAGCATTGATTGGTTTATGACACAGGGAAGGACCTGAGTCACAGACCAATGACTGACAGGTGTCATGTCATAGAATCAGTCTAGGGTACACAAGGATGGGGACCCCCTTCATTTCCCAGATTCAATGGTGCAGAGCCTGTGCAGCCTTTGAGCTCCAACATGCAGAAGGAGAGGCTGGATTCTGTGGTCTTCATGCTCATGAAACCATAAGGTGCATCCTCACCAGATCCCTTTCTTACCCATCCAGGACCACATGTGCAACACCTCCCCAAAAGGAAGTTCTGTAAGATTTGGGACAAAGGCTTAACATGTCCTGCAGTCAGGAGATACATTCCTGCTTTATTTCCTTAGTCCACTAATTAATGGTGCAACATTTGTAATAAGAATAAATTACTGGTCTGAGTGGAGATAACACCCTCTGGGCACCTGATGCAGCTAACAAAGAACTTAGAAATGAGATGTGTTTCTTATAATGTGGAAAGACAATGGAGCTTTGTCCCTGACAAAGCTGATTATGAAAGCTCAGCCAGAAGTGTTGTGTTCCCCCAGAACAGGCCTAGCAAATTGCTCCAGATCTTCTCACTGGTTCAGTGCACATATGCTTTCCTAGAAAAACTGTGACAATATCTGGACTATTCTGTGGTAGCAGGATGTTACTGTGAGCAACAAGGGCAGCAGGGTGAAAAAGAGGGTCTGTGGAAGGTACAGACCAAGATTTGCAGGCTGTTTGTGACCTCTAAGTGGAGAGGAACTTAGTAGCTGTAGACATCAACAGCAAGAAACACTGTCTGGGGTGGAAGATTGAGATGATGTTCTGTGATTCTGTGTGTGTGGGAATCCAGCTAATAAACTGGGGGGCACTGTCCCGTGGCGTAGATTACATTGCTCAGCGTGTGTGTCCATACCTGGAACAGCTTCAGATGTTTGCTTAGATGCTGCTAGCTATGAGGCCACCAAGGCTGAGACCAATAGCCCCAGGAGAACACCAAAGCACCATAATGCATGCAGGGCTTGCTGCTGGCTCACCAAACTAACCGCTGAAAGCCCCCACCAGCTCAGCCAAAGCCTGAAGAAGATGGCTGAATCACAGAGCAGAGGCAATGCCTTGTGCCACCTGGCTTTCACTCTCCTTTTCTTCCTCTCTCAGATGCATGCAGTGTAATTCAGATTTTCTCCTTTCAGAAAGAGAAGGCATTTGCCTCATGCACATTCATGCAGCAGCAGTAGCAGGAGTCCTTTTCTTCAAGGAGCTTCATAGGTTCTCTGCAGCTGTCAATATCCAAACAATACAGCCCAGCAACAGTCTGTCTGCAGACAGCAGAGCTGCTCTCATTGCAGTGATAAGAAGCAGGTGATGGCTGCATCTCTACCAAGCTGGTTCATATCATGGCAGGTCCCCAGAAGAGAACAGTAACCCAAATATTTAACTTTGACATACACAGAGGGAAACCCTCCAGCCACCAAATGTCTCGGTGCCAAACCGACAGCACACTGAACCCCTTCTGTTTGTTCCTGATAGCAAAGCGAGGAGGAAACACCATGATGGCCTTGTGTTGGAGAACTGCTGGTGACAATTCATTTCCACTATCGTTAGCAAAGCTTGAAGTATTAAAGTACTTCACAGGGAACGCGGTGATGGGGCTGTGGGTGCCATCAAAATGTGTGAGCTGTTACATGAACATATCTAGTATTTTCAGAAAAGCTTAATGAATATTGTCTATCCCAGAACTGCATTAATTAGCACTAACGAGTTGGAGGAGATGTCATGTCATGAAATAATATTCACACTTCCACAACGATTTGCATCCATAAGCAGTGACACATCTGAAACCCATGGAAGGTGAGGGAAATGCTTTCAAAGAACATTTTGGGCTTGCTGAAGGTGTCCAGCTGCCTGTGTCCTTTTTGGAGGTATCTAAGAGCCTAACTCCCACTGATTACACAACTCTTAATTCACAATATTCCTCTGCCATTATATGATTAATAAGCCCCCAAACTCAGAAAGCAGTACAGACCTAAGAAACTTGGGAACCCAAACCCCTGTTCAGAGATGATATAATCCGTTTGGCACATGAATGTCACTATAAACCAGGGCTGCTGACTTATCCTCATCAAGGATCAGCCCAGACCTAGAAAATGAAGTGTCAGATTAGCCTATGGGTTGGTTCACCCAGTTCCTCTGAAGTTCATGGTATAGCACAGTCTTGCCTGGTCACAAGGTGTGATATGGGTTGGCTGGAGAAGAAAATGTCCTTGCTTCTGTTCAGCTGAGACAACCTGTATCCTCCTCTCATCGAGTGTGCCTCAATGCTGGGAAGCAAATAAGGACTGACATGACCCAAGTACTCACCCAAGCTATCAATATGCTCTTATCTACTCCATGGACCAGGGCCAGCAAGACAGAGACAGAGGTACCATGTACCACTACCAAACCTGTCCCCATAACTGTCTTATCCATCTGTAACAGGTTAGGATGAATTGTTTCCTTGAGATAATTCATACTGAGAACTTTGGAAACCAGGTGGAAACCACAGGAGTCTCATTCAGAAAAGTAAAATGGAATTACTCAGGAGCAAGACCTGACTCATATAACTTGATCCAGACTTGTAATCAATTTAGGAGATAAAGGCACCCGCAACACGGACTCATGGAGCAGAGCACTTCAAACTGGGAAGATCTCCAAGTTTGCTAGATGAACCACAAGATGTTTATGGTTAAATCTTCCACATAAATGCTTCACTTCTGAGATGAATAGTGGGTGTTATTTCCCATGCCATGATTTCATTGATTTCCAAGATAATCCCTTAAGTAATTGGGACACAAAAGGTGAGGGGGAAAGGCAGAAGCAGGACTTTAGCTTTGGACCAAATAAGCCTCCAGGGCATCTGATTAATTTTCACACAGGCTCTACTTATAGGATCTCAGAGAGCTGAAGAGGAAAGTAAGCAGACCTTGACGTTCCCCAAGAGCCGATGCAATAAATCCTCCCTTCATTAGGAGAAGAAAGTGCATGCTGGCAGGATTATTATGCAAGCAAATGAAGCTCAGCCTTCATGAGGCAGCTGAAACGGATGGTGGGGGTGAGCCAACTCCAGCTGGTTGGTGCTATGACCTGTGAGCTGGCAAATCCTTCCTTCTGCCTCCATCTCCAGCCTGTGGTTGGTGTGGAGAGCAAAAGGAGTCACGTGTCTGTCACCCATGTCCCAGTTACCTCTGGGTAATCCCAGAATCCAAGAGGCCACACAAAGTGAAGCCTGAAGTGTGTATAAGGGAATAAAGACGAGCCAGGTGTGCTGCCAGCCCTCTCTGAATGACTCAAGATTTGGTAGCGTGATGCTGGGAAAAGGGGTTGCTCTTGCAGCCCCCGTCACTTTGCACCCACCTGGGTTTGGAAGCTAGGAGAAAGAGAAGGAATTCTTCCTGATGAAAAGTTCATGGAGCCACGCCTGTCTTTGCAGGAAAAATAGGGAGGGATGAGGAGTCTTTAATGGAGGTCAGATCCTCACCGATCCCTTCTACCTTTTTATGGATTGAATCATGACCGGTGCTGGTAAAAGCCAGCCAAAAGCCCTCTTGACAAAATGCAGCACAAGTAATTGTGAAGGACATCACATGCACCAGCTGAGAGATGAGTCTTTAATGGAGGTCACATCCTCACTGATCCCTTCTACCTTTCTATGGATAGAATCACGACTGGTGCTGGTGAAAGGCAGCCAAGACAAAATGCAGCACAAGTAATTGTGAAGGACATGACATGAACCAGCTGAGAGATCTGAGTCCAGAAACGTGCCTCCTGTTAGGCAAAATCTACACGGAACTCTTGCATGGAGCTACCTAATGAAGTACATCCTTCCACGCAGAACAAAGCAAATTAGTTCTCTTTTGTTTGGCTTTTTGTACTGAAGTAGCCTTTGTACTTTGCATGATATCAGGTTTGAGGAATATGTTTGTAGTTTTATGCTGCCTTCTACCGAGAATTGCAAAACTTACACCAGTTGAAAGAGCTTTTTCAAAGGCTGCCACATAGAATCATCAGGGACTGGAAGGGACCTCGAGAGATCATCTAGTCCAATCCCCCTGACACAGCAGGATCACCTAGACCAAGTCACACAGGAGCACATCCAGGAGGGTCTTAAACATTTCCGGTGAAGGAGACTCCACAACCTCCCTGTGCAGCCCCTCCCAGTGTTCCGACATCCTCACTGTGAAAAAGTTCATTCTCAGATTGATGTGGAACCTCCTATCTTCCAGCTCACACCCATTGCCCCTTGTCCTATCACCAGATGACAGTGAGAAGAGCCTGGCTCCATCCTCCTGACACCCACCCTTCACATATTTATAGAAATTAATGAGGTCACCCCTCAGTCTCCTCTTCTCCAAGCTAAAGAGACCCAGCTCCCTCAGCCTCTTTCGCAGACCATCCTGACAACATTCCAAAATGGCATCGAACTAGTTATTAGCAGTCTTTGCTAAATACACTTAAAAAGAAAAATCAAAAGCTTAGGCAATGCTTTCGATACAGCCCTGAGACGTTACAAAAGGACTCGTGAGATACTGCAGTGTCACAGCCACAACACAATCTTAGCTCCTGAAAAGTGCTTTTCCATTCCAATTGTTTTTTTAAGTTGTACTTTGTTTCTTAAATGTTTTCCTCTACTCTCTATTGCTTGTCCACAAAGCCAAACCATGGACATCGTCTGGCTCTAGCAGGAAAAGGCTGTTCATGTCAGAGCTCTCGTGTGTGTTAGCGGCAGGTCACCCGATTTCGTATGCAAGCACAAGGATGGCTTTTAAGGGAACCTTTGCTTCTTATTGAAAGTTTTCACTTTCTCTGTGACACAGATCATTGCCTAATTGAACAGATGGGAAAATGGAGTCATAGAGAGATCAATTTACGTGGGTAAGATCCTGCATCAAATTGGAGAGAGGGAGGCCTGGGAATAAATCGCAAACCGGGTGACACCAAAGCCNTCTCAGATTGATGTGGAACCTCCTATCTTCCAGCTCACACCCATTGCCCCTTGTCCTATCACCAGATGACAGTGAGAAGAGCCTGGCTCCATCCTCCTGACACCCACCCTTCACATATTTATAGAAATTAATGAGGTCACCCCTCAGTCTCCTCTTCTCCAAGCTAAAGAGACCCAGCTCCCTCAGCCTCTTTCGCAGACCATCCTGACAACATTCCAAAATGGCATCGAACTAGTTATTAGCAGTCTTTGCTAAATACACTTAAAAAGAAAAATCAAAAGCTTAGGCAATGCTTTCGATACAGCCCTGAGACGTTACAAAAGGACTCGTGAGATACTGCAGTGTCACAGCCACAACACAATCTTAGCTCCTGAAAAGTGCTTTTCCATTCCAATTGTTTTTTTAAGTTGTACTTTGTTTCTTAAATGTTTTCCTCTACTCTCTATTGCTTGTCCACAAAGCCAAACCATGGACATCGTCTGGCTCTAGCAGGAAAAGGCTGTTCATGTCAGAGCTCTCGTGTGTGTTAGCGGCAGGTCACCCGATTTCGTATGCAAGCACAAGGATGGCTTTTAAGGGAACCTTTGCTTCTTATTGAAAGTTTTCACTTTCTCTGTGACACAGATCATTGCCTAATTGAACAGATGGGAAAATGGAGTCATAGAGAGATCAATTTACGTGGGTAAGATCCTGCATCAAATTGGAGAGAGGGAGGCCTGGGAATAAATCGCAAACCCGGTGACACCAAAGCCTTTGTGCTAACTGGAGACCCCTCTTCTTCCCCCAGCTAATGAATCAGTGATTAACAAAGGCTGCTCCATTTCTGACAGTTTAATCGGCGATTTCTACTTTACACTTTGGTTCACTTAGGCTTTTTTAATCTTTATGAGGCAATCCTTGCAAAGAGAGGAAGCAAACAGAAGATAAATCTCAAAGCCAGTAAGCCCTCACGTCATAAAATCGCAATGAGCAGATCTTATTTGCCAGATAATATTTATCTGACCAATAATGTTTGTGTCTAGGCCCAGTCAATTGCTTTAATAACAAACATCCAAATTACATTTAATGTGAAAACATTTAAAATGGGCTCAGCATCTCCTAAATAATCAGAGCACTAGTCATAACGGTGCTCTGCTAGAGCCAGAGGCTCAGTGTTACTTGATTTATTGCTCAACTTGAGCCTAATTGCTGCGTGTCGGACATCTCTGGGAACTGGGGCTTCTATTGTGTGAACACAATTTCCTTTTCTTTACTGCAGAAGACTAGGGATACTACCCAGCTCCCCTGATACCCTGTCCACCACAAGACTATCAACTCTCAGCTAAGGAGACTGAAGTGCTTGACTAACACCATGAAGTCTGCTCATTTCCCCTCCGTACCTGGTGGTGCCCTGGTTTATGGGCACCCTGCGGTGTGCACCGTGTGCTCCAAACAATGTCTCTGCAAAGACAAACTATGTTTGCATGGGACCACAGAGACCCAGAGCTGCTGGAGACCAGTCCCAAAAAAGGGTAGGAGATCCTGGAAGTGGCTCATTGTTCGGTTTAGCAGTCCTTGATGGCATCTGCTTGAGACAGGAGAGTCTTGGGTACTGATGCCTGCCTTGAGGACTCTTTATGTCACAGAGCCACAGAATAATTTAGGGTGGAAAAGATCTTTAAGACCACTGAGTCTAACCATTAACCCAGTTCTACCAAGCCCACTGCTACATCATGTCCTTAAGCTCTCTACCTACAAGACTTTTAACCACATCCAGGGCTGGTGATTCAGCCACCCCCCTGGGCAGCCTGTTCCAATGCTTGATGATCCTTTCAATGAATATTTATTTCATCTAACAGCTGAAACTGTCCTTGCAGACACTATCAAGGCTGTAGGATAAGTGACATTGATACTTCCCTCCCCACAAGAGAGATGAGAAGCTCAAATTCATACATTCAGAGGAAAGTTTGAAACCAGAGACACTACAGAAAAGGGTGAAGGTTTCATACACCAATTGTGGCTTCAAAACTGCTCCCCTTGCTCAACTTTTCATGCCTGCTCTATTTTCGCAGGAAAGGATGGAGGTGCCTGCCTCCACACAGCATAGTGCTTCATAAAAAGGCAGCATTAAGCATTCAATCCCCACTTTGGAAACAGCTTCTAGCCTGGCTGACACTACCTTAGAGCTTGGGTTTGCAGCCAAGATGCAGGTCTTGCACTGTAGCATCTTTTCCCCACAGCCACTTTGACTAATTGAAGTGGGAAGCAAGGAATGTTTTGTCTCTGAAAACTGGTCAACCCCATGATCTGCTGAGCCACCAGCAAAACCAGTATTTGTCAGTTTTTACAATGGCAGCTTCTGCAGCCCATATAGAGTTGTTGGAGTTTTGGACTGTGCAAACCAGATGTCTGTTTTTAGGGTGCTGAAAGGTGTGTTTATCATAGAATCATTAGGGATTGGAAGGGACCTCGAAAGATCATCTAGTCTAATCTCCCTGCCACAGCAGGATCACCCAGACCAAGTCACACAGGAACACATCCAGGCAAGTTTTAAACATCTCCAGAGAAGGAGACTCCACAACCACCCTGGGCAGCCCCTTCCAGTGCTCTGTCACCCTCACTGTGATGAAGTTTCTTCTGATATTTATATGGAACCACCTATGTTCCAGCTTGCACTCATTGCTCCTCATCCTATCACTAGATGACATTGAGAAGAGCCCGGCTCCATCCTCCTGACACCCACCCCTCACATATTTATAGACATTAATGAGGTGACCCCTCAGTCTCCTCTTTTCCGATCTAAAGAGACCCAGCTCCCTCAGCCTTTCCCCATAATGGAGGTCCTCCACTTCCTCGTTGCTCTGCACTGGACAGCCTCCAGCAGCTCCACATCCCTCTTGAGCTGAGGGGCCCAGAAGTGGACACAATACTCCAGATGCGGTCTCACTAGTGCAGAGTAGAGGGGGAGAAGGACCTCTGGCGATCTCCTAATGAACCCCCAAACAATTAACCTTTAAAACACTGCATTATGCAGGGTACAGCAACAAGGTCTAACCCTGCTGCTGTGCTAACACATGTTGCCCGTGAAAAGCAGCACATGGGGTCCAGAACGGGGCTGGGAGGAGAGAAAAGCCTGGTGAGAGGCAGTTTGCTGTCATTTAGTGCACATACAGGAGTATAAAACTTCTCTGGCTTTCAGCGGAGAGCTTTTAACTTCTGAGATCAAGTTTTCAGCTGCAAAACAGCAGGCTCTTAAGAAAACATTTCATGCTCTTCACTACTCAGGTGAAGGGCAGAGGACTGGTGGCCAGTTGTCTTCCACCCTTTTCTCAGTAATTTTTGCCTCACACTATCTCTCTATCCTCACATGTAACCTGAGTTTCATCATCTCCCTGTCTCCTAGGAGGACTGTGCAGTGGAACTTGTTAATCCTGAGAGGTGACTATGGACTTTCAACACAGCACAGAAGCCAACTCTTGCTAAGATGGTACTTTTTACAACGACTCACTGAGCTTGTTTCACTTAAAAAAGAGGGAGAAATTATATTCAGATTAGCTATAGCGACATATGCCACTGGTCACACAGGACAGATGGTGATTAAGCTATGGAACAAACCCATTAATGTTTGGGGGTTGTCTTTGTGGGAGCACTGTGGTGGTGGCTTCAGTCTTGGTTTATAAGATTTGGAGTACATGGAAAACATTTTCAGATTGTGTTGGAAGGATTGTTATTAGAGCAATTGAACAGGCTTAAATAGAGTTGTGGCCGGTCAAATGATCATTTTCAGGCAAAACAAGGATTTCCATGGCAGTTCTCATGGGACGCTGCACAGGAGAAGGTGAGGAAATAAACCCCAAGTGTCCCATGGTGCCTGGTGTTTGCGGGATCGCTGCTTGGCTGCAGGGTGATGCTGAACCCCAACATGGAGACAAATACCTGCACGGCATCAACTGCGTTCACACATGCAAGCTGTAATGATGGAAATTAGTGATAAAAGGGTCTCCTGTGCCCTGTCTGCAAAGTGCTTGGGAAGCCACCACCATGAATGGGGGCAGGACTTTGCTGCTCCATATGGATGTCCCCCTTTGATGGGCATGTGGGTGGAGCAGGGTCACAGGACCATCTCGTAGGGGCACTGATGCTATTTCCCCACTGCAGCTCAGGCAGCTTGTCCAAAGCAATGCTAATTCTCCCATCCGCCGGCCTGCAGCAGATGCTTCTTCCCCTCCTCCTCATTCCAGGGACAGCTGCCTTTCTGCAGTGACGGCGACCTTACGATCTGAGAGCACGAGGTTGCCAAATCTCATGACAGAGGACGTTTCTCTGAAAACCTGCTCTTCTGGGCTGATTCCAGAAGGTGAAGGAGAAGAGAGCCAGTGCATTTTGTTAATTACATTATTTTGAGATGCCAAAATTGCTAATGCCTTAGCAATTTTAAAAATGGAGTGTGCTCTGCTGGTTGGGCTCCAGGGAGCAGTCTGATATATTAGTAGAGACCTTTTACTGTCTGGTGATGAACACTTGCATATGGAAGACCCCGAGTCAATTTGTAACCAGTTTTCATACAGTTGTACTGGTCATTGTTCCGTGAGGGAACACTCAGCTTGGAAGGTTCAAGAAGCTCAGATGCCAGCTTCCTGTGAAGTGAGGACTGAAATAAATAGGAAATAAATGAGAATGAAATGGACAAAGCCAATAGTTGAAGGGTCACAGCAGCAACTTCTTTGCAGGAGGGGAAAAAATATTTAATTAATGCTTTTTCTCTGTATTTGCTTGGAAACGCAGACTGAAAAGCTGTCCTGGGTGGTCTTGTTTCAAAGGAGTCAAAAGAAAGATGTTTTCTTTATGCAGAGGATCTTGGAAAAATAGTCAAAAGTTTCCTGGTCCCGAGCGGGAGGAGTCAAGTGTGAGAACAACTGCTGGAGGTGGACAGAAAATGGGGATGTTACTGGTAAAACTGGTCCTAGAAACCAGCAGTGCTGACACCGATCAAGAAGACAAGTGGCTTATGGGAGCCAGTAACTGGTTTTGTGTTGCTGATGACATGACACCCTGGCTGTGCACCCTAACAACTCGCTTGGGCCAACACCTCTCCTGGGTCAGAGTCATGCAGCCTCACTTGCCAGCCCCAGTGAACTGAACTGGTAAAACACATTCATTAGCAACATGCTACTGCTTTTATCACTCGGAAAAATAATTGAGGATGGCAAAGCTCCCAGCACCTCCCAGTACCTTATTTGCACACCGGTCTTCCCCTCTTTGGTAATCACCATTTTCCTCTTTTTTCCCTTTTTATGGCTGTCATTATTGTTACTGGAATTACTGCCTTGCAAACAGAGTGAGATGTTGAAGTTAGAGTTCCACTCCTAGAAGGCTGTGTGAATTATTACGTGGGCTCCCCTATAATCTTTGATCATGTGTATGGCAAAGTAATTGATTCCCAAGTCACCAAAGCTAACTAACATGACTGTAAATCTTATGCTTGAGCGTGTTTTCTATTAAGAAGTCAACATCTACAATAGTTACTCCGCTGCAATTACTGGGAAAATGCAGATTTGCTCTAGACTTGGAGCAGGGAATAATTGTAGTCTCTCTTGAGACCTTGAGTGTGATAATTGGTGGTGAATGGTGGGTTTTTCCAGTGGTGATCACGTAGGTTGTCTCTTTGCACACTGAGGGGTGACCTCATTAATGTCTATAAATATTTGAAGAGTGGGTGTCAGGAGGATGGAGCCAGGCTCTTCTCACTGTCATCTGGTGATAGGACAAGGGGCAATGGTTGTAAGCTGGAACATAAGACGTTCCACATCAATCTAAGAAGGAAGTTCTTCACAGTGAGGGTGATGGAGCACTGGAACAGGCTGCCTGGGGAGGTTGTGAAGTCTACTTCACTGGAGAAATTTAAAACCTGCCTGGATGTGTTCCTGTGTGACTTGGTCTAGGTGATCCTGCTGTGTCAGGGGGATTGGACTAGATGATCTTTCAAGGTCCCTTCCAATCCCTAATGATTCTGTGATTCTATGATTCTCAGCACCTTTATAGCATCTCTGTTCCTGCAGCTGCCAGCACTGAACTTGATACTTCTACCTTCACGTGACCAAAATGAACAAACCTTCTAGGGAGAGTGCCCAGGCTCAGATTTTGAGCTGCAGCAGATCTTCAGCCTGCCCCTTTCCACTTCCAGTACCAAATCAAGTGAGAAATCTTATGATATCTGATATCCTCTTGACCAAAGCCCACCTAGAAATATGAACATTTTTCAAATCATGTTGCTGGATGTTTAATGTTGAAGGGTGGATATGTGTGAAACATGCTCTAGCCTTTGGTTCTTTAGAGCAACCAGGGCAGCTTGCAGCAGACACTGCTTCAGCCCCAAGGGAGAAGCTCTGGGCATTAGGTGACTTTCCACAGCAACGTTTCCATGAGAACATGGAGAAGGCTAGAAGGCTGCTGCTCAGAAGGAGAACGTCAGATCTCTAGGTAACAGACAGCTACTTCAGCTGAAATCCAGACAGCCCTGAAGAGTGAAGGCCCTGTAAGAGTCCATTCAGCTGCTGTCAGGCAAGCACAGCCCTTCAGAGGAGCTGGTTTCAATAGCAGCTTGCCAAGTGTTTTCTGTACGGCTGTGCAAAATATCTGGAGGGAAATCTGGAAGCCGGCCCCATCCATGGCTTTCACTACAAATTCTTCTTCCTGCTGATTTCCCCTTGCAGAGAAACAGGCAACCCCAAGCAAATAAACAAGGCGATCCATAGGAAATACCCCATTTCCCCTCTCATCCTTTTACTCCCTCAAAACAAAATCCTGAAGTTGCTGGGTGGCTGGAGGCAGCTCGCTGCTTGCGACAATCAGAATGGAGAAGCTGACACCCGCTTTGATGCAAAATCCACTTTTTTCTCTATTTTTTTATTGCTAGACTAGTGCAGACAACTGATTTCTGCATCCCTGGGTGATTGGGATTAAGATCAAAATCACGGAAATGATGGTGCAGGACTGTAAATGTCATTGCTGTATGCTTCCTGGCAGAAACAACAAATAACAGTAGTAGTAAGAGAAGGAGGAGTAGTAGTAGTGATAGTAGTAGTAGTAGCAGCAGCAGTAGCAGAAATGTCTTGTCAAAAATGATTCATTTGACCCTACAGCTGAATTCTAATGAGTGCACTAACACCAGCACCCTTCTTGCCATTGGCACAGCGTGGGCAGAACTCCCTGTGCTCGCTGCTTCAGCTGGGAATGAGCACCAGCACGGGCATAGGCTTTGCATAGCAGCTGTCTGCGTGCTGCCTGCACTAGGACCCCTTCCCTCTGCACTGCCATTGGCTCCCCACACTGTGATAACTGAGGATAGATGCTTCACAGATGTATCACAGAACATTAGGGATTGGAAGGGACCTCAAAAGATCATCCAGTCCAACCCCCTGCCACAGCACAATCCCCTAGACCAAGTCACACTAGAACATGACCAAGGAGGGTTTTAAACATCTCCAGAGAAGGAGACTCTGCAGCCCCCCTAGGCAGCCCCTTCCAGGGCTCTATCACCCTCACTGGGAACAAGATCCTTCTCACTGGTGTGGAACCTCCTCTGTTCCAGCTCACACCCACTGCCCCTTGTCCTATCATTGAGTGCCAGCAGATCCTGGCTCCATCCTCCTGACACCCACCCTTCACATGTTTATCAACATTCACAAGGTCACCTATTAGTCCCCTTTAGTTCCAGTGTTGTATGAAGACATAACAGCCAGGTTAGCTCTTTTTGTTCCTCTCTTCTTACAAGTGGTAGGTAAACTTCTCTGCTAACCTCTGAGGTTCTTAAATCACACCCTCTCTACTACCAGCACACTCACACTGTCTTTTCCACCACCACACTGCAGAGTACCAGATGGCTACTAGTAGCCTGCCCAGCACCAGTGCTATGGGCTGGACC
>VXBP01006793.1:0-22980 GCA_013400115.1 Rhinopomastus cyanomelas
AAGTCCCTTCCAATCCCTAATGTTCGGTGATTCTGAAGTGCTTTTCCCCTTCTGCTGATTGCAATGGGTGTGAGGTTTTCAGCTGAGTCACTCACAGAGCTGTCTAATGGGAGCTTTTGGTTGTTCGTTATTCTTAGACAAGTATGGTTATCTGTAGTGATATAATTTCCAAAAGGAAATTCTTGCGAGGTAAAAATTAATATCCATCTACTGCTTCAAACATCTTGTCACATATTCTGTTCGTTTATTCTAAATAATTACTGCTTATAAAGGAAATGAAGTGGAAATTATTCAACTGACACATACTTTCACTAAAAACATCACTTTACAGTGATTTACAAATAGCATGGTTATATTTTGAAATGTGAGAGTGTTTCTTTCTAAGGCTGAATTTTCTGGAAGGGAGAAGTCCCCCTTGCTGTACAACTCCAGTCAGTGAGTTCTAACTCACTAAGAGTTGGGGATTTGTAAAAGTGAGGAAATACAGCTCTGCTTTCTGCCTTGTGAATTTTTAGATATTGATGGCTTTTGTTGTAGAGAAGAGCAAGTAGAATGAAGTGAGGTCTTATACATCCTGGCCTGAGTAAAGGGAATGTACCATCTTAGGTCTGTTCAAGGTGAGCAGTGACACCAAAAGCTGCATACCCATTGTGGGTTTGTATGAGTGGGGATAAAGGCTGGTTTGAATGAGGCAGAGTACTTCACAGGTGACAGGATCCCATTCTTGTGTAAAAGGCTACTGTTCCTCCACCCACACTTTGACAAATGGAGACAATTTCCCCGGAGACAACTTCCATTGAATTCCTCATTATGGGTGTGACAATATGCATTAGAGAGAGTGTATTCTGGTGTGAATTACAGCTACAATTTGTAAATCACAATATGGGCCCATTTAGGGGGCAGAAAGCACCAAAGGCCACCAGCACCCAGGAACAGGATTTCACCTTGTCTATGGGGCATAAACTGGGCACTTCTCACACCTCCCAAATCTGGGACACCGGATCCTCTCATCACTCAGTCACCTTTGACCACCTTCTTTCCTTCCCTGGCAGCTTGATAAAATTTTAAATGCAATCATGTTACCCTAAACAATTCATTTTTCCTCATTTTTATTTTCTCACTGTACTTATATGCCATTGTACATCTCTGCTAGTGCATATCCAAATACATTCAACAAAAATCTTGATCAGACAAAAGCTCTTTCTGCCTTAGTGCACTTAAAGAATATCATAGACCACATTACAGACACACGGACCACTGCATTTTTTAGCAAGGCACTATCTAAACCAACTTGAATCCTTTCACAAATGATCCCCACTTCCCTTATGTGTTATTTCAACTCATTTGGGGAACAGATTTCTAACTTTGATTCAAACATATGCTTACCCATTGCTTTGTATTCATCAATCACATATTCAACAATCTAAAGGATTTCGCATCTTTTTGCCATAACCTTTAAAAGTGCATCGTTGCTGCACACTGTATCATAGAATTTATTTTTTTTTTCAGGTAATCTGCCATCATTTTTTCTAAGTCAGTGGTGTACCTAATACTCAGGACGCACTGTCCTGGACTTCCAGGGACCAATTACAACGAGCAGCTCCAAAGACTGTTAGAGAGGCACTCTGGGACATGCAGAGGAGCAGCGCTTCCCCGGGAGAGAGAAATTCTGCCACTTTCTTCTTTGAAGCTGCACTTCCAGCTCGCTGTGCTGGCAAGCATCATGGAGACAATCCTGGGGAATATTTTGCCATCTCGTGGCGGTTCTTGGGGAAATCAGCTCTGGATGATGAGGAACACTTGCCTGTTCAGAAAGCACAAAGCTGAAATGGAAGAATTCACGTAATCACTTTTGTTGGAAAGGACCTACCGGTTCTGATGCAGTAACTGCAAAATGGGACTAATAGTGTCCTGGGTTATTCATGTGATGCTTCCAGAATTTCACATTTCCTTATTAGGATGCTTCGTGTCTCTCCCTTTTCCTCCACAGACTACCTCCACATTTGGTCTCCGAATCCATTTTTAGTTTTTTCACACTTGGTCTTACTACTTGCTAGATAGCTTGAAATGCTGTATTCACCTATGTAACAGCCAATGAGTTGTGACAGTTTTCTCCAAGCCATAGTCTCTCAATAAACTAGTCAACGGTACTCACCAGTGGCAGGTTTTGTATTTCTTTTTTCCACAGGCTTTTCACTTCTCATTCTGTAAATTCCTCCAGAAGCAGTCCTTGAGCTGGTTTTTCATCAGTTTATTTACTTGTGTCTTTTCTTAGAGCAGTGACATCTCCTGTCCTGTCCCCTCTACAGAGCTTTCCATTCAGTAAAGGACCATCCCCTGTACTGTGGACTAGTAGATTGCCACAAAGTACGAACATTAGACAAAACCCTCCTGCAGGAGGACTCTTGGCCATTTTCAAGTCTTGTAAGTATAAAAAACAGAACCCCAGTGGTATTTACTTTCCTCACAGTGTCTTCTATTAAAATGATTGCTATCTCTGCTTCTTGAACTCCTTTTGCCACAGGCTTTGCTACACAATCATGATCTGGTTACTTCTCTGATTACAATGTTTAATGAATTAGACACCCACTCTGGCTTTTTGGAGATATCACAGAATCATGTCATGGTAGAGGTTGGAATGGTCTTGACATTATTGGAAGCTTCACCATAGGCTGATCCACGAGTATCTGTGGTGGGGCCTGGTTTCCTCTACTGTTTGGTGTGGGGTCGATGCCTGTTACTGTTGGAAAAAATGCTTGAATTTTGGGGTTTCCACAGATTACCCAGTGGTTATTAACAATGAAGACTGCCCATGGTAGCCCTGTGTCCCACCTATGTTGTGAAATACCAGCGTGTCTTTTAAACAGACTACCCATGTGTTCAACGATCAGCCTGAGGATAATTATATCCCTTATGTGATACCTTTCTCCTGACCTCAGTCTTACACCTCTGTGACCATAAAATGTGTCCCATTATCACTTTGAATACACTGGACAGTAGGTAAAACACTGAACCACTTTCTCAGCACTTGAACTACTGGTGGCATTGCTCGTAGCTGTAGCCATAGCCAGTCCTGGCAGCACCTTAGCTCCCTTCTTTCCTTGGAAAGGTTCTAAAAGACCAAAATAATAAACTTGCCAAGTGTTCCCAAGAGCCTGGTCCTGTTTGAATACTTGGGTCTGGGAACAACAGCTGTTCTATTCAACTGTTTACTGCCATCACTTACCAGGTTTACAAACTGGCCAGACTGGAGCACTGTACGGGGAGTGAGTGCAGCTCATTCTCCAGTGAAGAATGAAGCTTGAGGGGCAGAACCCCGAACACTGCTCAGTTAATGAGCAGAGATATTTAGTAGCTTACAAGCCTTGGGAACAGCGCAGATGTCTAGTTAGAAAAGTACTGGAGATAGTCAAGTTGCAGAAAGGCTAAAAACAGAAGTAAAGAGCAAGGAACTCTGCAAATATTTTTACACTGATAAGTACAAGTTCTGGGCGTCTGGCCAGAAGGTCTTAGCATCCCGCCTAAGGGGGATGAGATGTTTATGCTTCCTGAATGCTTTCTGATAAGGTATTACTAGCCAGTTAGAGATCTTGTATAGCCCCGTGCACAATGAGTGAACGGTCATAGGACCAACCTGCTCTTAACACATAGCCTTCTGATACGTATGTAAGCGTGTTGCTTTTTGTAATAAATGACATTTGCTTGCAGGAAGCAGCGTCCCGTCTCAATCGCAGCACTCCAGGTCATTAATTACCTCACCAAAACCCGCTTTGTCTCCTGCCGGGGCCTCTGCTGGCACCGCTGCTAACTTTAAGCGGCGGCAATGCACCAGGGAGCCGCAGGGTCCTAGTGCGAGCGGCCCCCGCCCCGCGGTTACCGAAACTGCAAATACCACCTCCTGGCTGCTGGTACATCTAACACCAATACATTACCCTTAAAGCACCTCCACGGTCGTCCTTCGCTTTTCCCCAGGCAGCCACACCTGACCTGGAGCTATGGCACATTTTCAGCTGTTTCAGTTACCCCGTCATTTTTATCGCCCTCCTCGAGGGTTTAGTTCCCAGCTCCTCTGCTCGTTGCTTATTTAAAACGCTTGATTCGGGCCAATTAAAACCTCTAGATGTATTCATTTAGGACCCGCAGGAATATGGACACACGATTCTTTGCGGACGATTTACAAGAGTTTCCCATACGGAGTGAGAGGCCCCCTGCCCTGTCACACCATCACGTCTCGTTTTTTTAACTGCCTCGATTCGTTCCGCGTGGGCACGAAAGGGTTAACCGCGTTGTGCTGGGCCCTGCACTGCGCCCGGATCTCTCGTTTTCCTCTCTAGCAATTTCACCACGGTTCGAATATGGTCGCAGCACGGTTCGCGATACACCCAGCTCCATCGCTTTTTTTATACGGTTTGTTTCCTCCAGGATCATCAGGTAGATCCAGTTCCTCTCGGAAGGTTTCAGACTCCCTTGGCGGGGGCAGGTCGAAATGAGGGCCGTGACTGTCGTGTCGGACCATCCTCGTCCTTCGCGGTTACTTATCTCAGCCCGCTGGCGACTCTAGCGGCTAAGGTTTTTCCCAAGGTCATACGTGTGTGGGAGAACTCTGAGAGTTTGCCGATTATATTCTGTAGCACTGTGAATCATTTAGCTGACAGCTTGGACGTGCATCTTTAAAGAATCCAGTAGCCCTTCATGAGCACTCTGAGGTACTTGGAATCCACAGGCCAGGTGATAAGTCCCCAGCACTGGCCCTTTCATACATTGCCTGGATACAGGTGGCCTTTTGCACTCTTGCCAGCCCCAGTAATTCTTTTACAAGGACAGTAAGTGGTTCTCCTCATTCTCTGGAGTGTGCACCCCCAGCCCAATATGCCAGTGAAACACTGGTTACTTGGTGGCCTGTCACTCAGAATCACTCCAAAATCCCAGAGGCCCTTAACCACATAACAATACCTGATCTGCCCCAGGCAGGCTCTTACACACAAAAATCTGTCTTGGAGCTTGTTGAGGTCAGATACAGACCAAGGGGTCGTACATGATTTGTGAGTTCCCACCCTGCAGTCTCTCACATTTCTATCTTTTAATAACAGGACACACTTCCCTTTCCTCCAATTTCTCAGTTTCATCAGAATTATTTTCATCAGTTCCCCATGTGTCCAAATCCTTGGGGTCTTTGTCCATTATTAACTTTTGGGTCTGGACAGTGCTGGTGACTCTTGCCGTGTGAGCATGATCTTAACTAATATAAGTGTCCACTCCCTTTCTCTTTCCAATTCTCTCTCTAAACGTGCTGCTTTTCATTCTGACCTTTTGGAACAGTCCGGCACACAAAATAAACTGACACCAAAGATGGCACACGTTGCCCCATTGTCTCCGCCACACCAAAATGTTTCAGGGCTTTGGAGGCCCATCAAGTGCTGTAGTTTGGGTGTCTCTGACAAGTCCTCACCAAGCAGCTAGGGGCAGCTGCACCTGCTACACTGTTAATCCTGCAAAGTCTTGGGAAGGAACTGATGGATGTGTGTGTGATAGGGAGAGAATTACCTTGGACTGTAAAAACATGAGAGTTACAAAAAGAATTTTGGAGAAAACAAAGGTAGCAGTTTGACAGATTCTTCAAATGAATGTCAGAATCAGATACTCAAATCATACTGCACTGCACACTCCCACCTCACCTTACATTTAAAATAGAGAAATAGGAAGAGATCACTATGTCAAACTGAAATAGTTCAGTTGTTTCAGTTAGGTATCAGACTGGTAGTCAGTGATATTTTGCAAATTTGGAGAGGCTTCACACTGACGCTGGGTTCTTGAGTGCAATCATAATATAGTAGTTTTTACATCAACATCTGTTCCTTCTTCATATGTGTGTTTCTCTGTGTGTGTGTAGCAGAAGTGATATATTCACTTTGACAGTATTAGTGGATAAAATGGGTCAATGATAACAACTGAAGAGGCAGATAAATAAGTAAAGTTCCCTTAGTTTAGTAAAGAACATTCACCTTCTACTTTATCAAGTCATATGTTCAAAGCTTGAGTATTAAATTAAAGAAGGATTTCATCCCTCATAGTTCAGAACACTGTGCACATAGTAGGTTGATGGAAGAACCATGTAAATGAAAGGTTTTCTTTGCCTCCTTGTACTTCAGTGAGGGCATCATACAGGTCATGTAGAGAGGTAAGAAACTGATACTTTACCACAGTGTAACTGAAATACAGTTTGTACCATTTATGCATTTGTACTTTATTAATAAAAAATATTTAGTCCCTAGCTTAGGCAACTGTGTTGCCTTCCTATTATTTTTTTCTTATATTTCTTTCTCTATTTATAAATCCCTGTTTATTAGATTTTGTCTTCCTCCACCCCCAACCCTTCTTTTTTGTTTAGTTTAGAAGATTATTAGTAAAAATGCAATAAATTGAAGGGGGAAAAAAAGACCTGCCTATCTTGATGGGATTAGTGCCTATCTTGACGGCCTGTTTATTGGAGAATAACTTTTAGTCAAAGAGTAACGCAAGATTCCCTCCCAAATGTGAAGCAGCAACAGTATCTAAAGGAAGAAAGGAAAGCAAATCCTGTAATTTGCAAGAACAGGCGGCAAAGACATTTCCATCTGCCTTTTCTATGTTCTGGGAAAAATAATTTACAGCCACATTCTTCATTCCAAAAGGGCACAGAATGTCACCTGCTAACAGGTATATTTGCTAGAGTAAGGCTTAGGGCTACTGAATGCTACACTACATCAAAAACAAAAGAGATGCAAGCCATTTGTGCTTAGCTTTTGTCCAACCTTTGTTATACCTTATAGTATCTCATAGTGTTTGTGAAATAGCCCACAAAGTATTTTTAAGTAGAAGAAGTTTATGCTAAAAATGTATCAGAGGCTGTATGCCTTTCCCCTAAAGCACCTGAATTAGCTTTGTCATCCAGGTGCTTCCCACAGTAATCTCAATATCCTCTGGACATGTCACGCCACTTCAGTTATCCAGTGTGTCTCACCTCAAAACACAGACTGTACAGACACCAAGTTCACCCAATTCCAGATTTCTTTCATAGTCACAGCTAGTCCAGCTTTTCACACAAAACCCAGCACACTGTCAGTGGCTGCCCATTCCAATGCATCTAGCCCATTGTCCAAAGCAAAGGACAGAGCCTGTATGAGCCCCAGGAGATGATTACCAACAAAAACGAAAATGTTTTGGGTTTTGAGGGAGGTAGGACATTTAGATGTCTTAGAAAGTGGCTAGTATGAATTAGATTTGGAACTAGCACTGAACTTGTCAAACATTTCAGTACAAGCTAATTCTAAAAAACATACTCAGTTGAAAAGATTCATTTGTATTGTTCCTTTAATGCAAAATTGAACTGCGGGTCTTTGACTAAGCCTGCTCTCTGTGTCTCTCTAAACTTCCGGGAAAGTCGATCCCAAACTCAAGGAGGCAACCTCTTAACAGTATCAAGAAAACCATCTTGCCACAAAATCTCTTTCCACACTTCTGCTTACTACCAGAGTGTCTTCATACAGAGTTACTGCCTTGTCTTGCTTTGTTATCAAAACCACTGAGAAGCCAAAGCAAAAGATCAGTGTAGCTCTTGCATTGTTTTTACTAGTAAGCATAATTTTTTGTTGAAAATTTTGGTTTTGTAACCCAAAATGTTAAAACCATCTATTTTTTGTCTACCCCCCCCCATGGCATATGTGTATAGCAGGTACATAAACTTCTCTTGTAGACAGTATTTAAGCTCTCTTGATGGGTTTGAAACCACACCAGTAACATCTTGAAAACTCATTTAACTGAAAGATTTAAACAAGCATCTGCCTTGCCAAAAGTGAGGCATATGTGATGCTTTATAAATATGTAAACCGGTGTCCTCATATTGTGGGCTTTTAAATACTACTTCATTTACTTTACGCTGCGTACCTTTAATTTTGTTGCATTATTGCCCTCTCATTTGGCCTCATAAAGTTCTGACACAGTTCTAACAGCCCATATTCTTACTGACCTGTTTAACTCGGCATTACTGAGCAAAGCTGTGCATCTCACTCTCCACTACCCTCATTCATAAGTCACCTCCAGCAATGTGCCCATGTCCTTCCTGTACAGGTCTCTGCACAGCTCTATTGGCAACTGCAGGAGTTAATTATTAACTCGCGGTCCCCTCCCCCATTCCCTACCTGTTAGTTATTTACCAGACTTCACTGTTATGTCATTCTTCTAGGTTTAACGTACCTTTTAAGGATTAAGTTATGTTTTAAAAGCCTTTAGGGACTTAGTGAGACTTTTGTAAATGCCATAGACTCTATTAACCAGATATTCGTTGCTTGCTGATCCCTTTAGCATAACATCAGCAGACTGAAGGGGCTTTGAAAAGCCCTTTCCAGATAAAGTAAACAAGATTACTCTGGACTCTTTTTCGAACACAGTTCCATAATTCATCCTTTGCACTCTTCAGCGGCGACACAACAGTTTTACTGTAAATCGCAGCTATGCCGGGAGTGAAGCATCACCCCGTGTTTGGTGACTTGGGAAAAGGGAGTTTATTTTCCCAGTTTCCTGCGGCCGGGAGCCCTCCAGGCGCGGCGAGGCCTCTCCAGTGCCAGTTCTCCCGCATCCGGGCCGCTCCCCCGCAGGTGAAGCCAGGGCGGGGAGGGTGCAGGTGCGGCCGGCCAGGAGCGGGGCCGGTCCCTCCAGGGCCGCGCCCTCTGCGGCAGGATCGTCCCTTTTCCTGCCGCACTTGGGACCCTGCGGCCGGTCCGTCCCGTCGGGTGGGCCGAGCGCCGGCCATGTCGAAGAGCAGCGGTGGCGCTGAAGAGGGAGGCGGCCGGTCGCCGCAGCCGCCCCCGCTGCCCCTGCAGCCGCCCTACGGCCCTGCCACGACCGAGCTGAAGCCGGTGCGGCGGTTCATTCCGGACTCGTGGAAAAACTTCTTCAGGGGGAAGCGGGCGGGCGGCTCCAGCTGGGGCAGCGCGACTTCCGACCTCAGGTACGTGTCGGAGGGGGTGAAATGTTCGCCCCCGGCCTCTCCGCAGCCCCGCGGCGCGCCCGACTCCTACAGGGACCCGTACGGCGGCTCGGGCGGGAGCTACACGTCGCGGAAGGAGGCTGAGGCCATGCTGCCTGCCGAGGCCTCGGGCTCGCTGGAGCGGCGCTGGGCCTTCAGCGAGCGAGAGGAGGCCTACCGCCAGCGCTACGGCTACATGCGGTCCTGGGCCGGGCTGTTGCGGGTGCTCGGGGCGGCCGAGCTGCTGCTGGGGGCCGCCGTCTTCGCCTGCGTCACGGCCTATGTGCACAAGGACAACGAGTGGTATAACATGTTCGGCTACGCGCAGCCCTATGGCTACGGGCCCGGCGGCGCCTACGGAGGGTACTCGTACAGCGGGCCCAAGACGCCCTTCGTACTGGTGGCGGCGGGAGCGGCCTGGGTGGTCACCATCGCGCTGCTGGCGCTGGGCATGTCCATGTACTACCGGACAATCCTCCTCGACTCCAACTGGTGGCCCCTAACCGAGTTCGGGATTAACGTGGCCATGTTCCTGCTGTACATGTCGGCCGCCATCGTGTACGTCAACGACACCAACCGAGGCGGGCTCTGCTATTACCAGCTGTTTAAGACGCCGATAAATGCGTCTTTTTGCCGTGTTGAGGGAGGTCAGACAGCAGCCATCATCTTCTTATTTGTCACGGTTATCGTCTATCTGATCAGCGCGGTGGTTTGTCTGAAGTTATGGAGGCATGAAGAAGCCAGGAAGCACAGGGAATTAAGGGAACAAGAGGTAAGTAATCAGTTACCACTTTGGACACACAGGGTATGCTATACTGGGTAGCAGCTGTAAGAGCTTTCCAGGCCATGGGTGGAGTCATATCAGGACTGCCTCATGTCCATAGCCTTTGAAGGTGAACTGTTGCCAGTCTACAGTATTTGAGATCACTTAAATGGAAGGTGTTTTTAAGGCGTCACATCCCAATTCTTGGAATTCTTTTTTTAATGGTGGGATTTTTTTTTCGTGATTTTAAATCCAGTTCCTTAACGAGTCAGCTCTGTTCTCTTTGTAATGCACAGCTCTCCTCCACTGTCATCTGATGAACCACTTCCTGGTATGACTTTCCCAAACAAAGCAACAGAGGAACGATAACAAATGTCTGCCTTCAGCTATACAGCAGGTTTAGTCTTAAAGTAACCCAGCACTTATTTTGAAACTGTGGTTTTGATACATAAAACACTGGTGTGAAGACAACTAAATACTGATTGATTTATTTATTTGTTGTTTTTTCTTGGGAAGCAAATTCCACTTTTTATCTCTTTCTGTCTTCTCTTGCGAAAGTTGTCAGAAACTAATATAACAATTAGTAGTTTTTGGTGTTTCAACTGTCAGCTTCATCATTTTCACATCAATACTTTGTGTTGCTGTTGCCCCTGCCCTTACTAGAAACGTTCAGTACTCATCTGGTTAATGATAAACCGTAACAGCAAAGAAAGTCACACTCAACTGGATTGAAAATCACTTGTAAAAATCTCCATCACGACAAAAGAAACCCCTTAAACATCAATAAAAGTTAACGCAGCACAAAAATTAATGTGTGTGAAGACTGCATAAGTTAGATTTTAGTAGAAGAGGGCGATTTTAGAGTTGCAGTTTCCGTTTCCCGATGGCTGCAGTCTGATCCGCAGCATTTTAACGCGGGTTTCCGTTCCACCATCTTACCTAAAACTGAGACTCCCCCCTTTGAAAAGGACAGCACAGATCACTAGTAAAAGCCTTTTAACCAATGTAAACGATGTCCTGCGAGAGTGAGACGATTACTGGAATTATACAGAAAGTGTTGAGTTGCTTTTCTCTGTTACTATCCACATCCTTTTACTCCAGTTACTTTCCCAATCTGAATGATCCTAGGATTCCAGTATTTCCAAAGGGAGTACTTTTGTAATGTAGATGAGGCTCTGGAGGGTACTGTGCAAAACAGCTGCTGGTTAGGCTGCGGTTGAGTGCACTGTTCTAGGCAGAGTTGGGCTGCAGAGGTCACCGAGTTAATGTGGTCTGGAATGTGAAATAAAGGCAGCTGGGGAAGCAGACTGGGTATTTCCTGCGAGCTGTTTCTTATCGCTCTGCTCTGGAAGAGCCTTTTGTTGGTTCTGGAGTGGTTAGGAGGTTGTTTCAGTTTCACCATTCTCAAGTAATCTTTAAATAAACTGATCAGCAGATATCCTTATGCTAAATTTCCTGCATACCTAAATATAAATGTAATTCTTTGTACAGCATTAGTGTGAGAATGTTTGTATTTTAAGAATCTGTGCTTTTGCATACTATTTTGCTGAAAGTAAAACTCAAGAGTTCTTCTCACTTTTTTTCACAGATGAAAACACAGTCCTCTTTTCCAGAAAAGAAGGTAGGAAAGAGGAGTTTATTTTTCTCTTTACTAGGGTTTCCAAGTGGTGGTTCTTCCAGTGACTGTTTTGATCGACCTGACTATTTATTTACTTAATTGACTGGGAAAGTGTTATGTTTAACTCTTTAGTGTAGTCCAGACGATGTTCTTCTGCCTGGAAGTTAGAACTAGTTAGGCTAGGTTATAAAATTCACTGTGAATAACAAATCTAGTGACTGCTGATGTACCTACCCTAACCCTCAAGTGACAAGCTCTGAAGCGTTTATTAGACTGTAGCAGAAATGGCTGGAACACTGACTCATCCAGTGTACTGATCACTCTTTCTGTCTGGCTGCACTGAGAGCTGGTGGAAGTACAGCATTGGGTCCTCTGAGCTGCTTTTGTTCTCTTTCTCTGAGACTGCTCCAAAGACCTCCTTACCCATTTTGAGCTATCAGCATTCTTAGTGTTTCTGCCGCAGAAAGGGGCAGTTGCATACCTCACAAAGATTGTGTAGGATCTTGACAGCAAGTGTTGATGAGTCCCATAGAAATTATAGTGCCTTGTGACAGGACAAGGGATAGTGGCTTTAAATTAAAGGTTGGGAGATTTAGACTATATATAAGAAATACCTCTTTTATTATGAGAGAAGGTAGATGCCCTATCCCTGGAAATGTTTCAGGTCAGGGTGGACAGGGCTGTAGGCAACCTGATCTAGCTGGAGATGTCCTTACTCACTGCAGGAGGGGATTGGACTGGGTAAGTTTTAAAGATTCCCCTCCAACACAAACCATTCCGTGATTTTAATTCAGTTTTAGATGTCTTCTGTCAGGTATTGTGAGTTTTCTACTACTGATTTCTCTGTTGCTTCAATGCTGGATAAGGATCCTTTTGTATGTGATCCAATAAGACACTATGAGCTTTCAGGATAATGTGTGCAGTAGAAAACAAAGGGAAAGTGGAACATCAGAGAACTGTGACTCATTCACAAATGAGACAGATATCCAAGGAAGCGTTCCTAACAAGACATATAAGACAAATCTTTCCAAGCCCCAAGAAATATTTATCTGTCACTGGTACCACTGTTCAGACAAACTGAAGGTGGACACTGTGAGAAACATCATTGTAACTCCACTCTTTTTAACTACAGTAAGGACTCTTAAGAATTACCTGTGATTTGCTGCTGCTGCTCAATACTTGTATCTCTGTCTTAAAATAAGTTTGGTATCTTCTGGTTTATGTATATTGCCTTTGAAGTAAAACTGACTTAATTAAGAACTTTGTTATTTTTCTTTTAAAACAGTATGAAACTGATGACAGATCGAGAGAAGAGGTCACTTACAGGCAGCTTAAGATAGTGGAAAGAAAGCCAGAACTACTTAATGGTCATATTCCTGCAGGTCACATTCCTAAACCAATCATGATGCCAGATTACTTAGCGTAAGTTAAGTGGCTTTGGTGAACAAAGTTGATGGAGAATACTTGAATTATGTTTTTTGCCTGGTATTTCTCATGTATAATGTCATGATTTCTCTGCATGCATGTGCTGTGGGAACTCATAATTGTTTATGTTAAAATCACAGAGGACAGTTGGTATCAATGACATAGAATCATACAGTCATTAAGGATTGGAAGGGACCTCGAAAGGTCATCTAGTCCAATCCCCCTGCCACAGCATGATCACCTAGACCAAGTCACACAGGAGCGTATCCAGACAGGTTTTAAAGTCTCCAGAGAAGGAAACTCAACAACCCCCCAGGCAGTTCGTTCCAGTGCTCCGTTACCCTCACTGTGAAGAAGTTTCTTCTCATATTTATGTGGAACTTCCTATGTTCCAGCTTACACCCATTTCCCCTTGTTCTATCACTAGATGACACTGAGAAGAACCTGGCTCCATCCTCCAGGCACACACCCTTCACATATTTATAGACATTAATGAGGTCACCTCTGTCTCCCCCAAGCTAAAGAGACCAAGTTCCCTCAGCCTTTCCTCATAAGGGATGTGCTCCACTTCTTTCATCATCCTTGTTGGTCTACGCTGGACTCCGTCAAGCAGCTTTGTGTTTTCTTGAACTGAGGGGCCCAGAAATGGACACAGTACTCCAGATGTTGTCTCACTAGTGCAGAGTAGAGGGAGAGAAGAACCTCTCTCAATCTGCTAACCACCTCCCTTCTGATCCACCCCAGGATGCTGTTTGCCCTCTTAGCCACAAGAGCACATTGCTGGCTCATGGTCATCCTGCTGTCCACAAGAACCCCCAGGTTGCTCTCTCCTACACTGCTCTCCAACTGGTCAGTCCCCAACCTATACTGGTACCTGGGGTTGTTCTTGCCCACATACAAGACTCTACACTTATCCTTGTTGTATTTCATTAAATTTCTTCCTGCCCAGCCCTCCAGCCTGTCCAGGTCTCGCTGAATGGCAGCACAATCTGCAGGAGTGTCAGCGATACTACCCAGCTTTGTATCATCGGCAAACTTGCTGACTGTGCACCCTAATCCCTCATCCAGGTCTTCAGTGAATAGATTGAATAGAACTGGTCCCACTACTGACCCTTGGGGGAGTCCACTAGATACAGGCCTCCAACTAGACTCTGTCCCATTGACCACTACTGTGTGGCTTTTTTCCTGCAGCCAGTTTACAATCCATCTCGCTACCTGATCATCCGGTTCACATTGCCTCAACTTGGCTGCAAGGATTCTTTGTGAGACTGTGTCAGATGCTTTACTGAAGTCAAGACAGACCACATCATCTGCTCTGCCATCATCTATCCACCTGGTTATGCCCTCATCAAAGGCTATGAAGTTGGTCCAGCATGACTTCTCTTTTCGTGAAGCCATGCTGACTGTCCCTAATGACCCTTTAGTTCCTTGCTGTGCCTGGAGAGAGCATCTAGGATAAATTGTTCCATCACCTTTTGTGGGATGGAGGTGAGGCTGACTAGTCTATAGTTACCTGGGTCCTTCTTCTTACCCTTTTTGAAGATTGGAGTGACATTTGCTGTCCTCCAGTCCCTAGGCACCTCTCCTGATCCCCAGGACTTAGAAAAGGTGATGTAGAGTGGCTTAGCAACAACTTCTGTAGCCTCCCTTAGTACGAGCGGGTGCATACCATCTGGGCCCATGGATTTGTGTACATCCCATTTGCTCAACTTATCCCTAGCCCAGTCCTCATCAACCAATGCAGGCTCCTCTCTTGTCTCAACTTTGTCTGGAGTCTCAACAGTCTGGGGCTTGTTATCGAGACAGCCCCCAGAAATATAGACAGAGGCAAAGGAGATGTTGAGAATCTCTGCTTTCTCTGTATCCTCTATCTCCAGGGCACCCACTTCATTCAGCAGGAGGTCTATATTGCCTCTAGTTTTAGTTTTGCCTCCGATGTATTTGAAGAAGCCCTTTTTGTTGCTCTTGACCTCTCTTGAAAGGTTTAATTCCAAGGAGGCCTTGGTTTTCCTAGTCGCATCCCAACATTCTCCCACCAGACCCTTATAATCACCCCAAGTGGCCATCCCCTCCTTCCATGACCTGTAGCCTTTCTTCTTCCTCTTGAGTTTGCCCAACAGCTCCCTGTTTAACCATGCAGGTCTTCTGGCTCCCTTCCTTGACTTCCTTCCTGTTGGAATGCTCTTGTTCTTCAAAGAAGTGGTCTTTCAATGTTAATCAGTTAGAAAAGTATTATAAATAATCTTAGTTTAGTACTATACTTAAATGTGATAACTGCCAAAAGTAGTTTTGAAGTCTCTTGAAAATTGTCTTTTTAGATCCTGAAATTTGACAAGTCTTGAACATCTAAGAGGTAAATCTATAATGTGCTCCCTTTTAAATGGTAAGCCTTGCCATAGTGAACTAGTTTAAATACTAGTTTATGTACTATTTACTATAGAGAAGGGCACAAACTGGAACAAATTAGGCTCCACCTGAATGGTAGGAAAATCTTTTTCACTGTTGAGGGTTAACACAGGTTTCCATCCTTGTTGATACTTGAAAGTTATCTAGACATGGTATTGGGCTGCTAACTGTAGGTGGCCCTGATTGAGCAGGTGATTGGACCAGCTTACATCTGTATGTCCTTTACAACCTCAACCACTCTATGATTCTGTAATTTCAATGCATGCAAATTTCAGCAGGTTATGAGATTTAACAGACAATACAGAAGTATACTTTAAAGGTGAAGGGTCCATCTTTTTTTTGTTTGTTTGGTTGCTTTTTTTAAGGAAATACCCAGCAATTCAAACAAATGAAATGAGAGACCAGTACAAAGCAGTATTCAATGACCAGTTTGCTGAATATAAAGAGCTGTCTGTAGAAGTTCATGCTGTATTAAAAAAGTTTGATGAGCTGGATGCACTGCTTAGACAGCTTCCACATCACCCTGAAAACCTCTATGTAAGTACCTCTGAAATGGGTTTGTGGAAGGTTTATGGAAACGAGGTGTGATGTAAGGCTGTTTCTGACTATCCTTAAGGGAAACACTGTCTTCTAATACTAGTGGTGATGTGGGAAAAGTTTCTCCAAATGTGTTTTTTCTTGTTTATTCATCAGTCAAAAGATACCAAGTTGCAATTAAGTTCTATACATGCTTTTCTGGGGTTTTGTTAGGTTTGTTGTGAGGAGTTTTAATGTGACAATAGGATTTAGGTGGGCTGCAGTTAATGTACTTTCACCATTTCTCCAGTACCAGATTTGAAACTAAAACATGGCAACTAGAATAGATTGATCAAATGAGAATTTTGAGTACATTGTAAATTTACATGAAGATATGGAGCATACTCAGTGTTTAAAAATGTGTGGTCTTTCATCAGGAACAGGAAAGGATATCAAAAGTTTTGCAAGAATACAAGAAGAAGAAAAATGTGAGTATTTTCAGATTTACTTTGCAGTGAATTTGATGAATAGTAAAGAGACTGTCTGAGACCAGCTACAACTCACTAGCTCAAGGTAGATGTAGCTACTACAGGACTTTTATACTTCTAAAACTGTAGCAAAGTTAGGACACAACCACTCTGCTCATATCAACAATTAGGAATTATTCCATTAGCCAGATTGGGGGAGGAACAAAACAAATCAAAACAAGACTAAAACCCAAGCTCTTAGTGAAGCACTTTAGTCTTCTGAAGGTCTGACTCATCTGTTAGCATTCTGCGTTCAGAAGACTGGTTATTTTTTGGGATCTGGTTCATTTGTATACACTGAGACACAATCAACAGATAAGTTAGCAGAATATTACCCTTGAAGTTTTGTGTTTCCTTTGTGGCATGGAACTGAATACTCTCAATAATTTTTGGTACAATCCAAGAGGTTTCATTTTGTCTAAATACAGACAGTAAATGCATTCTTCCACTTTGTTAAAAACATAGTATCTTACAAATACTTTATTAATGAATTCAAATTTTCTGTCCATGTTTGTTAAGCTTCTTTATTTTTTGGTGGGAGGGGAGAGTCATTTGACATACTGCACCATACCCATAGAACCTAAATTAGGTACTTACGTTTCCCCTTAAAAGCTGCCCTATTTAACAAGTGACTATAGCATATAAAAAGAGCCTCTTTTTCCTTTACTTCTTGAAGGGCTCCAAAGCAGCAAATAAGAAACTTGGGGCCAGAGAAAACATGTGTGATTTTTGGAGATATTTATATAGTGTCATTAATCAAGAATATAACTGATAATAGATTTTTCTTGAAAGAGCTTCAAGTGCAATATATTAATGTAAAGGTTTTTGTGTTCTTTTGGCAGGATCCTGCATTTCTGGAGAAAAAGGAGCGTTGTGAATACCTAAAGAATAAGCTTTCTCACATAAAACAAAGAATACAGGACTATGATAAGGTTATGAATTGGAAAGTGGAAACTTAGCTATGCTGTCACTGTTTTCAATTTTTTAAATCAGTATACATATTTTAAACTATTTATTTACTCTCAGACGAGTACATCTATGGGGATTGGTTAATTAGTTTGTCAGTTATCTATATGCTGTACATTACTGTTTAGGTTTTGCAGATGCCGTTTTAAATCAATGTAATGAAGTTACCAGATTAGAAAACCTGTGCTAACTTCTTTTATTAGAGTCTTCACAATCTGGCCTCTTTGATACGAATCCCTTATTTGAAAATACTGTGTTTGCAAACTTGCAAAGCCCATGAGAGAAGCAGTTCCAAAGACCACATCAGAAGTCTGCACAGAAATGCCATTAACAATTTTGGGTTTTGTTTGTATTTGATTTCTTAATGGTACCAGAAACGGTTGAGCTGTTCTGTGTGGCTGGGTGGGGAAAGTGCTTACTCACACTGAATATTTCTGGCAAGTCAAAAATCAGTTTCAGATTTTTTATATTCTGTTGCTGTGTGTTGGAAAGTATTTGGGATTTCACCTGACAGGAGGCGCAGAATAACTTCCCATTTAGACAGCCATTAAAGATAGGGAGAGGTTGTTGGGGTTTTGATGTTTGGTCTAGGTTTTGGAGTTTTTATTGTCCTTACTGGATGTGACACAATCTGTAAATGTCCTTAGAAGATGATTCATGTTTGCGTTCCTGTAGGGTTGCTCTAGGCCAGTGTGCTCTACATACCTCTTCTGAGTCATTTTAGTAGGAATCCAGGGGTTCAAAAGCAAAACACTTTGTTAGTGGTCAGCAAGTAACAGGAGTGTTTGTGTAGGTAGCAGCTTTTTGTCATCTTTGCATTCAAACAGTGAGTACATGTCAAGACAAAACTAATCTATTAATTTAGTTAATGCACTAGTGGGACAAAACAAAAACAAATCAGAGGGTTTGGTAGCCACTCACAAATTGTAGGCAAAAACAAAACTAACTTAATTTGGGGAAGAAACAAGAAGGCGATCCACAGAGACATACAGAGACTCATGATGTGTTGTTGCATAACTGAGTCAAACTGCAATCTTCAGGCCCTCAAAGAGCAGAGAATTGTAGTCATTTC
The DNA here is from genome assembly GCA_013400115.1 of Rhinopomastus cyanomelas. Classification (NCBI taxonomy): domain Eukaryota; kingdom Metazoa; phylum Chordata; class Aves; order Bucerotiformes; family Rhinopomastidae; genus Rhinopomastus; species Rhinopomastus cyanomelas. The sequence continues at coordinate 18,298 of VXBP01006793.1, forward strand.
TGCGTCTTGAGGAGTGCATCCACTCCATGCCTCAGTATCAGCAGACATTTTGAAGTCCAGTTCACTGTTCCATGTGCTTTTGCACCAGTCTTCAATTTCCAAAATACCGATTCCTACAGTCACAAGCAAAGGAGATAACTCTCTCCGGTTTGACAAACCACAGAATCCACACCAAACCTTTCTTCTGCTTGCCCTTGAGGTACTCGCTACAAAACTGAAACCAAAACACCAAAGTCTTTCTGAGTTTGCAGACTCTTTTATTGTTTTTCAGAGCATAAAAATTTAGTTTCCGATTTTGGCTTGCAGTTTACAAGACAAGCATCACCAAAATTCCCGAACCATGACAGTACAGCAAAACAGGTATCGTTCAGAGTGTAAATTCTCAGTATCCTTTACAAGGCCAGGAAAAATGCTTAAGTAGGCATGTTTTCCAGAGCTTATCTGCATAAATTTGAGACACATATTTACATTTTATCTTGGGGATAACTTTGTAAATGAATGCTTTCGTAAGCCAGTAAATTTTCTCTTTGTATCCTTTTTCACATCTTTGTTTAGTTTTTACTTAGAAGAATTTATAGGTTTTTTGTATGGTTTTCTACAACTCCCAGTTTGTCTTTTCTGAAATGTAGTGTTAATTTTTTTAAAGAAAAAACAACCCACAGATACAATCCCTCCCAGTTGTAGCCATGTTACTCTGCTATAAATGTATTCTGTTAGCAAAAGGTGCTCTGATTTAGAATGTTTAACGTTTTTGTAAGCAACCATTTTTCCTTTAAAAGAAAGTTGTCAACGTTTGCCTGAATTTAAAGGGAAGACTTCAGGAATGTGGTTTTCTACTTCAGAACACGGATTGTAGTGCCACCTCTGTTCCGTAATACTGGAAGTGCATTAATGTCTCTCTCTGGCAGTTACATCCCTTCTGATTTTGAGCCCTTATCATCCACGCCACACTCCTCTTGACTACAAGTCCCCTTTTGTATTTTTACAGTTGACGTTCCATTTTTATCAGCCACTTAACTCCAAGAGTTTTAGCAAACAGCACAGGACAGCATAGGAACACTTTGGGAGAATGTGGAAACTTCGTACCTCTTCATTTGAAGGCCTTTGCTCTGCTCTATACCTGGAAGATGTCACAGTATTTTCATCACTTATCAGGTGACAGTCAGTGCTGTCTCTGCTTCTGTGTCTCTGATTTCCAGGTGCCCCTCTGTCTGATTCAGGTTTCTCTGCTTTCTAAAGAAGAGGAAACCTATCTACCTCATAAAGCAGCTGGGCCAGTAGTTTATACTTGTTGTGTTGTAGACATCTTAAACTTTCCTTTGCAAAAGAAGTCCTTATCCAGAACCCTGCAATCCAACTAACCTCTTGCTGTGCACTTGAGTTTCTCTTTTTTTCCCCTCAGTGAGCATTCTGGACATTGCATTAGTACCAAAGGAAGAAGACAAATCCACATGTAAGGATAAACTAATGTTTGTAAAGTGCTAAAAGAAGCCAACTCTGAGGTTTTGCGTTGGTTTGGGGGTTTTTGAAGATGCGTGGTCTGCAGCCTTAAGAGACCCTCAGACACTGAGTGTATATAACAAATTCTGTCGTTCAGTCTTCTTCTTAGAAAATGCCGACCTGGCTCCACAGATCTGTTAAGGTATCTAAGAGATTGGTAGTTTCCAGGAATGTAATTGCTCTCAAACTGAACCTCAATAATCAATAAAAGGGCTTTTTTTTCTTTTTAGTCTTGATAAGCAGCTGTATCACCTTGATCCAGACAACTCTGGTAAAACCTGCATACTCTTTACTAATCTGTATGGTTTTGCAGGGCAGATAAAGCAGTGCCTAACAGGTAACCAAAAGTTTGTGTTGCCTAGTAGGGTGGACCAGCTTTCACAACAGCAGCTCGACCTAAAATACTTGTGGCAGTGAAATATCTAATTGATTTTAATTGTAAAAGCAGCTGTGCGGTATTTAGTTTATTAATCTCAGAATCTAAGCATTAAGACAGTCATAATCTAGATAATTACTACATGTCCTGTGTTCTTGTCCAACATTGAAATTTTTTGCCTTGATAATAAAAAACACCCCTCTTCTGAAAGAAGTCTCATTCTTTTCTTCAGTAAAACTTTTCAGCTTGCAGCTACTTTTACATTTGACAGTTTGTAAATGGAAGTTCTTATGAAAGTATGGCATGTAATCTAACAGGTGTAGCGCAACTGCCAACTGTGTTTCAGTTCCTAGAAAAATATATTGATGTTTTAAACTGAAGAATTCCCATTTTTACATCTGAAGTAGCTTTCATTGCTTTCCTTTAAAGTATCTTGGGTTTTCCCCAGATATGGTTTAACTGAAAGCTATTTTTTCTCTCCCTGATATTTATAAATTGCTCCTGATAAATGCAACAGGCTGATAAAGAAGCGGTAAGTTTTTCCCTATTTAAGGAACTGTTACAACTTTAAATGTTTTCTTCATTGTATGTTGTCTTACTTGGATGCATAGTGACACCGCTTAGAAACAGGTGCTCGTCAGCTTTCCTGTAATTCGAGTTTGAAGTCCGCTTGGGCATGCTTCCACTGTGCCCAGTGCACTCACGACTGCTTTGTAGAGAATGTGGCTAAAACTGGCTCTAGGTTTGTTGAGCTAATCTTTGCTGTGATTTTTATTAAATGGAAAAATTTTGGTGACAGTGGATGGATCAGTGGTACTCAGAATTGTTTTAGAAGAAGCAGAACGTAAATCACATTAGGATCAAGATAGTTAAAATTTTTTTGTGTTTTGAGGTTAGTCAAAAATGATCTCAAGTTGCACACAAAATAGCAAAGCTTTTAATTATGTTCCTTTTGCTTGCACTGGGGGAAAGGAAATTTAACTGAAAATTTGGACATTGTAAGAGTTCTAAAACCAGCACTATAATCGCGATTAAATAGAGGTATAAAAAATCTTATGAAATTAAGACTACACATAAAATGTCTGTGATCTTTCATCCTGAAAGACTGCTTATTCCCTGCTATTCCTAAAGTACATGCACTCTAGATGTTACTGAGGTTTTTCCACCTACACTTGAGTAATTAGGGTTTTACCATGTGTGTAGCATTCACAGAATCATATGACATTAGGGATTGGAAGGGACCTTGAAAGATCATCTAGTCCAATCCCCCTGACACAGCAGGATCACCTAGATCCAGTTGCACAGGAACATGTCCAGGCAGGTTTTAAATGTCTCCAGAGAATAAGACCTGACAACCCTGCTGGGCAGCCTGTTCCAGTAGTCTCTCACCCTCACCGTGAAGAAGTTCATTCTCATATTGTTGTGGAACCTCCTATGTTCCAGCTTACACCCATTATCCCTTGTCATATCATGAGATGACACTGAGCAGAGTCTGGCTCCATCCTCCTGACACCCGCCCTTTTCATATTTATAAACATTAAGTCACTCCTCAGTCTCCTGTTGTGTAGATACATAAACATGATGTATATCCATGTGTCAATTATGAAATAATATTTTTCCACAACAGGTTTCAGATCTGGGTGGTTGTGAATGTTTTGTAGACCTAATACAGCCCACCTCCAGCATTGCTGGGGAAGGGCATAAGAAAAGTTCCTGGTACATGGCTAGAGGTGGTTTTACCATATTTCCTATAGCAGTGTTAAAGATGACTGGTTCAAACTGTAACTATAACCTTGTGTTTCAGTCTGGATCTTGAATGCTGTTTATCATAACCCAAAATAACTTGTTAGGTTAGTACTGACTCCAGGTACTTCTGACATACGTTGAGCACTTAATTCCTGTAAACAGAAGGGATGGTTGGCATTCTGCAAGCTAAGCGACCCTGGCAGTCAGGGCTGGAAGATGTTAACTCTAGAATAGAGGCTGTCAGTAAGATCACTCGAGGTCTCCATGTCCCTTGGTCGGGTATGTGGGTAAAAGCGTCCCCATTTTACCCACATACAATATGAAAAATCACACCCACAGGTCAGATTGGCCCCGACTCGGATGACTCAGCTCTTCCTGACCATGTGCAGTCTCTTTAGTTGGAGGTGGGGAGTTATTTGTCCCGGTGGTTGTAGGGCTGAAGCAGTAAGATCCCGATGAATAGTGACTCTTCATTGTATTGATTTGGCCTGTACAACTGAAGCAACGCTTTCACAGCTCGGGGAGCTCTTGTGGGTTACCACTGAGCTCTTAGCTGTGCGCAAATCTGTAGTAGAAGGGATCCCTGGGTTCTGGGCGGGGATGGGCTGTTGGTGCCCGAGACACGCAGCCCGGACTGGGAGTACATAGACCGAATAGCCGCACGCCGCGCCTCCGATCCCCACCGTTTCCCCGCCCCGGCGCCTTCAGTCTCCCGGAACGGCTCGTCGCGGCCTTGGGGACAGCCGGAGAGAAATGGCGGCGCACCGGGCGGCGGGGCTCGAGAGGGCGCTTCCGGTGGCTTTTCTGGTGGCGGATTCTGCTGGCGGGCGCGTAGCGGCCTGTTCCTGTCGGCAGCAGCCGCTGCATGTTGCCCTCGTTGCCCCTTCGTCCTCCGTAACGGGGTTTCACTGTCCCGTAACGAGGGCATCATCCTCCAGGACAGACCCAGCGGCCGTCGAGAACCGGCGCCGCCGCGATGGACGACGAGCCCGAGCGGACGAAGCGCTGGGAAGGGGGTTACGAGAGAACATGGTGGGTTTTCCTTCCCCTCTCTCCTTACT